>OX104065.1:12170099-12231587 GCA_944474145.2 Dicrocoelium dendriticum | reverse complement strand
ATTCTCTAGATATGGTTGGCGGCATCCGGTTTCGGATTTGCCTGTCACTGTGGCAAGCCACAGGACGCCTGCGCCTACAGAGGGACCATGGATGGCTTGCGCTGCACCACCCACAGCTCCAACCCCACACCCCATATCCAGTGTAAACCCGAAGGAATAAGACCGGGAGGCATGCGGATGGGAGCCACGTTCCATCAACGGAGCCGGCTCACACTCCTTCACAGGCAAACACAAGCACACTGTATTTGGGGAATCAAGCACACACAAGGCGGTGGCTGGACCGTAGTCCGCTCCACACTGAGTGCATGGAACCACTCTTCGAGCCTAACACGGCCACAAGGACCGTGCACCCCGTCCCCTCCAGCAACGACCAACTGTCTCCTGGAGCCAGTATGGACGAGGTAGTGGGTAATAGACAGGTAGGCACCTTGTCAACATGCACATCAAGCGCAGCCACACCGGGGATATCAAACAACAGCCAATCACTTGAGAGAAAGAGAAAGAAAAAGAGAAAAAGAGAAACACTCGATTAATGCATAAGGAAACGGTGACATAAACCTTAATTAAATAGCATATGTAATAAGTTGATTACAAACAAATCCTAGCTAAGTGCACGAGGTCAGGAAGTATAGTTCACGGTATGCCACGAACACAAAAATGTTATGGAAATCGAATACAATTGGCTGAAGCGATGTGTGCAAGTTAATGGAATAGAGTACAGGGAGATATTTATATGAGAAAGAAAAGCATTAAGGTAAAAATTATAAACCCACCACCTGAAATAAAGAGACTTAGCATGCAAGCACGCGGTTAGTAAATCGAATTCAGCGTGCCTACAAACGCTGCGCCGGCTCGCCGTAATTCTCTGCAGGACCCGTCGTCGCTTCTGTAGTGGCCCCAAATGGCACAGCGCATGGCCCACTAGACATTTATATGAGAAAGAAAGGCATTAAGAGAGAACCGAAAACCCACCACCTGAAATAAAGAGACTTAGCATGCAACCATGCGGTTAGTAAATCGAATTCAGCGTGCCTACAAACGCTGCGCCGGTGCTGCCTACGTTCACTGCGGGACCCGTCGTCGCTTCGGCAGTGGTCCCGAGTGACCTCTCTCATGGCTCACTAGGCCTGCCTGACTAAGGCACTCGCGACCGCATGTTCTACAGCACAATGCGCTCGATGTCGATGGAGTACAATTCATCGGTGCTTGACGCTTCCGCAACTGCCGCTTCTTCTCTGCATGCATGAGCGATTTCTCCCGCACTTCAGCAACTGCCTTCGTGATTAGATCGCGCCATGCACGCCGATCAACCGCCTTCGATTCCCATGATCTGCAATCAAGATTAGAACGTGTGAGGCTCACTTTGATCATGTCCTGGTAACGTAAATTTGGTTTCCCCACGTGCCGCTTCCCTATACTCAGCTGACCGTATAAGAGTTGTTTCGGTATCCGCGTCGAATCCATACGGCTCACATGACCGAGCCATCTCAGGTGTCTCAATAAAAGTATGCAGTCCACTGCATACATCCCACTTCGGCGCAACACTTCCGTGTCTGCAACTCTGGCGCCCCAGCCGATCCGCAAAATTCGTCGCAGACACTGCTGATGGAACCGCTCGAGATATCGCACATCCCGACGGTACATCGTCCACGTTTCACTGCCGCATAGAAGAACGGACAGTACCATGGATTTGTACACCATCAGCTTCGTGCCAATGCTAAGCTGATGGTTGTTCCACACTCGGTACTCAAGCTTCCCGAATGCCGCTGCCGCCTTAGCCACGCGATTACGCAACTCAAAGTGTAGCTGCTGATCAGTCGACATCACACTCCCAAGGTAGCAAAAGCGGGAGGTGGTTTCCAATACTTCAGCACCAATGCTGATTTGCGGCAATATTGAAGATTGCACCTCCGGTGAAGGCTGAAAGAGACAGACAGTTTTGCTTGTGTTGGTGGTGAGCCCGAATTTGGCTGCTGTCGAAGCCAGAGCACTAGTCATGTGCTGCGACTCATCCGTGTTGTGTGAAAACAACGCACAGTCGTCAGCAAACAGCAACATACGGATAGTTGTCTCACAGACTAGAGTTCTCACACCGAAACGACGCATGTTCAGCAACCCACCATCAATACGGTGCTCCACACGAACACCGTAAGCACAAGTCTCATCAAAAGCACAAGACAACATTGCATGAAGATAGATATTAAACAGGGCAGGAGCTAAGACACAGCCTTGCTTCACACCAGAGACAACTGTAAAGTCATCAGAGGTCTCTCCACTCAGCTGCACCCTCGCTCGCATACCACTGTGCAGACATTCAATTAAACTTACAAACTTACGCGGGCAACCAAACTTACCCAATACCAGCCACAGTGCCTCGCGGTTCACCGTATCAAATGCCTTGGTGAAATCAACAAAAAGCGAGTAAAACGGCTGGTGTCGCTGAACTTCTCGTGCAACCGGCGAGCCGCAAACATCATACCTATAGTGCTGCGACCCGAACGGAATCCACATTGCTCTTCCGCCACGTTTGGTTCCACAATCTGACTCACGAGTCGATTGAGCAGGATTCGGGCAATCACCTTGCACACACAACTCAGCAAATTGATGCCACGATAATTCGTGCAACATTGCTTGCTACCTTTGCCCTTGGACAGCGGTAGCACAAGGGCATCCTTCAGCTCAGCAGGCACCTCCTCCTCAATCCACACGCGTTGCACCAAGTGGTGCAGCGCAGTCAACAACGCGGGTCCACCGCGTTTCAATACTTCAGGTGGGATCCCGTCACCTCCGGCACATTTGCCGTTTCGCAGCTGAGCAAAGGCTCACTGCGTCTCATCCAGTCTCGGCGTATCCGCCAGATCCGCCTTCACATCGTGCTGCTTCAGGCCATTCAATGTAGGCCAGTCGATCTCTGAACGGTTGTTCAAGAGACAGTCAAAGTGTTTCCGCCAGACCTGCATTATGTCTGCAGTCTGTGTGGAGGTAGCGCCTGAACTACCATCGATCAGTGTCCTCAGCGGCTCCAATCTCGGTCCATACACCGCCTTCAAGGAGTCAAAGAATTCCTTGTGTTGACGGCGTTCAGCGTAGCATTCCATCTGCTTCGCCTTCTCCGTCCACCATGCATTTTTAATGCGACGGAGCTCTCGGGTCAGTCGCCGTCGAAGTTTGCGAAACTGACTATTCTTCCGCAAGTCACTGGGGTCTGCCACATGTGCAGCAAATGCTGTATTCTTCTCCGACACCAATGCGTCAATCGTCACATTATTGTCATCAAACCAATCAGGCCGCTTACAGTTTGCGCGCCTGATGGTCTCCTCCGCAGCAGCTGTCACCTGGTCGCGAATGTGGTGCCACAGGTCGCCCACTGTGGCTATACAGTCCACATCACCACACAGGCGTGCTGCCATCGCCTTCTGCAGCTCAGTACGTTTCGCCACAGTACCGAGGGAGAGAATGTTAAATTTACGCCGATTCACAGCGGGAGTGCAATACATGGATTTACGAAAATATATGTACAGTTTGGTCCGAACCAATTTGTGATCAGTGCCACACTCAGCTCCACGCAGTACACGTGTCATGCGCACTTCCCGCATATCACGCTGACGTACGATGACATAGTCGAGCAGGTGAGCGTGACCACTCCGTGGGTGCGTCCAAGTTGCTATATCACTCGCACTCAGTGCAAACCGAGTGTTCGTGATCGTCAGGCCGTGAGTGGCACATAGTGAGAGCAGCCTGTCACCGTTCGCATTCGCTGAACCAATGCCATGCGCACCGATAACATCTGTCCACGCTGATGCATCACGCCCAACGCGCGCGTTGAAATCACCCAGCAGAAATAGTCGGTCGCTCTTCGGCACAGACCGTATCACGGAGGATAGCTCAGTGTAGAACTGATCACGCGTGTCATCAGGATAAAACATGGTCGGACCGTACGTGCTTATAAAAGTAGCAAACTTACCTCTTCCGAGTCGTAGGCGAACAGTCATCAGCCGCGCGCTGATGTCCGTTGGTTCACCCACCAGCTGGCCATTCAGGCGGTCGGATATTGCAAATCCGACCCCATGTTCATGTGGTGCTGAGGCGGCGTTCCCCACCCAGTAGAATGTGTAGCCAGCACCTGCTTCATGTAACTTACCTTGCTCAGCGAGCCGAGTTTCACTGAGCGCCGCAATATCGATGTGGTACCGCGCCAGCTCCATTGCGACCAGTGCAGTGCGTCGCTCCGCGCGCTCGCTGGAGTTCCGGTCCAGTAGTGTGCGCACGTTCCAGCACCCGATGCTGAGTGCTTTGCGCGCAGGCATACGATTGCATTGGTGGACAATCGCACGCGAGGTGGTCATTGTGCTTCGGAGGTTTGCTTGAGGGACTCCACCCGGAGACTTTGGCTCAATAGCCTGACCCACAAGGCAGTGGGTGGTTTGGGGGTTTGCTTGTGAATATATATATATATATATATATATATATATATATATATATATATATATTCAGCTCCACGCAGTACTCGTGTCATGCGCACTTCACGCATGTCACGCTGACGTACGATGACGTAGTCGAGCAGGTAAGCGTAACTATTCATTGGGTGCGTCCAACTTGTTATATCATTCACACTCAGTGCAAACCGAGTGTTCGTGAACGTCAGACCGTGAGTGGCACACAGTGAGAGAAGTCTAGCACCATTTGCATTTGCTGTACCACCACCATGCGGACCGATAACATCTGTGTGCACCGATGCATTACCCCCAACGTGCGCATTGAAAACACCCAGCAGAAATAGTCGGTCGCTCACCGGTACAGACCGGCACGGACGCCGCGGAATTTGGTTAAGCCGTGCTGGATGTGCAATTTTCTTTTGGAATACTGTGTTATACGTGTTTTCTGTGTGTGAATTTTACACCAATACAGTTCTGTTGGTGTATTGTTTTGTCTGTGCGAATTTGGTGAATATCCCCTCGCTACTTTCGGAGATCTCACTGATCACCCTACTACAGGCGGTGTCCGTCATCTTAGATTGGGTCTACAATGGCACGTACCTCTTGCCCGCGGAAAGCGAAGCCTAAAGCTACCGAGATGAACGTTAGTTGCGGCGTTGGCAACTGTGTAAAACTTGTGCGGTTTGGTATTGAATGCAGTAGCTGTCGAAAATACTTTCATCCTCGGTGTGCTCGCCTTAGTACCGGCCAGATAAAATAACTCCATGATACGACCGATTCTCTCTGGTTCTGCATTGAGTGTTCATCTCTTCCACTCATCAGATGTATAACTGTGCTGGCACAGAAGTGCGATAGGTTGTCAAAGATTGTAGAGCAAGCAACAGCAGTGAAAGCTGTCCCATATGAGCCAGAAAACTCTGTACATAAAGATCCATGCTCAACATCATGCTCCAATCCAGAACGGTGTAACAACAATGTTCCAGTGTTAGTCACCACGACGGTAGTGGCTGCTCATAAAGACGAGTTCACCGCACACTCTCTACCAGAACCACCCACCACGCTGAACGCTGTTAAAGGGACGACAACATACGCGTCCGTTGGCACTACTCATACAGCTGAGGCCCCTTTCATCGTTACGCAACCCGCTGCCAAACAAGTTAATATTACCGTTACCACCACGGGACTCAAGACCTCATCATCTACCTAAGCGAAGAAACCAGTTACTGGTCCTCACAAGAAGGTGGACATTAAAAAACACCATAATCCCTTGACAGTTATATGCTGCAATGTGACTGAATCCGGGGCGAACTCTATAAAAGATAAGATATTGGACGACAAAAAACAGTGGGACTCCCTGTGTCAATTGATGGAGGTTCAAGTTAAACCAGTCAGTATGATGCGTCTCGTCCGTCACCCAAACTCCATACACTATGGTGATCCACGTTTACTCCAGGTAACACTACAATCAGCTAATGATGCAGAGGAAGTTCTCTTGTCAGCTACTCGCCTCCGTACCACATCATGCACAGTTCGAATCTTTCCAGATGTTCCTTGGAGCGAACGTCAAAAACGCAAACAAAATCTGGACGACTTCCGTAAACGACAAGACGCCAAAACTGTTCTTCTTCACGGTGTCTCCGAGCTCAAGACCTCAAGCGATCTAGAGGCCAAAGCGCATGACTGGGATGAATGGCGTTTTATTCGCGAACTGCTCTCACTCGAACACGTTATTGCTACTTCGACATCAAGGTTACCACTCTCAGCTAACTACGAAGGATGTGGTCCCCGAGTGATGAAAATATCGTTGCATTCCGAAATGATGGTAGAATATGTGATCAATACGTGGCGCAAAATGCGTCAAATGCTACCATCCGAATTACATATAAAGGCGATGGGCACTGAACCACCAACAGGCCATGTCACATTAAGCAAGCAACGTACCAATACATTTCTATCGTCATGTAGCTCAGACCAGTGACAATGCCAAAACACGCTGCCGGCTGAAGGGGGACAAGTTGGTCACCCACTTGTTGGCGCTGAGAGCTCAATACAACGAACTGAACTGGCCATAGGCTCTGCAGAATCGGTCCTAAAAGAAAACTACCGGCAGCCGACCCCACAAGGGTCGGCGTAAACTCCAACCGAAAACCGGAATCTAAAACACTCTTCTAACCACCGATGCCCTCACCTGCTTCTATACTAATGCACAAGGTCTTCTCAGCAAGCTAACCGAACTTCGATTTCGCCAGGTCTCCACGCCCTGGGACCTAGTTCTGGTCACCGAAACCTGGCTGAGCACGGAAATCGCGGATGCCGAGATTGCGTTACCTGGCATGAGTTCCTTCCGAAAAGATCGGCCTAGCAGAGGAGGCGGAGTGCTTTTGTATTATCGATCCGACCTACATGTTGAGATCATTGATGACTCAGAAGCAAACATCAACGATTCTCTTTGGTGTCGTATGCACCTGAGACGTGGCGATGTGTGTTTGCTAGCAATAGTTTACCGTCCTCCAATGTCTACCTTGGAAATGGATCAAGGCCTTGCTGCTGCGATGAAACGAGTATCGACACGTCCACACAGTCACGTTCTTCTGGTGGGGGACTTCAATCTGCACGCACTCGAAGTTCCAGCATCGCCCAGCGAACAGTTCAAGGCTGATTTGCAAGAACTGATTACCGATGTGTCACTGTATAACAATGTCACCTCTCCCACTCGTTCCGAACGGGTGACACCCCCTCTGTCTTGGACCTTGTGCTCACCAACGAGGAACTAATGATTGACACCGTTACCATAGTTACACCACTAGGTCGTAGTGATCACGCGACGTTGCACTTTCGTTACAGCTGTTATTCGGAGTACGTTAGAGAGAATGACGAGGAAACTTATATGGTTACACATTACGACATCTTGTCTAACCTTGTTCAAGACACCAACTGGTCCTTCCTGACCGAGAATCCGCCCGATGAGGCTTGGATGGTGTTTGTCACCAAATTCACTGAGCTAGTGGCAAATGCATCAGAACGCAAGGCCTTTCGCCCGAAGCAAGTGGATTCGTTCCTAAGAAGCCGTACGGGAAAATCTATGGCCTTAAGGGATTCGGTCTGGCACGCTTACAAAGTTTGCCCAAGTAATCTGACCTGGGGAGTCTACCCAACTCAACGAAACCACTGCGTCAAGTTGATTCGCGAAGACAAACTCCAGCACCAACAGAACTTAGCGGCGAAATTCAGCAAAAATCCAAAGCTGTTGTATAGACATATCAACAAACTCCGTAGATTGTTTTTCCGAGCTTGATTAAGAAATCGCATACGTTTCACCACCATGCGAGGTGGCATCTTCAGTGCAGTAATAGGCAGTGTGTATTGCTGCTTAGTGGATTGTCAGTCCGTCATGCACGGGCAGGTGACTTTTGAAGGTGGCGATTTCGATTTGTGCCACGTGATCTCTGCCCATTTGCTTCCACGGCTGAACCAGGTCTTGCGATTCGCCGGAGATCTTTCTTTCGGAGTTGATGGTACACGGGGTCAATGTCGATGCGCATGTTGATCGAATTATTAGAGGAGTACCATGCTTCTAGGAACTCTCTTCCTTTCTGTGTGTGTGGGGCAGACAGGAAGGAAATTATCCACAAGAATACAAGAACATCAGTGGGCTTGTAAAAAACATTATGCATCGTCTCTTGTCTCAGCGCATGTAGATGAGGAGGGACATAGCTTCAATTGGGACCAAACAGTGATTTCAGCTCAAACAACAACACAGAAAGGAAGAGAGTTCCTAGAAGCATGGTACTCCTCTAATAATTCGATCAACATGCGCATCGACATTGACCCCGTGTACCATCAACTCCGAAAGAAAGATCTCCGGCGAATCGCAAGACCTGGTTCAGCCGTGGAAGCAAATGGGCAGAGATCACGTGGCACAAATCGAAATCGCCACCTTCAAAAGTCACCTGCCCGTGCATGACGGACTGACAATCCACTAAGCAGCAATACACACTGACTATTACTGCACTGAAGATGCCACCTCGCATGGTGGTGAAACGTATGCGATTTCTTAATCAAGCTCAGAAAAACAATCAACAGGTGAGCAACCAAGCCGAGCTACCAGTGTTCCAAGTTATTTCGAAAACTCCGTAGAGTGCAGCGCGGGATCCCGGTCTTGCGTGCAACAGATGGTCATGCGTATACTGCACAGGACGCGGCCAACATGTTTCGTCAACACTTCCTCCACACTTTCCGGAGTGAACCATCCCTTCACCCGATTTTGACAGAGCTCTCACTGTTCCCAGGTTTACACAACGTATCGTTCACGGCAACCAATGTGTTGAAAACGCTAATGTCGTTGCGTGTGCACAGCTCGCCAGGCGTAGACGAGATTAAACCGAAGGCGTTGAAGGCAGCGGCCCTAAACTTTGCCGAACCATTAGCTCGGTTCGTTCAACGTTGTCTTGACGAAATGCTGATTCCCACAATGTGGAAACATGGGCTAGTCACTCCCATTTACAAAAGCGGTAATCGTGCGGAGCCGTCGAACTAACGTCCAATCACTCTCCTCCCAGTTTTATCCAAAGTAATGGAACGTATACTTGCGGAGGCGCTGATGGGATATCTGGAGAACAACAATATCATAGTGCCACAGCAACACGGATTCCGCCGAAATCGATCCTGCACTACAAACTTGCTGCTGGCCCGAGCAAGCTGGACGGAGTCAGCTGATGCTAGATTTGGAGTCGACGTTGTCTACCTGGACTTCTCGAAGGCGTTCGATCGTTTGGACCACCGCATCCTCCTACACAAGCTTCGCGGCTACGGAATCGGTGACCCTGTGCTTGGTTGGATCGCCAACTTTCTCACTCAACGTCAGCTGAATGTGAGAGTCCGCAGCTCCATGTCCGACCCAATTGACGTCCTGTGCGGTGTGCCACAAGGGTCAGTACTGGGGCCACGTTTATTTTTAACATTCATTAACGACCTTGCCGGAGTACTACAGTCGAACTTCTTGCTGTTTGCAGATGATGTCAAAATTTGGCATGACATCCGGACAGAGGACGATCACGCAACACTGCAGAGCGATCTGGACAGGGCGTACACTTGGTCATCCGAAAACATGCTCCACTTCCATGTCGCCAAGTGCAAAGTCGTGAGCTTACGCCACCAGCTCATCCACGAATACTTACTAGGGGACCAGCCGTTGCAACATGCTTCCCAGGAATGCGACCTCGGAGTGATCGTGCAGGACAACCTTGGCTGCTCCAGACAAGCTGAAAAGGCATCGAAAAGGGCCAGTCAACATCTCGGACTCTTACGGAGGGCTTTCGGAAATTTCGAGCCATCTGTATTTCCGCAAATGCTGAGCGCTTACGTGAGACCCCACATGGAGTATGCGATCCAGGCCTGGCGTCCCTGGCGCAAGCGCGACATCAGTGCACTTGAAGCTCCACAGCGTAGAGCAACGAAGCTCGTCAGAGGTCTGTTTCACATCCCCTACAAACGCAGACTGCAGTCTCTGGGATTGTACAGTGGTGAATATCGTCGTCACCGAGGAGACCTCATCATGGTCTACTTAATACTGATGAATCCAAATCACCCATGTCGCAGTCTCTTGCAGCTGTGCCAAAATACCAACCTGAGAGGTCATCAGCTCAAACTGGCTACACACTACAGCCGACTTGATTGTCGACGAAACTCTTTCTCACTCCGTGTGTCCCGTGCTTGGAATGCGCTCCCCACTCACGTCGTCCTTGCCCCCACATTGGCACTATTTAAAAAACGCCTAGATGACACGCTTTCCAACTTGCATTATTTGACATAACACGTCCTATTCGGAGGACGAAATAACGAGACCAAAACCGTGAGGTTACTGACCCTCCCCGCAAAGTGGCGGTGATGTTACATACAGAAGTGTCCCAATGAGCGACATGGATGTATACAAACTGGAGTAACGTACACATCTCTCAACGGAAGCAACACACTAGTGAGCGTTATCCGTTCCTTTGATTTCTTTTTCCCACATTTGCTGTAATATATCAGCTCTACTTTGGGTGCAGACATCCAGTCCATACTTCAAACTATCATTATGAAGTGGTGCGTTGAAATCTGTAGAGGCTTAAAAAACGATTTACTTGTTCGATTATCCTTCCATTTTATCTATTGCTCCAACCACCCTACGGAACCTGTCAAGCATATGCTTTTTTACCCGTTATAAATCATTGTTCATTGTTCATTGTCTCACGGATGATAAATGAGCGCAGAATTGATCACGCGTGTCATCTGCCTAAATGTAGTCGGACTGTACGTGCTTATAAAAGTGGCAAACTTCCCTCTTCCGAGTCGGAGGCGAAAGTCGTAAGTCGCGCGCTGATGCTTGTTGATTCACCCAACAACTGGCCATTTGGCCATCGGATTTTGCAAATCCCACCCCGTGTTCACGGGGTGTTGATGTGGGTTTGCTCACCCAGTAAAATATGTAGCCAGCACCTGCTTCATGCAACTTACCTTGCTCAGCGAGCCGAGTTTCACTGAGCGCCGCAATATCGATGGGGTGGCTCGCCAGTTCCATCGCGACCAGTGCAATGCGTCGCTCGGGGCGCTTACGCAAGTTCCGGTACTGTAGTGAGTGCACATTCCAGTACTCGATGCTGAGTGCTTTGAGCGCTGTCTTACGATTGTATTGGTGGGCAATCGTACGTGTGGCGTTCGTTGTGCTTCAGTGGTTTGCTTGAGAGATTCCGCCCGGAACTGCTTCAATAGCCTGACTCACAGGGCAATGGGTAGCAGATACAGCTCGGGAGTGCAATTACAGAGACCCATTGGGATCTGCTTAAGGTCCGTCTCCCGCAGCCTTTGAGTTATTGGAATGATTCATATATGTTTTGTGACCGTAGTAGGAGGCGCAACTGCGACCACGGCCATCCGCAGATGGATTTTGACGGGTTTACACCAATTTGACCAGGGGCTGCCTGTCTGGTTTGAGGCGGGCGGTAGCAAACCATTGAGCACCCGAGGGTGCCCTCCCACCGTCAGAGACAATGCGTGGCGATCTTGCTCTAGGCCAATCGAGTTGTGAGCTTATAACCCATAGGTCTATTATCTCTCATGGCTAGGTTCTACGGGATGATGGCCATCGACCACTTCCTAACCTCCGCAGAGAATGGACTACGATACTGGCAGGGCGCCCACACGAGGCAGAAGAACGACTCTGGTCCTCAGCCAGACTTCGATTAAATGTACACCCGAAAGGCAGCGGGTCTAGCCCATGGTCAGTTCACTGACTCATGCGGATTGGTGTCCTGGAACTTACAAGAGAGAAGAGGGTAACCCAGCTCCCACCCAGCAGTCGCCACTGGTAGGCTTCCGGGACATGATCCCTTGGCACAACATTAGCGGCAGTGGGTAGAACATCTGTCAGGATCTAGCCAGTACCAGCCTCAGCGCACCGCCGGCACTGTTCACGAGTTGGTGCGGACCAAGCTGTACCTATATTTTCGTAAATCTATGATTTGCACTCTCGCCGTGAATAGGCGTATATTTAACATTCTCTCCCTCGGCAATGTGGTGACGCATATTGAACTGGAGAAGGCGATGGCTGCGCGCCTTTGTGATGTGGGATGCATAGCCACAATGGACAACCTGTAGAAAAGCATTCGCGACCAGGTGAGAGTTACTCCGGTGGAGACTATCAGTTGAGCAAACTGCAAGCCACGTGATTGGTTTGGTGGGAACAATGCGACGGTTGGCGCATTGGTGTCTGAGAAGAACACAGTATTTGCTGCACATGTGGCAGACCCCAGTGACTTGTGGAAGAATAGTCAGTTTCGCAGTATTCGACGGCGACTGACTCGAGAGTTCCGTCGCATAAAATATGCATGGTGGACATAGAAGCCGAAGCAGATGGAATGCTACTCCGAACGTCGCCAACACAAGGCACTCTTCGACTCCTTGTAGGTGGTATGTGGACCGAGGTTGGAGCCGCTGAGGACGCTACTCGGTGGTCGTTCAGGCGCGAATTGTACAGATTGCAACCTTAATGCAGGTCTGGCAAAAACACCGACTGTCTCTTGAACAAGGGTTCAGAGATCGACTGGCGTACTTTGAACGGCCTGAAGCAGCACGAGGCAAAGGTGAGTATGACGGACACACCGACGTTGGGTGGGATACAGACAGCACCTGCTGGGCCCCGAAACGGTAAGTGCGCCCGTTCCAACGGGATCCAGCCTGAAGTATTAAAATACGGCTGACCCGATTTGGGGACAGCGCTGTACCACTTGGTGCAACGCGTTTGGATTGAGGAGGAGGTGCGAAGGAGGTACCTTGGTGTTATCATTGCAAAAGGCAGTGGGAGCAAGCAATTTCGCACGAATTATCGTGGCATCCATTCGCTGCGTTGTGTAGGCAAGGTGATGGCCCGAATCCTGCTCAACCGTCTCGTCAGTCAGGTTGTGGAATCGAACATGGCGGAAGGGCAATGTGGATTCTTTTTTCGTCGCAGCACCATCGATATGGTGCTGCTCGTCAGTTGCAAAAGAGGTGCAGAGAATGACACCAGCCATTGTACACGCTTTTTGCTGATTTTCATAAGGCATTTTATACGGTGAACCGCGAGGCATTGTGGCTGGTGTTGGGTAAGTTTGGTTGTCCTAGTAGGTTTATAAGTTTACTTGATTATCTACACAGTGGTATGCGGGCGTGGGTGCAACTGAGTGGAGAGACCTCTGATAACTTTGCGCTTGTCTCTGATGTGAAGCAAAGCTGTGTCTTAGCTCCTGCTCTGTTTAACATATATCTTTATGCAATGTCTTGTGCTTTTGATGAGGCTTGTGCTTACGGCTTTCGTGTGGAGCACCGTATTGATGTTGCGTTACTGAACATCCGTCGTTTCCTTGCGAGAACCCTAGTCTGTGAGACAAACAACGGTATTTTGCTGTTCACTGACGACTGTGCGTTGTTTCCGTATAATGCGGGTGAGTTGCAACACACGATTAGTGCTCTACCTTCGAGTGCAGCCAAATTTGGCTCATTTCAACGTAAGCAAGACAGTCTGTCTCTTATGGTATTCACCGGAAGTGCAGTCTACATTGGTACCACGACTCAACATTGGTGATGACGTATTGGAATATACCTCCCGTTTCCAATACCTTGGCAGATGCACAGTGACCTGCGTATCAGCGTCTCGAAAGCAGCGGGGGAATTCGGGAACTTAAAGTACAAGTGTGGAACAATCATGAGCTTACCATCGGCACACTACTGATGGTGTACAAATCCATAGTGCTGTCCGTTCTTCTATACGGCAGCGAAACGTGGACGATGTACCGGCGGGATGTATGATATCACGAGCGGTTCCATCAACAGTGTTTGTGACGGAATCTGCGCATTGGTTGGTGCGATAGAGTTGTAGACACGGAAGTGTTGCGCCGCAGTGGACCGCATTCTTTTGCTGTGACACTTGAGGTGGCTCGGTTATGTGTGGCGGATAACTTTGACTCGGATACCGAAGCAGCTAGTAAATGGTCAGCTGAGTTTGGGGAAGCGGCATGTGAGGAAACCGAAACTTCGTTACCAGAACATGATCAGAGTGAGCCTATCACGCTCTAATCTTGATTGCAGGTCATGGGAATCGAAGGCGGTTGATCGGCGTGCATGGCGTCATCTGATCATGAAGACGGTTGTCGAGGTGCAGAAGAAAGGCCTAGTGCATGCGGAGAAGAAGCTGCAATTGCGGAAGCGACATGCGACTATACACTTCGCCTACGAAGTCGAAGACAAGGAGGATTTTGATTTCCTCCTTGTAGCTTTAAACAGACTTAATAGCATTGTGTTATAAATTTACTTTTCCAGAAAGTGCAGTCGGAGTGGACAGTACATAAACTTTCGTAGCTTTGTGCCTTTTCGGATTAAGAGGAACTTGGTACTCAGTCTAGTAAACCGGACCGAAAGCATCGGCTAGAATGATACTTTTTCGAAGGGTTACAGCGCATACGATCGAATTTGAACGAGAATGGCTACCCAGGGAATTTCAGAACTGCTAATCTGGGGCGAAAGTGAGAGGCGCCCTCGGATAGCGTCATCCGCGTTGAGTTTTGCGCCTGTCGTCTTCAGGCCAGTTTCGTTCTGTACACCGATAAAGTCGTTTGTATCACTGTCTTTGTGTGTAATGCAGTATTATCAGTAATTCTGAATTACTTTGCAATAATACATGGGTTAGTTTATTTTAGTTCTAGCGATTATCTGTCACCTTTATTCAACCGTAACGGTCATTATTCGTTTTTGAAGTTGCTAAGCAGACTATCTGTGGTATCTGTTCTAAGGCGGTTGATCATCGCGCAAACGCGGTTACGTGCACTTTTTGCGGCGTAAACTTCCATATTTCCTGCATCGGCTTGTCTGTTGTCCAATGTAAATTTTTGCGTGGTATCCAGCATGATGTGGTCCAAATATTTTGTAAAAGGTGTCAGATTAAATTGCGATCATCCGCAATCGATAGAACACGAGGGAAGTAAGACGGGTGAAAGGTTCCATGACGATAAGCTCCGTGGGTTCATCCCATGCGTCAGTAAGTAAGTCATCCATGCGTCGGCACGAGCCCACTTGCCTGCCGGCTGCTAGCTATCCGGGGAGATGTCCATCCGTTTCTGGACGCTCAGCTGGTCTGTCTATATCTTTATTGCGTCCGACAGGCACAAGCATACAGGTGTGCGATGACTCAAGCGACGGAGGTGAATAGCGAGCACAAAGAAATAAGAAGAAGAGAGCAACTTCCAAAGACTAGCGGTTTTGCAACCGTTTCAGACAAATCTGTATCTGGCCAGGTCCAAGAACTTAGTCGCCCCACCGAAGAGCGAAGCGTTAGCTATGCAGAATTTAGTGTTTGCTTTCAGTTATCAGAGTGTTGGCTGGCAAATACTAGGGTGTACGCAATTGTTCACTGCAACATCCTTTCGATCCAATCTGTGTTTGTGCATCTGCGTGTGTTGTTTTGTGACTGAATTACGGGGAATGATAATCTTCAGCAATGAAGATATTCCCAATTAAAAGAAAGAATAAACGGAAGGCAGCTTCTGAGTGTATTTTTGGGTAAAGCTCATCAGACACCAACATTATATGGTGAACATTTCACACTTAACCTCCAAGATAGGGCTACGTATTAAGCAAATAGTTTAATTCCACGGGAAACGAATCGATAAATCACGAGGTCGCTGAGGGTAAATCACCTCAATCACACTTTAAATGGAACACAAATCAAAGGCTCGTACTTCATACGTAGACCACGGTAAAAGTAAGGGCAGTATAAATTGTTTCGTACGCACAAATCCGAGTTAAGGTGACCGATATAGATAGCTTCTGCGATGGAAAACTGAAGATTTTGGAAAATGGCGGGAACGTAATCTAAAATAAGCGATATGACGGAGCTAATAGAAGACCACGCTTTGCATCTGTAAAACCAGTTCAGAAAGAAAAATACAAATTGGGTGTTGCCAGTCAGTAAACACTGAACTAATATGACAAGTACGATGTTAATACAACTCATCAGATAGAGATAGCATGCATCGAACCCGGGACCCTAATCATCGTTCATTGGACCGTTGTGTCATACCTTTCCCTTCGTGACCCGTTAGCTTATGGGTCGCGGTCACAACTAACGACCAGGCGACTTTCCGTAAGAGCTTGAGAACATTGTCCAGCTTGGCGGTACAGTGGTGTGAGGAAGAATGTGACGACTGCAGTGTTGTCACATTTAGTGGATACCAAGCAGAAAATAAACTCAAAAGTTTCATTCCAGTCGGTCTGCTGTGTACAAGGATGCCACCCACGAGCTGTGGGATGTTGTCCGTTGTCGACAGCAGAGGCAGTCACAGTTCAGCTCCACAACCCGAAGTTGTGTGCATAGATGAATTTTGTGCAGACTCAATGTGTACCTTGGCTACCTACTAAAGCAAGGAATCAGACTTATCACACCATTCCCCCCCCCCCCCCCCGCCCCGACCGCACACAGGTCGGACTAATCACTTAGCCTTATTAGTGAGAAATTTTGATTTATTGTCGCCCATGACTCAAGTGCTCATTTTTACTCTACATAGTTGTGGTTGTATAATCTGACGATGATCCATTGAAAACAAGCTTGTTTGCTACTTCTTCCTTCTAAAACGCGTATAATCAGTCATTCATTCTACACATTAGCTCAGGGATAGAAATGCCCCAACTAATGTGCCGCAATGCAAGTTAATCAGGTAGAGTTGAAAACCAAAAGGAAAGGAATACAGAGGCCGAAAAATTAACTAATCTCTATGTTATTTATTTTATGTTATGCATTATGAACGAGATCGTGGTTGCAAGGGAAGATTAAAGTAGTTGGAGAACTACAAGAAACTTACAACGCCGACGCCAATGCGATAGGCATTTTCACAAGTTTTAAAGTGCATCCAGCCAAATGTGTTCATTGTCTTTGTTACCCAAGCTAGAAAGTCGGGAGGCGTCAGAAGATGTTCACTTCGTACTGGGGATCTTCATTCCTTTTGACCAATTCACCGGTTGGCTTCACCTCTTCTTCTATTCACTCCTGTGGTGCTCAACTAACCCACGTTGCTAGGATCTTGGTGCTGGCACGGGAACACAAAATACCCATTGGAGCATGGATTGTGGTGTAATGGTGTTCAGCGGTTCAATGTATTTTCCTGGGCAATAAACAGGGGGACGAAAATTTCCATTGCTCAACTGGTGTTCCCACCGGATATAAACTAAGCTGTGAAGGCAACACTGGTCTAATCCAACCAGCGATTTTCCGTTTATCGATTCCACGGGCCAGTTTGCGCAGCTGCATAGTAGAGATGATTGAAGGGCTGAATTGTGTATTCTAACCTTTCGGGTGACAGGCTTTGCAAAAGTACATCGACCATTTGGTATGCGGTTTGTGATGCCCTCTTCGATCTCACAGGCAGCTACAGCTGTTCAGGTAGTTGCATTTCTGAAAGACCTCTTAGTGATCATCGTCAAGGTTCAGCGCAGGGAGTGGCCCCTCTTAACTTTTAGGAAGTGCTTTGAATTCCGAAGGTGCAATGCGCATTCCAAAGCGTTTGACAGCTAGTGCCTATCTGTTCATTATTGCTTGGCACTTTCGGGAGCTGTCACAGCTTGGGGCAATGTCGTCAGCATACTCACGGTCAAGGAGTCGATCACATGGTAGCAGCTCCACACTTGCTAACTATAGTCCAGTAAACACAGTTGTCATGTCTTCGTTGGCTGTGAGTTTAACTAAGAAATGCGACAGTAGGCATCCCTGTCTCAAGCCGCTGGACATATTGAAAGGTGCCTATAGTCTACCATATCCCTTCACTCTGCGCGAATTAAGCGCATAACACGCCCTGATAATGTTCCTGTATTTATCGACACACCTTTCTTTATCAAACAGCCCAAAAAGCCACATCGATCCATCACATTGAAGGCACCTTTGATGTTCAAGAACACTGATGGGGTGAGTTGTCAACGTGGATGGAGGTGCTCCAAAAATGTGTAAGGCGAATACTTGGTCAATGTACATCGGTTTCGAAGGAAACCGGCCTAGTGTTGACGTTCCTGGCTTTCACGGAAATCAGTCAATCTATGAAGCAAGGCCGATACAATTAAATCAGAGGCGACGAAGACAAGAGTGATTCATCCATGACTGCCGCAGTCTGCACCTGATTACCCAACGAATACGGGGACAACAATAGATCAGTGTGGGACAGACCACAGTGATGTACTGAGGAGCGTACCAAACTATGTGAAGTCAAGTTACACCAAGCGTTATGTACCAGGATGAAGCTGCTATCGCACATCTCATTGAAAAGGTACTTCGTGTTACCTCATCATGCATTCAAACTATAGTTGTTTAGCTAATAGTTTTAACGGAGTTGTGATACACAGCATTTTGCGCTTGATCCCTGTTAAGTATGCCTTTAGCCACTAGAGGAAACAAAACGCGCAGACGTATTACGGAAAAGTTTTATGAAAGTGTTCTACGTTACAGTGGCTAGAAATGCCGAAATGAAAAACCAATGAAGTAGGGAAGGAAAGGCAAGGTCATTGTTAACCAATAATGTGAGGGCCTGTATTCACGAATTAATACTCAACTGCATATGTGACACCCCTATCTCCCCTGGTAAAGAATGTATACTCCGGGTTGCTACCGATCAACTGGATTAGGCGTGCATTTTGGGCGTCTTAAATGAGGTTGTTCCGTATCCTTTTGTGGTTCCTGATTTTGTGACCTAGATTCTCCGTCTGTTTTCGCTTCAGTAGCAGTCGATTTTTGATATCACTCATGCGGTTCGATTGAGCTCGGCCGGATATGGTCAAATGGTGGTGCAAAACACGGCCATTCTTCATCTGTAGCTCCGCTTGGTTACTTGTTGAGAACACACGTGTACCAGATTGCCAGCTTGCTTCGTGAGGCAGTCTTGTGGATAACGGATCAAAATCGTTGAGACACGGTTACTTCGCCAACTTGCCATCCCCACACATCTGCTTTGCCTCCATTCTTCTTTGAGGGTAGGGAAAGAGTAAGTGCCGCCTGGTTCGTAGTGGCCGACCAAACACTAACTCCGGAGATAACTTCCTTGTCGACTCAGTCGGTGTCGTGCGTCAGGAGAACAGGGGACGATCCAACTTGGTTCTCAGTTCCATGAGCCTGCTTGAGAAGACCTTGCTTAAGTGTCTGCACTGTACGTTCTGCCATTCCGTTTGACACGGGATGATACCGCGCAGACTTGCTGTGTTGTATTCTGTTGTTACTCAGATATTGTTGCAACTATTCCCTGATAAATGGTGCTCCGTTATCAGTGCATGCAGTCTCTGGGATGCCAAAAATGGTGAATATGGAGCGTGTTTTTGCAACGGTTGCTGCGCAAGTCGTATGTGGAACTGTATATATTCTTATCCATTTAGAATAGGCGTTAATCAAAAGTAGACACATCACCCCATTGTTTGGGCCAAAGTAGTTCTCGTGTACCCGATGTCAAGGTGTCTCCGGCCAACTTCATGGACGTAACGGTCCGGGAGATTTTTGTCTTTTGTATTTCTGACATTGTTCTCAACTTTGCAGCAGCCGCTCTATATCCTGGTCAATGTTCGGCCACCAACAGTAACCAAGGACCAGCACCTTCATCCTGTTCACGCCAGGGTGGGCGTTATGCAGCGTTGTCAGCAAAGGGGGTCGTACTTCGTCTGGTGGAACTACGTGCGAGCTCGAAATATACAGCCGTC
Source organism: Dicrocoelium dendriticum (assembly GCA_944474145.2). Lineage (NCBI taxonomy): Eukaryota > Metazoa > Platyhelminthes > Trematoda > Plagiorchiida > Dicrocoeliidae > Dicrocoelium > Dicrocoelium dendriticum. Next base: position 12,211,917 of record OX104065.1, on the reverse strand, counting down.
ATATAGGCTCAGCTCATTACTACGACCGTTGAATAGTTTCGGTTCGTTTGACGTACTTGTAGGTCATCCGGTCATCAGTAACCGTTTCACAATCGATAAAACAGGGTCCCGGTCCGTCAGGCGCAGCACCACGTCAGGCCGGATGGGTGTCTGTTCTAGAGGTTGCATCAGATTGGTCAACTCCATGTGTTCACTGTTCCTTTTGTGCCATGCTGCTGCGGGAGGCGACTAAGTGCATCGGCAATGCTATTATTTAGTCCGTTTACCTACTAATGTTTGTGGTTCTAGGCGCTCAAAAGTATTGCTCACACTTGCATTCGAGGTGACGACATCTGTTGGATTGCATTTTTCTCCCCCAGAAGCGAACGAAATAGTTTACGGTCAGTGAGGACAAAGAACCGTCTTCCTCCGATGTACTGGTGGGAATACTTGACTCAGAAAATAATCGCTAAGACCTCTATGTCCAGTAGGGTGTAATTCCTTTCAGCGGGTTGCAGGGCACGAGAAGCAAAAGCGATCGGACGAAGAAACACGTCATCCGTCCGGCGGCAAATTACGGTGCCTACCCAGCGTGGGGAGGCATCCCACTGCAGCACTAGAGGCCGGCTCGGATTGAAACGCCCGAGATGCGGGGTGGCGCGGAGCACTGTTTTCGTATCTGTGAAATCCATGCTTTGATCCGGGATCCAATTCCAGGACCTCCCCTTGTGCAACTGTTTGTGCAAGATTGCAAATACTGTGGCGGCGTTCCGTAAGAAACGACCATAGTGAGAAAACATCCCTAAAAATGATCGGAGTTCAGCTTCATTCTTGGGTTCAGGTGCGACAAGGATAGGATTGTCATTGTCTTCTAACACGTGTAAACCGTTTTCGTCGAGGCGGTAACCAAGGTAACGAAGGAAAGTTGAGAAAAAGCTACTTTTGGACCTATTCAGTTTGCGTTTACTCAGTTGTAGACGTTCGAGCGTAGTGAATAACGTTTGTAAATGCTCAGTATCTGTACCTCATGTAATTAAAATGCAGTCAAGATTGGCGCAAGTGTAAGGAATACCTTTGATTAGGTTGCCAATGCTCCTTTGGAATCTCGCCAGGGTTGAACTGATTCCGAGGGGCAGACGTTTGTACTGGAATAGATCCATGTGGATACTTATCGTGGTGCATGTGTGAGAGGTCTCGTCTAACACAATTGCTAAGAACGCGTGACTGAGGTCGACGTGTGAACATTTGTCTGCCTTCCGGCATAGCCTACAGATCCTCTATCCAAGGTAAGGTATACTTATCCATAATTAAACAACGATTAACAGTTAGTTTATAGTCTTCACAAATACGTACAGATGCATCCGACTTCAGGACAGGAACTTGCTGAGCTCCCCACTCCCTGTACTGGGCCGGCTCAATTGTTCTTCCTGATTGCAATCTCTTTATCTCGTCTTCCACCTTTAATCTCAAGGAATAAGGTATGTGCTCTGAAAAAGCGAGGCCGCCTTCCACGCCTAATTTGATGCTAGCCCGATGTCCGTACAATTTTCTCAGTTTCTTATCAAAAAACCTCAGCAGATCTATTGAACACATCCTCCAAGGGCTGATTAATGGACACCTCCGACGTCAGAATTTCAAGTATGGCCCTTAGCCGATAGACGGAGCAGAAAGCGCAGATGTACAGTGGAACCGCTTGGTAAAAGTGTCCTTCGTTACAGTCACTTGGAATGCCGAAACGAAAAACCAATTAAGTAGGGAAGGTAAGGCAAAATCATTGTTAACCAATCATGTGAGTACCTGGGTTCACGAATCAATACTCAACTGAATACATGACAATCCCCACAATCAATCACAAATACCACAAACTGCGACCAAGATAAAAGCAGCTTCTAGTCTTCGTATCATATTAGTGTAGATTCATCAACGTCATGATCATTATACGATGATACTCACCTTTCAACTCCAACAACCATATTACACACATGTGGACTGGATATCCTTTATCGACACTGGAGTATTTTGGGGCTATGCTAGCTGGTCGAACTGGTAGGGCTAGATGTTAAGTTCTGTGGAATGCGCTGATGAAACGATAGTGTTTATATTAACGAAACGGTTGGAACTTAGAGTTCACCAATATTATAAGTTTAGGATTGCATCATTTTTCTCATCGTAAATCCCCACAATCCCTTACTAGGGTTGTTTGAGCGGTTTAGGTAAAATGGGTGTATTGAACACCGTTTTGAATAGTAAGCAAATCCTCCACAAACTCCGTAGTAGAAAGCATGCGATTTCGCAATCAATACGGCAAAACTTATTGGTATGAAAGATGCGAAAGGTTAAAATTTGTGTTCAACATTGCACCCATGTTGAGGAAGTAATGCTGCACGTGGTGAAAATTCATACAGTGGGACCAGACTGAGTTCACTGCCTCTGATGTCTGCGCTTGCACAATCGTTCCCCGAGTGCTGCGCCTGCTTTCTGTTGACAACCGGTACGCAGCTTTGGAAACTATTATTCCAAATGGAAAGCTTCTGACTCCTGCTGACACACGGCTGGATTACTGTGACTAGCGATACCATCTACAGTAAAACTGCTAAGACTCCGGATGACGTAATCTCTCTGTAACCGCGTAGAACACCGGCATATTCACTCAATTACTAGAAACGGTCAATGTTGTGTTGAAATCATCGGCTGCTTGAAACCTTATTATAGTCGCACCGGGGATGAATCAAAGGCTAGAAGCAGCTTAATGACGCTCTCTTTTCCATCATAAAACAGTAGAATTGGAACCTGCATTACACTGTCTAACACTGTGTCGCAGCTTCGATATTCTCATCAGAGTGATGTCGAATGAGGGCTATATCTGGTTGTAGGACCAGCTACTCCACTGTTAACGATACCACTTCTTTAATCTACAGCCAAATCTTATTCGCAAACTTCCATCAGCTGATTGACGTCATCCCCTGTGATCTCTCCAGAAACTGGGAAACCGCATTGTTCAACCAGCATCTTATGATTGACATAAACGCTAACATTTGGAGACCCGTAAAGATAATTCCTGTGCTCAACAAGCGGTTTCAACATTTTCGCCCCGTTACCTATACGTCGGTGATGTTGAAAGTAGTTGAGAAACTATCAGTTCTATTACTATAATAAGCAAAGATACCCTGGTTTCAGGTTTTGAGTAGAACTGGATTTTGGTGGGTTTGCTTGTAGCCACGTTTCGCTCTTAAAGCAAGAGCTTCTTCCTGATCTGAAGAAGCTCACGCGTCAGAAGCGAAATGTGGCCAAAGTAAAAACCTGCAAAAAGTGTGTTTTTATTTAAAGCCTTCTGAAATCATGAAATCCCAGTCTTTCCAAGCCCATTCCAAAAGTGACCTGCTTTGCTCTCTCAGGAGCAGTGGCATATTTTGCTTGGTCATATTGCTTGTTTAACAGATTGCTCATCCTTATTTTCATCAGTAGTTCGCAAACAAAGAGTGTGTTTGCTAGCAAGAAGGTTTTCTTGAGTGAATTAGGATGGGCCAACTGAGACGGTGGAATCGAAGCAAACATCTGCTCTCTCACTGTTTGGAATCCCCATCACAGCTGAGGCAACTTCCCCAAGCACTTCATAGATAACGACACGAATCAGCACACAGCATGACAACGCTCGCATTCCTAGCAAAGCCAGCTAATCATCTAGAATATAATCCACTTATTTCAACAATGCTTTTCGCACCGAGCTTTGCGTGAAGTTGGGCACGGATTTAAGCAGAATCTGATGTCCTGGCGATTCCATCCGTTTGAAGAAATACCCAGTGGACAGGCTAAGAGATATGCCATTGCAGCTTAGAATCGGAACTCGATGTGCCGGCCCAGAAAGGTCGCGCTTGCGGGCAGGAATCGGAGATACCATCAAAAGTGTGCACGCAAACTATGAGGTTTTGCCAAACTTTCCTGACAACTGAACTCTTGCATTTCTCTCCTAATTGCTCCCTGTTTATATAAGCGCTCACTTGAAATACGCCACGCAACTCTAGCGGCCATGGTTGTCTCGGAGATTTCATGACGCTGTGGGAGTAAAAACCTCAAAAGACTATGGCAGTTGCCCTATGGACAGCGATATAATGTACGATATCATCGTTTACGCGCTGACATTCTCATGGCTTTCCAGAGTTAAATCATTCCTAAGCATGGGTTCTGTCATCTGTTAACGCTTAAGCATGAGGTAATCCGAAACGCTGCCGTTACCATCTGACAGCACAGTACATATGGTTGCAGTGTCTCGGATTTTCTTTCCAATATCTTTTGCGCCACACGGAAATTCCCTAACAGAAACTGTTATCCTGCTCCTGCATTAACGTTGTATGTGAGCCATGTCGTAAGTGCACTTGTCTCATTACACAGCATTGTATAAGTTACGTAATCCGTTTGAACATCAGAAAAACAAAAAGCGCCCATTTTCTGGGGATGCCAAAGTCCGAATAGCCGTAACCACGAACGCGTTTGCGCTGGGTAACTGTTCCATCGTTGCAGCGGACAGATGATGACCGTCCAATATTTCTCGGATGTGTATCAGCCGTCTGCTTTAGTACGTTTGTTACAAATCTCCAACACCAATTCGGTTCAAATTGCACATCACAATAGACCATAAAACGTCAAAGGCGACAGTCTACAGATTCCAGCAAACATTATGTGAGCGATACAAACTAACGAAGGTTTGATCTCTAAATTCATTGTTAATTGTTGTTTTTGCTTTATTTTTTGAGCCTCGAATACACCATCCGGCAAGGCATGCAAATTTGTGGCTTAGTATCCGCAATATACTATACTTTGCAACAGTGCATTGCTGTTATCCCGGTATGGTACAGCGATATTTCCTACAGTCACCACAAAATCATCTTTATCGCAACTCCAAACCGCGCTGCTCAATCTCCACAGATAAAGGCTTTATCTAGCATGAGGTATGCGTGGTTGGTAAACTGTTCCATAAATGTCGTCTCGATGCTAAAGAAGTACTGCCTCAGTTAAGTATCCTAATACACTTTGTTTTCAGACTAAGTTGCGTTGCTTGAACATTACATGGTTGAGCTACAATGCATGCTGAAGACGCCCGGATTCACGGCTTTCAACATTCAAGCATACCATGTGCGTTTGGCCTGACATCAGCCGTGGGTCAGTGTGGTCTCTGGCGCCCTTGTGGTGTTAGATGGAGATTTCTTTTGGTCTTGTCATATACGGAAGCCTAACCCAAATGCAGCACATGACCCGATGCAAGCCATCCCTCGACCCAATCCGACTGCGCCACCGTCCAGCCAGTTATCAGTAGTCATACACTAGTGAACCATATGACTCTGTCATTATGGTATACATGCTTGACCCTTGACTCTTAATCACCTTGTATTAATAATACCTGGCCCTATTCAAGGCCTAAACTTTTATCCGCTTACTAGGAGTAGTTCAGTCATATCTACCGGCGACGGAATTGGCAACGGAAATGGCACTCTGAGCAGACGATCCCCGTGTGGTTCTTCACAAACCGTAGACGCAGTTCGAAACCGCTCATCTCCGTCCAGTAAATAATCTAACTGGTAACTTCTCAAGGGTTTCCAAGGACGAGGCACAGTATGATGAACAAAGTAATTTGGAGTCAATTGCATCCAATATTCCGTTTTTCTAACATGACGTTACATTTGAGGCCTGGTTCAAACCCTATGAGGACATATTTCGTTTGGAGTTGGGTAACAAGGAGGATGCATGGCGATCACCAACACTGCTGCAGAAGTTGGAGGCTACGGAACACAACTGTTTTGTAAATTACAGTTAGCTAAAGTACCCACGTGATTTTGCATCCAACGACACAGTTCAGTGTCGCACTCAGATTTTCGGCGAACCTTCCTCACTATTCAACACGAGCTATCCCTGTTTAAAACTGGTCAAACACTCCATGGATGACTACATTATCTACGCAGGTATGGTGACTTGCGAGTACGAACGCTTTAAACTTGAATCCATGGGATAGACACAGTCCAAGTGTCTGATGTTCACTTGCAGTCTTCAGTCACTGACAGAGGCGGACATTCGCACACGAATCTCGCCAAACTGGAGCAAGACCCAGACATCACGTTGCAGGAAATGGCCGAAGAATATCAACGCCTGTTTAACCTGAAACTTGATTCCAGTGTAGTGAAAGAGCGGCAGATCAACATAGTGGAAGTTAGACCAGCATGAGTGCCGAAAGCCACTTACAGTCTGTTGGAACTCTGGCGCATGGCACTACGCATCACTGTGCACTTTGCTCCGACATCGGTGTAACCAATGTTAACGGTACAGTCACAGAGATGGTTTCTGCAAGCCAGGAAACTAGACTAAAACTAACAATTTTAACAAACGATTTTCGAAGCTATCACAGAAGAAGGCTATCCGTAGAATTGTTGCTAATCAAGTCAACGTGACACCGCGCAGTTGCTGCTTGGCAACGAACGTTAATGAGTATCCTGCAACTATTCAGTTAGACACCAGATCGGACTTCACCATCATTTCACAATTCATTTGGGAAGTCATCGGACATCCTGCAGTTTTGCTCACCCAACAAATTGCCCTTATGTCTCAGAAACTCGTCTCAGATTGATTGGTGCGTTACGTCCTTTGGTGACCTACCATGAGCGAACTTTGTGTCTATAGGTTATTACATGACAGTAAGAAAGGCCGTGTTGTATACGTATAGAGCGAACTCTAGCCCTGACAACTGGAGTAACAATGTTGTGCATCGTTATCGCTGTACCACACTTGTGCATGAGGACATATTAGTACACCAGCAGAGACTAGAGGAAAAGTTTTGTGTTAACAAAAAGCTTCTATAGAGAGATGTAAACCGCTTCCGGAAAGTGAAATGCCGTGTTCCCCGACTAATATCAGCGGATGGATGTGCTCAAATCGACGAGGGTGCAGCCAACGTTCTACGGCTGCAATATGTCCAAATTTTCCTACGTGCTCCCAGCAGTTGTAACTTATCTGTCTCATTCTCCCAGATGTTAGTATTTACACGCGTCACGTTTAGTTCAGCGGCCATTTTGAGGAAACTGCTGTTGTTGCGTACCTATAGTTCCCTCGGAGTTGACAACCTTCCCCCGAAAGCACTGCAGGTGGTAGCTACGAGGATAGATGAACCGTTAACGAGGATTTGCCAAAGATGTCCGGACAAACAACAGGTGTATCGCATGTGAAAGCAAGGAATCTTTACCCCGATTTTGTAAAGTGGTAGCCGTTCAGAGCTAGTCGACTATCACCCAGTGACTCTCCTACCGATGCTCTCAAAGGTGCTGGAGTCGACCATAGCTGAAGCTGCACGGGGATAGTTCGAAATGTCTAACATCATGGCACCGGAACAGCACGGATTCCGTCAGCATCGGTCATGTACTGCCAACCTACTGCTTGCCCCTGGTATTTGGACCCAGATAGCCGACAGTGGGACCGTATTTGATGTCATCTACCTAGATGTTTCAAAAGCATTCGACTGCATAGATCACCGCATCCTTCTCCAAAAGTTGCAAGCATACGAATTTGAAAATCCTGTCCTTGGAGGGATCGGAAACTTCCTCTTTCATCAACGCCTACAGGTTCGAGTTCGAGGTTCATTTTCTGATCCAGTTGGTGTGGACGACGGTGTTTCACAATGGTCGGTGATGAGGCTGCCGTTATTCTTGTTATTCATTAACGAACTTGTGAGTGTCATCAAGTCAAAATTGTTGCTTTTGGCCCATGACATCAAGATATGGAGGGCAGTTGGCTGTGCGGAAGGTCACCATATGTTGCAACGAGCCTTAGACTGTGCTTTTGAATGGTCAAATGTAAATCTACTTCCGTTTGACACGGACAAGTGCAAAACCTTGCATGTGCGCCACAAGCCCAAGTACGCAAATAAGCTAGGAGATGAAATGCTAAACTCCGCCTCACAAGGGCCAGCTCTTGGGGTGGTAAACCAAGACGACCTCGGCTGTTCGGCGCAGTCCTTGAAGGCGTCCAAAACTGCGATCTAACATGTTGGTCTGTTACGGAGAAGGTTCGGGAGGTTCGATCCCACCATTTTCGTCCAAATGCTCAATGCGTATGTGAGGCCCCATATAGAATACGCGATCCAGGCTTAGCAACCTGGTTAAAATGCGACCTGGTTGCACTGGAGACCGCAAAGCGACGGGAAAAGAAAAAGGTGAAGGGTTTGTCCCACATGCAAATCCATGTGCGAGTGAAAGCCGTGGGAGTGCACAGCGGAAGATGTCGTCGGCTACAAGGTGACCTCATCCTGGCGTTCCAGATTTTGCAAAATCCCGGTCACGCTTGCCTCCATCTACTGAAGCTTAGCTGCAACACAGAATTGCGGGGACATAAATTGTAACTTGCCACTCAATAGAGTCGGCTGGAGTGCCGTCGAAATTACTTTTCCCTTCGAATTTGTCAACCCTGGAATGCTCTTTCGGATTTTGTCATTTCAGCGCCCACGCTATCCATTTTAAAATACGACTTGACGATGCTTTACCTCATTTACATTATCTGATCTGAGTTCTATACATTGAGTGGCGACAAGACGCAGACAAACATTGTGCTCACCAACCCCATGAAATCGGGACAGACGGATATACTCATGTGTTAACGTGGATAATGTGGTTAGTTCACAGAGGTGTTTTCATTTTTGTGTAACTTCATTAAACTAGTTATTCCCAAAAACCATCCCACGAGACTTGTCAAGTCTTGGTTTCTTATCCCTATTATACCATTTTTCCATTGTTCCCTTCTACTCAGCGTGACTTGAACATTCTTGGCAATGTCTGGTTAGATAAGTCCAATCTTTGGAGTACCACTTTTGATAAAGTGTACAGACTGACATCGGGTATCAGCGTTCCACCCATAATTATCGTTGCATGGCTCCAGCAGACGATTTCACAATGGTTGTTTCAGCGATACGCCCTAGTCTTTCAGGACCTCCTCGGACTTTGAACCAAAATGAAGACCCAGTTACAGTTGAGAACGGATGCTATACCCGATTTTCGTCCAGCACCTCCAGTACTCTATTCTGCCCTAACCAGTGTTAAGCAAAAGCATAATCGTCTACAAATAGCAGATATCATACAACCGGTCGATTACTCTGACTGTGCTGCTCTCATTGTAGTATTACGAAAGGTTAATGGCTCCATCCGTGGATGTTCAGTTTTCTCAAGTAATCTTAATGTGGCCCTTCAGACGCCAAACTATTCACTAGCAGTTCCAGAAGGCATATTTACGATACTTTCAAATGGTTCTAGCGGAAGCGTATATACAATCCGCTGTTGCGGTTGAGACAGTGGAATTTTTGACAACTAACACAAATCGCGGATGGTTTCTGTTTAACCGATTACCATTCTGAAGTAAAACAGCGCCAGCCATTTTCCAATAGCTAATGGATACCATGCTTACGGGCATCGACGGTGTTGCAGCCTATTTAGGTGACATCTTATTTGTGGGAGCGGATCCAGAGGAGCTGTCATTGAGGCCTGACTACGTCGCGGAGTGAATAAAGTGCTACGGATTACGTCTGCGACCGGAGTAGTGTAGTTTACTCTTGCTAAAGCTTAAATACCTAGGATTTATCATTGATCAGAACGGATGTCGTCCCGATCCATGGAAAAGTTCAGCAATTGTTAACATGCCAGCATCAACAGACGTCAGTATCCTACGCCCTTCCATTGGAATGGTTAGTCAATACTCTAACTTCCCCCTGGAAGTGCATCAACTGCGAACACCTCTGAACGCTCTACTCATGAAAGAGGTCAAGTGGAACTGGTCGGCCGAGTTCCACACAGCGGTTAATCGGTTATAACATCTGTTGACTTCCGATCTCCTTCTCAAACATTCCGATCCTAAAGTTCCGATTTTGGCATCAGTCGATGCAAGCAACTATAGCATCGGAGCTGTATTATCCCACATTTCCCCAGGCAGTTCTGAGAAAACAGTTATCTACGTAGCTCGATCATTAGCAGCAGCAGAGAAGAATTACTCTCAGGTGAAAAAGGAAGGCTTAGCTATCGTATTTGTTGTTAATAGGTTACACCAAATGTTATACGGTAGACGTTTCTAGTAACTTACGGAGCACAAACTATTGCTGACCGTATTCGGCTCACCTAAAGGAATCCGTGCAACCACTGCCAATTGTTTGCAGAGATGGGATCTATCTTTTCTGGCATACAATTTTAGCATCCACTAACAATCGAAAACCGATTTTAGGCAAGTCGCTGTCTTTTTTCGGTTAATTGCTGATCATCCGGCAGACAGCAGCTAGACAGTGATTTCTAGTATAAAAATGGACGAGGAGATCAATCCCGTAATTCCCAACACCGCGAAATGCCTAACAGTTGCTAAAATCCATAAAACAATACACAGGACTTAAATAAATAAATAAAATTTTATTCTCGGCTACGCGAGGCAAGCCATTAAAGGCATGATCACAGTAATAGTACAACAATTGATCAAGCAATGTGCAATAGTATAATAGGATTTTCATTTATGTGGGTTCATAAACGTAGGTATGTAGGTAGCTGTGTTGCTTGTGTTTATAACTGTGTTGCTGTTCTTTAGAATGAGTTCGATCGCGTCACTGGTGTCTGAACAATTGTTTGGAGCCGGTGGATTTGATACGCTTGTCATCGTAAGCTTGGGCTTTCTAAAGTTATAAAGCATGTAAAAGAATGATGTCCATCACAAGTGTCCGATATCGAATCCCTCCCTTATTATCGTTGCCAGAAGCGTTTATCCATGGTTACTTCATGCTTGTTTTTCGCTGAAAGTTTGGTTGTCGGCAGATCTTTACAAGGACCAATTCTCATTTAACTTTGCATGGGGCATCAAGGAATCTCCCGCACTAAAGAACAAGCCAGAGGTTATGTCTACTTGTCAAGAGTGGACGATGATATCATGCACTTCTGTAAGCTGTGCGAGCAATATACATAACGCAACGAGCGCTGAATGGTCTAGCGCCCTTACCGTGGCCGAAACAACAATGTTGTGGTACGCATTCATACGAATTTCGCAGGCCCAGTTGACGGTAAATCATATCTCATTGTAATCGATGCTCAGAACGTTATAGTTCCGAGAAATTTCATGCTAAGTAACCAGAGGCCATCTCACCCACTGCATCAACAACCATCAGACAGCTGCGCCAGGTATTCAGTCGTTTTGGCGTGCTCTGTAGTGAAGAGGAGTCATTCACTCATTCAGTATTTTGAGACATTGGATTTTATTCTTGCTCATATCTTCCGAGCGTCTGTTTGTTTAACTGATTGTACGTACTGATCACTTGCTCTTTTAGTTAGTCACTCTGCAATGCGACTGTCTGCTTCTGCTCATCTGCTCTTCATCCTTTGTAGCGTTTGTCAATACACGTTGGCTCCAGACATTAGCTGTTCCCCCTACTTCCGTATTCGGAACGCCTCTTACGTGCCATCGCTTGCGATTAGCATCTGAGTAGCATCCCCCAGCCCGAAACACTTTTGTCCGACGATGGACCACAGTTCACCTCGGAGGAATATGCGACATTTTGCCACTCTAATGGTGTGACTCTTATGCTCACACCACCCTTCCACCCACAATCAATGGGCAGGTTGAGTGATTTGTTGCCCTGTTCAAGCGGGTACTGAGTGAACCGCGAGATGACGGTCCTACGGACTAGTGCATAAAATTCTTCCTCATCGTGTATCGAATCACTCCACACCCCGCGTTTAATGGAATGTCACCGGCAAAATGCTATGGGGCAGACAAATCTGGTCGATCTGGTATGGAAGTATTCTGAAGCAATGACAATTAGGCGACCTAAAAAGTACAGTAGCATCACAACACCAACAGCGTGGGACCATGCAGAATCCAAAGACCGGTAACTTGGTATGAGGAAACGATTTCCGTCGATGTAAAAGCAGATGTGCTCCTGGTGCAGTTACCAGACAAGTTGGTCGAGTCACTTACCTAGTAGAGGACCATGGCGAAACTTGGCACCGCCACATGAACCAGCTCAGACTCCACTCTAGCAATAATCACTGTTTATCACACCGTGATCCCAAGGTTGATTTTCAGCTATTACTGGTATAGTTCTCGGAGTTGAAAGTAACAGACGTAAAATCACATCGAGTGGAATAAGTAAAAATTGAGTCGGTACCAGAATTGGGTACAGCACGCACACGCAGACGACAACAACCGGATAGATTCATTGAGACTCAAGCACTGGGTGATCCAGACAGACATCACAACAGAATACAGAGGTGTCAAATCTGAAGCCTAACCCAAATGCTGCAGATGATGGGACGCAAGCCATCCCCCGATGCAATCCAACTGTTCCACTGCCCAGCCAAGCATCAGTAACTCAGACACTAATAAACCGTATAACAGTCATTGTGATGCACATGCTTGAGTCTTGACTCTTTATCTCCTTGTTTCACTACTACATGGTCCCCATCCACGATCTAGTGTTTTAGCCACCTACTTGTATTGGTTCAGGTCATATCAGATCTTAAAATTCGTTTTGAAGTATCATGTAGTAGACCATTCCTATTCACTGGAATCAGACGTGGCCGTTGGGTGTGAAAGATAGCGTAGTTGCTAAGTCACCATGCATCGCATAGTTTGGAACGTTGCGTGTTTCTGGCGGTATCTGCATGCCCATTATAACGATTACTACTCAGAGATAAGTAGGTGGCCATATATCCAAATGGCACCCGTTAATCTTCAATGACGTGGACAAATCCTACATATGCCTTGCCAAGAAGGGCCTGACTTCGTGGTAAAGATCGGATGGTGCAAGGCTGAAGTGAAGGGATCGCTGACTTTGCTGAGAGAAATAACGTTAGTGACTACCGAACTGAAGGCTGGTAGTTTTCCTCACTCTCCAGGGTAGTGTCCAATTAAAGCACCTCGTGGTTAATGCGCGAATTTACAGGGTACACATAGTAACCACCAACAGGGACAGGCATATATTTATCTGTTTTACTCTAGTGCGTTGCCTAGTTATCTGTAGTGTAAGTTTGAGCTTGGTTCTGCGCAATGACAGACGCAAGGAAGCTGCATGTTTTTATATTGGTTTGTTGGCGATTTCAAGCAACACACCGTACTCATTTCAACTCTCCTGGGCAGTGGTTGCACTTATTTTGAGTAACGCTTTCCCAATCAGGTGTATTGTGTTCAGATCACTACAAGTGTGCTACATCCTGATTCACATGGTTGGCGGCATCCGGTTTCGGATTTGCCTGTCAGTGTGTTCAGCCACAGGACGTCTGCGCCTACAGAGGGACCATGGGTGGCTTGCACTGCACCACACACAGCTCCAACCACACACCCCATATCCAGTGCAAACCCGAAGGAATAAGACCGGGAGGCATGCGAATGGGAGCCACGTTTCATCAACGGAGCCGGCCCACACTCCTTCACAGGTAAACACAAGCGCGCTGTATTTGGGGAATCAAGCGCACGCAAGGCGGTGGCTGGACCGTAGTTTGCTCCACACTGAGTGCATGGAACTGCACTTCGAGCCTAGCACGATCACAAGGACCGTTCACCCCGTCCCCTCCAACAACGACCAACTGTCTCCTGGAGCAATATTGATGTGGTAGTGGGTAATAGACAGGTAGGCACCTTGTCAACAGGTACATCAAGAGCAGCCACACCGGGGATGTCAAACAACAGCCAATCACTTGAAATGACATTATCACATAAAATCTGTCTGTTAAAGAATACGGCTATGCAGACAACTCTACCCTAAATTAGCATATGAATTAAGTTTGTTATCAGCCAATCCGCGATAAGCACAAAATGTCCAGAAGTTACTCAAAAATGTTACCAACGCAACAAAGTTAAGGAAGATAACCACAATTAGCGTAAGCCACGTGGCCAGTTAATAGAAGATTCTTCAGGTAGGCAGAACAAACCAAATAGAGTGGAATGAAATGTATCCGGCTTCAAAAGACCTAGTTTAAGTGCAAGTTGGTTTAGCCCAACCGCGGTGAAGAAGCGTCAAGAATGCACCATCAGCCTCAGCATAAAAATCTACAGCTCACCGTCTTCGTGATTCATCATGCGGAGTTCGTATATTCCCGGATATACCTTGGAGTGAGCGTCGACAACGAAAACAAAATCCTGAAGAACACCGAAAGCAAACTGATGAAAGATCCATCTTTCTCCATGGTGTCCCCGAAACACAGGCACCGGAAGAGTCGCAGGTCAAAGCTCATGACTTGGAAGAGTGGCGGTATATCCGCGAAGCACTATCTCTCCACGACGTAATTGCCAGCTCAACATCGAGGTTACCCATATCGCCAAACTACAAAGGAAGTGGTCCACGAGTGCTTAAAGTCTTGCTTTACTCCAAACAAATGGTTGAAACGGTGCTCGGGAATTGGCACAAGTTCCGTACCAAATTGCCATCAGAAATACGTCTGAAGGCGGTTGGAACCAGGCCACCAATGGATAACGGAACACGAAACCAGTAAGAAGTAGTCGCGATCCCAGCTGTCTGCATTTCTGTACCGGAACACAGTGAGACCCCCCAGCCGTTCGATGAAGAAGGAAAAGACAGTCTGCTGCAGATCGACTCAGGGCGCTGTAGGCATCCCACCGTAACGGCCGCGGGAAGTTTGCAAGAGACACATCAAAAAAACGTCCCTCAGCCGACCCAACAAGGGTCGGCGTAAATTCTCGGAAAACCAACGTATGTGCAAACACGCTTATTACATCCGTAGTTCTCAATTGCCTTTATACAAACGCCCAAGGGCTTCTAAGCAACTTGGCAGAACTTCGATCTCGTCATAGCTCAATGTGTTGGGACCTCATCATGATAACTGAGACGTGGCTGAACGACATGATTAGTGACGCTGAGATCGAACTACCTGGCATGTCACTACTGCGTAACGATCGACCCAGCAAGGGCGGCGGTGTAATTCTCTACTACCGTTCAGACCTTCTCATCGAGCTCATGAACGACCCTGGGATTCAAACCGTAGACTCCTTATGGTGCTGCCTACACCTAAAGCACGGCGATAAATGCTTATTGGCCATTGTATATCGTCCACCAATGTCCACTTTAGAAATGGACAAGGCCCTGTCTTCTGCTTTGAAGAATTTACTGGAACGGTCATACAGTCATGTTTTGTTGGTAGGGGACTTCAACCTGCACGGCCTAGAAACCCCAGCCACCATGAGTGAACCATTCAAAGCCGATCTACAAGAGCTAATTGCAGGATCACAGCTGTACAACCATGTCACATCCCCAACGCGATTCAGGACAGGAAACAAACCGGCCATCTTGGACCACGTTTTCACCAATGAGGAACTGATGATTGACGTAGTAACCACATCCACTCCCTTGGGCCGCAGCGATCATGCGACACTATTGTTCCAATACTTGTGTTATGCAGATTATCCTAATGAAAGCAACGTGGAATCTTACGTCGTAACCAACTACGATAACCTGGCAGAACTCATTAATGCTACGAGCTGGTCCTTCTTAACTGAGGGGTCCCCAGAAGTGGCATGCGGGAAATTTGTCAACAAATTCAACACGCTCGTAGCATTGGCATCTAAAACCAAAATCCCCCGACCCGACCCGACAAGGCGAAGTCGTTTCTCAGACGCAGGACCCGGAAATGCATGGGATTGAGGGATCTGGCATGGCGCGCCCATATAGCCTCTCCGAGCGAGGATACTTGGAACACCTATATCACACAAAGAAACCACTGTGTCACACTCGTCAGGGAGGATAAGGTAAAGAGCCAACAAGATCTTGTGTCAAAGTTCTGCGTTAACCCAAAGCTACTATACAGACACATAAATAAGCTTCGCCGCGTTAAGCGCGGAATTCCGGCTCTGCGCACAGCTTTCGGATTAGCACATACGGCACAGGATGCGGCGAACGTCCTAGGACAACACTTCGGCCGCACTTTCCAGTGTGTGCAAACATCCTGCACCATATCTAGGCAATTTATTCCGCCATCAGGCCTTAACCACATTTCCTTCACAACTGCAGCTGTATTGAAGCGGTTGATGTCGTTGCGCGAATTTAGCTCCCCGGGTGAGGACGGCATTCGGCCGAGAGCGCTGAAACTTTCCGCCACGAGCTTAACTGAACCTTTGGCGACACTCTTTCAGCGATGCCTTAACGAGATGCACGTCCCAACGATGTGGAAGCACGGGATCATCACTCCAATCCACAAAAATGGTAGCCGTGCAGATCCAACTAATTATCGTCCGATTACCCTTCTTCCGGTAATCTCCAAGATCATGGAGTCCATTGTAGCCGAGGCCCTCATGGAGTACCTGGAGAAAAACAACATCCTCGTTCCGGAGCAGCACGGATTTCGCCAAGGCAGGTCCTGCACAACTAATTTGCTGATTGCTCGTTCAAACTGGACAGAGTCTGTGGACGCCGAAGTCGGAGTGGATGTAGCCTACTTGGACTTCTCTAAGGCATTCGACCGACTGGACCATCGGATTTTACTGAACAAGCTGCAGCATTGTGGTATCGGCAATCCTATTCTAGGATGGATAGGCGAATTTCTCGTTCAACGTCACTTGAATGTGAGAGTCCGAAATACCCTGTCGGAACCAATCGAAGTTCAGTGTGGCGTACCTCATGGCTCGGTACTCGGGCCTCGCTTGTTCATTGTTTTCATAAATGATGTTGCAGCTGCACTACCTTCCAACTTTCTGCTGTTTGCAGATGACCTAAAGATTTGGCGTGCCATAGCTTCAGGAGAGGATCACACGGCCTTGCAGGATGATTTGGACAAAGCATACAAGTGGTCAAACGAGAACATGCTACAGTTCAACACCACAAAGTGCAAAATCTTGAGCATACGCCATCAGAGTGCGTATAACTACCGCTTAGGACCTGACATTCTACAGCGGACCTCTCATGAGTGCGATCTTGGCGTGCTTGTACAAGAAGATCTTGGGTGCTTAATGCAGACCGAAAAGGCCTCCAAGAGAGCAAACCAACACTTTGGCCTTCTGCGTAGAGCGTTTGGGAAGTTTGACGCCTCAATCTTTCCGAAAATGCTTAGCGCTTTTGTTAGACCGCACACAGAATACGCTATTCAAGCGTGGCAACCATGGCAGAAGTGCCACCTCACTGCACTCGATACTGCACAACGCAGAGCGACAAAATACGTCAAAGGTCTTTCCAGCCTTCCCTACCCACTCAGGCTGAAAACTCTTAACTTATACAGTGGACGTTACCGTCGTTTGAGAGGCGATCTCATATTGGTGTACCGGATACTGAGAACCCCCAACCACACGTGTCATTCCCTTTTGAAACGTAGTCAAAACGCATCCCTAAGAGGTCATCAGTTTAAGCTGATCACGCAGTACAGTCGACTGGAATGTCGACGCAATTTCTTCTCCCTCCGAGTGTCACAACTTTGGAACGCCCTTCCAGAACATGTAATTAACGCTCCCACTCTATCCCTTTTCAAAAAACGCCTTGACGAAACTCTGACACGATTGCACTATGTGATATAACGTGCGACCATCGGATGATGGTATTAGTGAACAACGAACGTGGACGGAATCCACTTAAAATTCCTATTGGATTACTTGTTTATGTGCATCTCCAATCCCTTGGTGAGTCATGCATTTCACACGTACTTTCATTGATACGACTTTTTAATTTTACGATGTTAATTCTCATCATCCTACGGGACCTGTCAAGCATTGCTTTTATACCCGTCATAAACCATTGTTCCATTGTTCCATTGTTCACTGGTCAACAAAGTGCAAGGACTCACTCGGGGATGTATTCAACCAGAATTTAGGCTTTCCATTTGGCACATCTTCCCCCTCCCCTCCCCCCCGGTAAGTCATGCTGCCTTCTTTAGTAGTTACTGCTCAGCAGCATCGCAGCTTAGTTAACATACTGCATACCAGGTAGTTACTGAGTGATTTGTGTTAATGAGAAGGCAGTGCGAATAGATTTGCAAGTCAAGGGTAACTGGATATTAGCAACATATATTTTATGGGCAGATATGTTTCAGTGAATAAAGCATTGCCTTATTGAACCACAGTAACTGTTGATTTCATACAATAGCGATTACTGATTCACATCTACATGATATAATAGCCCGAACATTGACCATTAGGGCCCTTTTACTGTTTTGACTCCCGTTCCGCTGTAGTCGCTTCCTGGAAGTGAATGATAAACCACTGCCCTGGACAAGAAATGACGTAGAGAAAGAGCATGAAGAAAACAGACTAAAGCTTGGCGTCAGTCGGACAGATCCGTTTTCCAGACTGGGGACATAAGGTACATCTGCAAAGATAGGTATAAAAGTCAGCCGGGAGGCCGTCGTCGCGGCCACTTCTTTTGTACACACCGTTAACGCAAATAGAGAGACAAACTGGAAACACACAACACTTGTCAGCAGGTCAAGACAAACGATTACCCCAACACAAAAGGGATCCAATAATAATACCCTGACTGCTGCATGCTCAACTATCTCCGAATCTACCGCCATCACATTACGGGGTAAGTTATGGGAAGACCAAGACTAATGCAACGCATTATGTGCACTGACGAGTCGCAAAACCAAACCCATAAACCTATTAGGAATTACGCGTCATCCGAACTCACTGTGCTATAGAGAACCCAGACTTACTCGAGTAACACTAGGATCCTCCACCAAAGTAGATAGAATTTTATTAACCGCAAGCGCGCTAAGACGTGGATCCGGTGGAATAGGCATCTATCCTGATGTCCCTCGGAGCGCGCAACAATCAGAAAGAAGCAAATATGACGGCCTATACACAATCTTCATGCACGGCGTGTCATAGCATGTTTCTAACGATGTTCAATAGGCGGGAAAGCACGAGTTAGAGCAGTTGCGGTTCATAAGTGAAACACTATCCTTGAGTAATATTATGGTGTTAAACCTCACCAGGATATATCACTCTCACCAAATTAAGAGGATGCGACCCTAGAATCCCATAAATGTAGTTCAGTCAGAGCAAAAACTAACGGATTAGATCCTTGGTGGAGAAATCGGAAAAGTCTTCCTTCTGAACTTCCTTATAAAGTTTAAATACTAAAGCACCTGAAGCAGCAAACGTACCGACAATGATACAAGAGCTCCACTTGACTGATGCTTTATTTAACTTTGACGTAGGTCTAAACGAAGACTTGGACGCACCTTGGCCGAATCCAGTTTCAGCCGAGGTATGATAATTCCATCAAAAAACGAGGAACTGCCGACCTCCCATAGGTCAGCATTCTCCCACACTTGAACCTTTAGCCCTTTATGGGCTCCTAGAGAAGGAGAAACTGGCGTGCTTGTATACGAATACTCAGGTTACTTTTTATAAACTGGCCGAACTGAAAATCGCCAAGCTTCCAGACCATATGATGTCATTGGTAACCCCGCGACAGGTTTACACATGGAAATGACGGATGCTGAAGCTTCGCTATCGGGCATGTCGCTGATCCGGAACGATAGGCTTACAAACGAGGAAGGATAATCCTGTATTACCAAAGTGACTAGAGTGCAAATCTGTGGAATCTTCAGTCTCGCAGTTCCCCGACTCGTTTTGGTGCCGCTTGCAGTAAAGGGCAGAGACGTTTGCCTTATTGTCTTTGTGTATCGCCGCGTAATTCTACACCCAAAACCGACTGCCACCTAGCGGCTGCTTTAAGATGCCGTTTAGAACGAAAGTAAACTCACATACTTATCATGGGTGGTTTCAAGATACGCGGTGTAGAAACTCCTGCCACGATCGAAGAACAATTGAAAATCGATCTACAAGAGGCCTTACTTACTGTTCCTTTTTACAATCATATTACTTCGCCGACTGGGTTCAGAGCAGGTAACAGACCATCTGTGCAGAATCTTGTGCTTACCAATGAGGAGCATATGATCGATGTGTTAGTTTTAGTATGCCCGTTGGGTCGCAGTGGTCACGCAGTCATCAGTTTCAATTTCGTTTGCTATACAAAATATCGAAATGAGAAGGTAAAACTGTGCGAATGATAACAAGCTACGATCAATAAACCCAGCTCGTCAGCGCTACAAGTTGACTGATCCTTGACGAAGAAACCCCGGAAGTCGCCTGGCTCGAGTTCGTCAACAAATTCAGCCAGCTGATTGCAGAGGCTTCAGAGGTAAGAGTTTACAATAAGTGTAAATCAGTTTCTTTCGTTATGAGCAGAACTCGAAGAAGGATGACCGTACGCCACGCAATATGGCACGTGTACAGGGAAGCATCAGCACCAGAAAATTGGGACAACTACGTAGCCCAACGTAACCACTGCACTCAGTTGCTCAGAGATGACGAAGCTGTATATCAGCAGAACACCACAAAAACCTACATTGCCAACCACAAACTGCTATACGAGCACATCCATAGCCTACTAAATTGATAAGGCTTTCCTACACTGAGGGCAGCCGATGGCCCGGCAAGAACGGCTAGGGAAGCAGCAAAAACGCTGCGGATGTAATATGCCCTACGTTTCAGGGTGTATTACCACCAACCGATCTTCCAATCTTTGTCGTCTCCTCGCCAGAAGTAACCCACATCACTTTTACTGCGGAAGTTGTGTTGCAAAAGCTGACGTCTCTACACAAACACATCTCGTCGGGTGTCGATGCCATTCGTCCAGAGACACTGGAAGCAGCAGAAGGCCAACTGGCGGGAACTTAAGCACAGTTTTTCCAGCGCTGCACCGACCAAAATTAAGTTCCGTCTATGTGGAAGATCGGAATAATATCCCTGATTCATAAAGGTGGAAGCAAAACTGAGCCCTCCAACTACCGCCCAGTATTCCTTCTTCCTATACTCTCCAAGCTCATGGAATCCATAGTTGCCGATGCACTGGTGTGTTATCTGGAAAACTGTATCATCAGCACTCCTTAGCAGCTCGGTTTCCGTCAACAGCGGTGACGCACAATGAATTAACTAGTCGTACGCAGTAGTTGGACCGAGTCAACTGACGCTGGAGAATGTGTTGATATGATCAACCTGGATTTTTTGAAGACTTTCGATTGTCTAGACAATCGTATACTACTCTCCAAGCTCCAGCCGTACGTGATCGCGACCCTCTTATAGGCTGCATTTACGACTTGCTACTTCAACGGCAATTAGTGGTTAGAGTTCGAAGCTCTTTATCGAACCCCATACAAGTCGTGTGAGGTGTGCCGCAAGGCTCAGTTGTAGGCCCACGTTTGGTTTTGGTTTTATTAATGACCAAGCACTGGGAATCGCTTCAAACTTCCTAACGTGCGCCGACGATTGGTGCAGGATCCAGGTAAACGCCGACCAGCATCTGATTCAGGGAGACATAGATATTATTGGGCAACTCAAAATTAACTGCTTTTCAACGTGTGTACTTACAAGGTACTTTCCATTCGACATCAGAGCAGGTACTCATTCCGGTTCGGAACGACTGTACTGCAACAATCAACGGTTGAACATGACTTGTATGTCCTGGTTCAAGATGACGTTGGTTGCTCCAGACAGACCGAAAAGGCCTGGAAGACTGGAAACCAACACGTCGGACTGTTTTGACAGGTGTTTGACCAAATAAATAGTTCCATATTTCGACAAATGCTCAGTGCGTATGTTCGCCCCCATGTTGAATATGTAATTCAAGCCTGGCATCCATGGCTGAAACTTGACCTTAATGCACTGGATCAGCCAGAACTTCGGGCTTCCAAGAACGTAATTGGAATGCGCAGTCATTCATACCACGAGCGGCTGCAACGAATGGGGGTATTCATTGGAAGCTATCGTAGACTACGAGGCGACCTGATTATTGCATGCTTGATTCTGCGAGACCCACATCATGTGTGCAGCCTTTTACTGCGACTCAGTACAAATACTACCGTGAGGGGACGTTTATTGAAAGTCGCTGTAAGGTATAGCCATGTGAAGTGCCGCAGAAATTTCTTTTCCATTGGTGTCTGTCACCATGGAATGCTGTCGCAGAATCGGTTGTCTCCATACTGACACCAACAGTATTTACAAGACGCTTGACGACGCACTCATCCGCTTACACCTTGTCAGTTGGCGCTACGCCATGATCTTTCTCCTGGAGTTCACCATGGATTTATTTGACGTTAACCTAGAGTGCTGTGAATCAACGCGGATTGCTGGACTACAGCGGAGCAAACGATAAGTCCTTATTTATACATTTAAAATAGTGACTTCTATTATTACCATTATTATTATTACTATTATTATTATTCTCATTATTATTGTTATTATTATTTCGATATCCCGGCCGACTATCCACCGGGACTTGTCAAGCAATGCATGTTAACCCGTATAAATTCCCTGTCCATTGTTCATTGATCTTGACTCCCCGTGGTTAGAAACATTGGATGTGATGGCCCGCAACAGAAACCGATGACACCAATGTTGTTCTGTTGTGTCACCTCCAATTCAACGCAAAAATCTCCAAAACAGAGAAAGTCAGAATGGCGTGTGCGGAACCAAAAAACTTTTTTTCTGTTTCGCTTTAATTTCTACAAGTTCCTGATGATAGATTTGCTGTACTGCTATTGTGAGTGGTCACATACCTACAAACTTCATCCATAACATATCGGTGGTGCTGATTTCTGTACAACACACTCCCTTAGTATGGTTGAAAAGTTTACGTTTTATTTCTCATTATGACAAACGTAGCTCATTCCAATGCTTGGTTGTATGTCCGCAGCTCGAATACTGCTTCAAGATGGTGAAAAGCATAGCGGTGAGGTCGATCTGCACAATTCGTGATCACTAGAACCAACGATATTTCCAACTTACAGCTAAGTAAGGTAGGGTCACCATCGTTTGTCTGTCCGGCACTCATCTTCACCGCAAACTTCTATGAATAGATAACTAGCAAATGCCAAGCACATAGCAGAATAATATCTACGGGGCATGCGTACTTCATCGGGACGCATACACAGTAATTCGGGTGAGGTCACCAACCCAGGTTTCCATTAACGCGGCCGGTCTGCTCTTGAATGGCATGCGGGTTGATGTAGCATGGTCCAGATTGCAGTCGGTCGCAGTCACGTCTTTCTGCTTTAAGGTTATGCCGGAACGGTTGGGTGTGGTTGTATGTTGCGAAGTAATAGCGTCACACGTATCCTCCTTGCGCTTGTGACATAGTTTTTATGTAGTCTCAGTGGTGGCACACTCATGCTCAACTGCCGCCAGTTGCCAGACCCTTCGCCATAAACGTGGACTACCTTAGATATTAGAAAACATAAATGCTTCGAATACCATTACCTTTATCGTCAGACTAGTTGGTGAAACGTGTGCGAACTACTGCAGTATGATGTGGAACACAAGCAAACTGACCTAATATGTCGACCAGTCAAAAATGCAGAGCATGAGCAATGAACAATGAACAATGAATTTATACGGGTTAAGAAGCGTTGCTTTACAAGTCCCGTTGGATAGTTGCAGGGGATATCAACATAACAATTATGATGAAAAGGATAGTAAAATAGTTAATACTTTAAATATGAAAATAAGGACTTATCGTTTGCTTCGCTGCAGTCCTGCGATCCACTTAGATTCACAACACCTACAGATAACAACAACTAATTCCAGGGTAAACTCCAGGTGTAGGATGGAGACATAGTGTTAAGTAACAAAGTGTAAGTGGATGAGTGCATCGTCCAACCGTCTTTTAAATATTGTTAGTGTCGGTGCAGAAACGACCGATTATGGGAGAGCATTCCACGGGTGACAGACACGGATGGAAAAGAAATTTCTGCGGCACTCCAGACGACTGTATTGTTCTGCGAGTTTTAATGAGTGGCCCCTCAGGTTTGTATTGCTGCTGAATTGCAGCACACATGATGTGGGTATCGCAGAATCAAGTATGTTATAATCAGGTCGCCTCGTAGCCTGCGATAGCTTCCACTGAACAATCCCAGTCGTCGCAGCCTCTCCTGGTAGGAACGATTGCGCACTCCAATTACCTTCTTAGATGCCCGGCGTTGAGGCTGCTCCAGTGCATTAAGGTCGTGTTTCAGCCATGGATGCCAGGCTTGAATCGCATATTCGACATGAGGGCGAACATACGCACTGAGCATTTGTCGAAATATGGAGCTGTTTGTTTGTCCAAACGCCAATCGCAACAACCCGACGTGTTGGATTCCGGTCTTCGAGGCCTTTTCGGATTGCCCGGAGCAACCCAAGTCATCTTGAACCAGGACACCCAAGTCACGTTCGAGAGTTGATTGTTGTAGTATATTCGGTCCGAGCCCGGTATGAGTAGCTGTCGTGATGTCGGATGGAAACACCTTGCATTTACTGACGTTGAAATGCAACAAGTGTTAGGTCGACCATGAGACAGTTGGATTTACGTACTTTTCTGCAATATATCTTCTTAAATTGTTAACCCAGCATAAATCATAGTGTTAAACCCAGTGTCGACGCTCCTAATTTAGCTTGCTGACCGGAAAGGCCCATGTTTTGATGGGCGAAATTTCGCTGTTTTCTAAAACTACGCAATGTAACCATGAAAGTTTTAGTTGGAATTGTAGATTGTTATTCGTTGCAAACAGCGGAGCCTGATTTACCACAATGTTGCGAAGTGCACGATAAGAGCGCCAGATGAGCTCCACTTATTCGGATGATGCCACAGAAGTACTTTTATCAGGCAATAAGTTGACAGCGCCCAGATACGGCTACTTGGCGATTTTGCTCTCCTTTGGTGGATGTGGCCTATCTACCAGCTCACACGTTGCACACACTAGATGTTTTCCATAACATTTCAATCATCTGACCAACGCAAGCAGTATACGTAGTTCGGTTTTGCTCCACTCACTGGCAAAGCACAATGGCTCAGCATGATAAATGCTTCGCACAGTCTCCTGAGGAACACATGCTATACAATGAAATTCAAATGACACAGTGCCTGTCAAGTCCTTTTTAAATAACCGTAAATTGGGGACAAAACCAACGTACTGAATGAGGTCGCTCCACTTCTGGCACACTAATTAGGGAGAAGAAATTTCGACAAAACTCTCTCCGGCTGTACAATGTGGCCACATTCAGATGACGGCAGCTCAGGTCGGTGTCTCGACTTAGCTCCAGGAGGTTACGACAGAGGTTGGTGCGTCTGTGTGATCTAAATAAATAAATAAATAAATAAATAAATAAATAAATAAATGTTATATTCCTCGGTGTTTCGAGGTGCAGTCCAACTATGTGGTCTGATCAATGTGTACAACAAGATCGCAAAAAAATAATCTAGTAAAATGAAATGGAATATTTTCTACTTCTCGGTAACTCCAGATGCAGCCAGTATGATATTCCGCGAACACAACGATACCAAATACCGTTTTTGAGACATGGTTGATAATTTTGACACTAAGAAAAATCATATTTGAAGCAAGGGATCTGCGTGCAACGTCAGTATTGTTCGGACTTACTAGTCTAGTAGCTTACCTGCACTTGCGGTAACGCTCACGTCTAAGGAAGGGAGCAGAAACCGGTCTTTCTTCGGCCCCTGACTGTCCAATGGCCTAGACAGCTGGCCAGCAATGTGCATGGGCAATCTCGTTTGCTGCACTCATGTATACTTCCAATTATCGCTTCAGACAGTAATTACTGTTCTGCCCAAAAACGTCCGTCAGCTTTCTATAGGGGTTACCTTTCTCCCCTGTGGTGCATCCCCGGACGTCTGGGATGGGGTAGTCGCAGACAAATAAAGTGCATATTGTCTGAATGGATGAAGGAATGTCAGCTAGTTAATGGATGGGACCAAGATTCCATCTCACCATGTGTCTACTGGCGGATCTCAAGACAAAGACGTCTGTGACATTGACAGCCAGTTTCGTTCAGTTTTCCTCTCAGCAGCCGAATGCGGCTGTTTGAAGAAGTTCCCAGCATTATGGGAAAACCTTTGTCACCAAAACTGATCTGGTCTTTAAGACGTTCAGCTGATGCCAGAGGGTCACTAATAATGGAGCTTTGTGTAACAGCTAGACGAAGGTTCCGTTTACGCTAGACACATGAACGGATCATGGCACAATTGACATGGACAGTCGATCCTGTGAAACCTACCACTAATTAATCACCCAATAAGCCAAGTTGCCTTGCAGACCCGTCATCGCGACCATTTCGGTGTGGATGTGTGATGTGAAAGCACTTCGAGAGTCCAGCGTAATAAATTTACGGACGCTACCGTGTGATTTTTGCGTGAGATTAAGCTGCGAACCATGTGATTTTGGATAATGCAAACTCTGTGGTGTCCGATGTCAAAAACCATTGGAATTGTTATAGCCTCGTCAAGTTTCCTTGTAAAAATTGCATACAACATTGGATGGGCTTTCCAAATTCTTTGGTAGATCCATCTTTATCACTAAAATAACTGGCAGTGAACTGCAGCTATTTGTTCAAATGTTTGCATGCATGTCCAACACATCGTAACTGTGGTAACACAGGATACTTCTATGTCCTCCGTAACAAATGTAATCACAAACATATAGGAAAGTAGGAAGTATGTTCACATAACCTCTCGGTCAACGCAAACGTTCAAGTACAAGAAAATGCTTGCATTGTGAGCCAAATTGGGTTAAAATATGATTAGTACACCGTTTAGTTCCGCAAATGAGTCGACGATTTAACCAAACATGATGTTGAGCATACATTACCTTGTTCGCCAAATTATTGGGTTACATTTATTGGCGATATCTTGTCATCTACTTTCTCTGACAATAATAAGCAACGGATATATGCGCAAATTGCGTGTCGTATCCCTGGAATAGCCCGCGACATATAGCCAACATTATGCACTTCAGGATAGAATTCTGCCCTTGATCTCACCATGGATGTTTTCGGTTTCGCTCCAATTTACCCTCGCTTAACACAAATGAGGGATTGAACCTGGTAGAATAGTTTGCTGCCTAGTGCACCGCGTCAAGTAAGTGAATTCAACGGATTGGTGAGTAACGAATTTCCACTGCATACAAATATGAGTTTCAGTCTTTCTGCTTTGAGTTGCTGCAGTTTGTAAGAAAGAAATAAGCGGTGTCAGAATCTAGCCGCTTAGCACTACCACGGTCAGACTTCACCGCCGGTTAAACAAGTACCCTCCAAACTCCAACTAATGAAACAGTAGAGCGCCTCCCGTATAGCCAACTGACGTCACAGTTTACCGTCAGGTCCACTATCATGATGTCACAAGGAGGTTACGCAGCTGTCCACCTAGCTGCTTCGAGATCCCATATATTACGGAATGTAAGCCTATCCATGGATAGACCAACAGTGTAACTGCGGTAGCAACTTCCCCAAAGTTGCAAGTTCGTATAGTAGCCGACGTCATAAAAGAGAAACGAGATCGTTTCTCCACGATTTCGACGTCACCACTAACTGCTCTCACTTGCGTGTGTTTCAAACAAAACTTGTACAATGAATGGTCCGTTGTGGGGACTATAATGTATACGCGTTTTTGATTCGCTACCCAAAATAGTTCCAACCTGACCTCACTTGATCTTTGACGCCGTCCATCACTAGCGGGTGGCGCCAAGGGAAATATGCGCAGAGGTCTACGGTGAATTCCTGGGTGGATTTTGTATGTGACCTTTCTCAACTTGTGTGTAACCATTTTATAAGCTGTCGCCACACAACAAAATGAAAAAGTGTTCAAAAGTTGTGGCTAATATTCAGTAATATACGGCAATTTGCCTGCGTCTGGTTGCAATCTGAACCAAAGTCCTTCGTGTGCCCATGTCCTGCATCTAGCAAAACCCAACCTATCAAACGTTGCTAGCAGCGGCCACTTACGTCCCACCGGTTACAAGACTAGTTGGGCATTTAACTTACCGACT
This sequence comes from Dicrocoelium dendriticum, assembly GCA_944474145.2. Classification (NCBI taxonomy): domain Eukaryota; kingdom Metazoa; phylum Platyhelminthes; class Trematoda; order Plagiorchiida; family Dicrocoeliidae; genus Dicrocoelium; species Dicrocoelium dendriticum. The sequence goes on along the minus strand of OX104065.1, from coordinate 12,184,126 downwards.
GTCCATAACAGCTGACATTCAGCTTTTTTCGTAATTAGCTCTGCCACGCAAGAGGTTGGTGTATTCGTGCTTTCCTGCGTTAATCCCTACTAAATACGGAAAACATCATGGGGCCTAGATTAATCAGGTACTCAGACCTACTTGAGCTGATCAAATGATATTGGCTGACAGTGATCATTGTACTTGAGCAATACTTATACCGCAAACTGCACTGTGGATGACGGACAATGCACAACGTAAATATCCGTGGACAGCAGCGTTATGGACGAATGCACACAAGCTACCAATGCATAGCAGTTAGATGTCTGGTAGCACTAAAAATTCAAAATAAGTTAAACCAAACCTAATTCGGGTTCGAGTTCCCACATCCAAGAGGGGTCTTCAAGTGCCTATGTTGGATACCATTGGATAACTGCGAAGAGAATAGTAAGAGTAACTTTACCAGCAAGGACTGAACATGAGATAAAAGACTTTGATGTAGCACATGGTTAATCTTTAAGGCATGTCAAAACGGATAAGTCTGAGTTCACTGGAACTGAAGAAGTGAAACCTTTAAGATTTGGTCTTTGTAATTTGAAATCGTAAGCCCCCTCCCCCAATCAGTGTACTGCGTTCTTCCTTGTTTGTAAAGGGGTCACAATCGAATCACCATCAAATCTATTGCGAAAAGTAATCCTTAGGATAAAACTTGACCCATTACTCCTGCTACCAACACTATGTCCCATCTGTAGAAACCTGCAGATAATACTGGATATGTTATGTGTCTATCCCACGGTAAAGCAGCCCATGCATAGGAAAAGAACATTCAAGCAGCTTGCTTTCTAGCATATTGTTTGGGCTAAGCGAAAGGCTCGGGTAACTGTCCTGTGGAAAATACTACATCTAGCTATTGTCCACATTAAAGACTATGATTTCCAAACCAAAATAGCATCGGCCACTTGGAAAAATGCTGCTAACTTATCAATCGCTTATTTACTGAACTTCCGTTTGCCGAAACGGATCTAATTTCAACACATAGAGTGCATTCCTACGTTGTGGCTGTGGAAGTTCCATAACAGCGTTTTTGTCACATTCTCTGAATTCTGCATTGGGCTGCAAATAGGACCATCCATTGCTTCTGGTGTCTGTTTCCAGTCCTGACGCTGCCATCAGCCACAATACTCAGGCGGGTTGGTTCTAGCAAAGTTTCATGGGTATCTTACTGTTCATCAGACACAGCCTCGCACGCACGGCTAGTACATCTGTGGTGTAAAACCGAAGGACTAACTTGGAAAGAGGGAATATTGTAAGGTCCATGTACAACCGGAAATACTACATACTTCTAAGACATGTAGCTAAATGGAGGCAATTTGAGAAACCATGAAAACAAAATGCGCGCATGAAAGTAGCTAAACCGTCGGGCTCTTCATAGTTGGATACCATTTCCAAGCTAGTACCATACGCATGGTACACAGCACGTCTACCCCAACAAGATAAATAGCATCCTGCGACTTCTTTTCGAGGCTACTTTATCTGCGGAATAGGTAGCTTATTAACATACAACTCGTGCTCGGCCTAGTCAGGCATGTCACTCGCTGATTTACTTCAAACGCAAATTAGTCATCCAAGCGGATGTCCAATATAAGTCCACATGGACATAGTAAGCCCCGTCGAGATCTGTAATGACACAGAAAACTGAGGAACCCGATAAAGATGCTACTGAGGTAAAAAGTTACAAGTCGTTAAAGCACAGGTGACATCTATCGTCTGGTGTGTCAGCAAACACGATTGTGATATTATCACTGATAAGAACGATGTGACTAAGGGAGTCCAAATCGGGAACTGTAAGTTGACCAGTGATTGTCAACCTGAAGCCGGAATGCGTGAGTTTGCAGACATTATTCGAAGGCGGACAAATGCGACCTCTACCCTAAATTGTCTTCCGATTTCGATATGTCAAGTAGTACGAATAATGTGGATGAAGTGCACCTCACAAAGTGAAATGTGGTGCGAAGTCTCCCCATTCAATATTTGAACAAGTGGAATCCAAGATTCCAAATTAGAAAGAATTAATTGGATGGGTCAACGCGAACCTGCTGCCGTTGATTAAAATAGAATCCGACGCGAGTTTTATTTCAGTGAAACTTGGTCAGTGCGATCAATGAGGCCTTAACTGAAGCCGATAAATAAATGAGAGATAAATATGGCGTGTTGTCCGTCCGAAAACACTACTTCTACAAACGATTTCAAATTGATTTACTAAAATTAGACAGAGATAAACCGCACTAGAATCCGGTTTTTTACGGACTTAGAAGTATCATTTACTCAGAAGGCATGGCGTTCCATTGCAGACATACTGTCTTTGCCTAATGAATGCAAACCTGTCGACGGGTTTTAAATAGATTGCATATAATTCTGTTTACCAAGATTTCATTTAGTGTTGTTCACCGAAATACCGTGTAGGGTAAAAGAACACATGTGGGATACAAATAGTTGGCGGCATCCGGTTTCGGATTTGCCTGTCACTGTGGCAGGCCACAGGACGCCTGCGCCTACAGAGGGACCATGGATGGCTTGCGCTGCACCACCCACAGCTCCAACCACATACCCCATATCCAGTGTAAACCCGAAGAAATAAGACCGGGAGGCATGCGGATGGGAACCACGTTTCATCAACGGAGCCGGCCCACACTCCTTCACAGACACAAGCACACTCTATTTGGGAATCAAGCGCACACAAGAGGGTGGCTGGACCGTAGTCCGCTCCATACTGAGTGAATGGAATCACTCTTTGAGCCTAAGACGGCCACAAGGACCGTGCACCCTGTCCCCTCCAGCAACGACCAACTGTCTCCTGGAGTCAGTATGGACGAGGTAGTGGGTAATAGACGGGTAGGCACCTTGTCAACATACACATCAAGCGCATCCACACCGGGGATATCAAACAACAGCCAAACACTTGAGAAAGAGAGAAAGAAAAAGAGCAAAACTCGATAAATGGATAAGGAAACGGTGACAGAAACTTTAATTAAAGAGCACATGTAATAAGTTGGTTACAAACAAATCCTAGCTAAGTGCACGAGGTCAGGAAGTATAGTTCACGGAATGCCACGAACGCAAAAATGTTATGGAAATCGAATACAATTGGCTTAGGCGATGTGTGCAAGTTAATGAAATAGAGTACAGGGAGATATTTATTTGAGAAAAGCATTAAGGTAAAAACTGTAAACCCACTACCTAAAATAAAGCGACTTAGCATGCAAGCACGCGGTTACTAAATCGAATTCAGCGTGCCTACAAACGCTGCGCCGGCTCGCCGTAATTCTCTGCAGGACCCGTCGTCGCTTCTGTAGTGGCCCCTAATGGCATAGCTCATGGCCCACTAGACATTTATATGAGAAAGAAAGACATTAGGAGAGAACCGAAAACCCACCACCTGAAATAAAGAGACAGCATGCAAGCATGCGGTTAGTAAATCGAATCCAGCGTGCCTACAAACGCTGCGCCGGTGCTGCCTACGTTCACTGCGGGACCCGTCGTCGCATCGGCAGTGGTCCCGAGTGACCTCTCTCATGGCTCACTAGGCCTGCCTGACTAAGGCACTCGCGACCGCATGTTCTACAGCACAATGCGCTCGATGTCGATGGAGTACAATTCATCGGTGCTTGACGCTTCCGCAACTGCCGCTTCTTCTCTGCATGCATGAGGGCTTTCTCCCGCACTTCAGCAACTGCCTTCGTAATCAGATCGCGCCATGCACGCCGATCAACTGCCTTCGATTCCCATGATCTGCAATCAAGATTAGAACGTGTGAGACTCACTTTAATCATGTCCTGGTAACGTAACTTTGGTTTCCCAGCATGCCGCTTCCCAATACTCAGCTGACCGTATAACAGCTGCTTCGGTATCCGCGTCAAATCCATACGGCTCACATGACCGAGCCATCTCAGGTGTCGCAGTAAAAGTATGCCTCCCACGGCATACAACTCACTTCGGCGCAACACTTTCGTGTCTGCGACTCTGGCACCCCAACCGATCCGCAAAATTCGTCGCAGACACTGCTGATGGAACCGCTCGAGATATCGCACATCCCGACGGTATATCGTCCACGTTTCACTGCCGTAGGGAAGAACGGACAGCACCATGGATTTGTACACCATCAGCTTCGTGCCAACGGTAAGCTGATGGTTGTTCCGCACTCGGTACTCAAGCTTCCCGAATGCCGCTGCTGCCTTCGACACGCGATTACGCAACTCAACGTGTAGCTGCTGATCAGTCGACATTACACTCCCAAGGTAGTAGTAGGGGAAGGTGGTTTCCAACACTTCAGCACCAATGCTGATTCGCGGCAATATTGAAGATTGCACCTCCGGTGAAGGCTGAAAGGGACAGACAGTTTTGCTTGTGTTGATGGTGAGCGTGAATTTTGCCGCTGTGTAAACCAGAGCACTACTCATGTGCTACAACTCATCCGCGCTGTGTGAAAACAACGCACAGTCGTCAGCAAACAGCAACATACGGATAGTTATCTCACAGACTGGAGTTCTCGCACCGAAACGACGGATGTACAGCAACCCACCATCAATACGGTGCTCCACACGAACGCCGTAAGTAAAAGCCGCAGCAAAAGCACAGGACAACCTTGCATGAAGATTTATATTAAGCAGGGCAGGAGCTAAAACAGCCTTGCTTCACACCAGAGACAACTGCAAAGTCATCCGAGGTCTCTCCACTCAGCTGCACCCTCGCTAGCATTCCACTGTGCAGACATTCAATTAAACTTACAAACTTACGCGGGCAACCAAACTTACCCAACACCAGCCACAATGCCTCGCGGTTCACAGTATCAAATGCCTTGGTGAAATCAACAAAAAGTGAGTACAATGGCTGGTGTCGTTCTCTGCACTTCTCCTGCAACTGACGAGTCGCAAACACCATATCTATAGTGCTGCGACCCGAACGGAATCCACATTGCTCTTCCGCCACGTTAGGTTCCACAACCTGATTGACGATGCGGTTGAGCAGGATTGGAGCAATCGCCTCGCCCACACAATTCAGCAAGTTGATGCCACGATACTTCGTGCAACATTGCTTGCACCCTTTTCCCTTGTGCAATAGTAGCACAAGGGCATCCTTCAGCTCAGGAGGCACCTCCTCCTCAATCCACACGCGTTGCACCAAGGGGTGCAGCGCAGTCAACAACGCGGGTCCACCGTGTTTCAATACTTCAGGTGGGATCCCGTCGGCTCAGGCACATTTGCCGTTTCGCAGCTGAGTTAGTGCTCTCTGCGTCTCATCCAGTGTTGGCGTATCCGCCAGATCCGCCTTCACATCTTGCTGCTTCAGACGGTTCAATGTAGGCCTGTCGATCTCTGAACGGCTGGTCAAGAGACAGTCAAAGTTTTTCCGCCAGACCTGTATTGTGTCTGAAGTCTGGGTGCAGGTAGCGTCCGAACTACCATAGATCAGTGTCCTCAGCGGCTCCAATCTCGGTCAATACGGAGACTTCAAGTAGTCGAGGATTTCCTTGTGTTGACGGCGTTTGGCGTAGCATTCCATCTGCTTCGCCTTCTCCGACTACCATGCATTTTTAAAGCGACGGAGCTCTCGGGTCAGTCGCCGTCGAAGTTTGCGAAACTGACTATTCTTCCCCAAGTCACTGGGGTCTGCAGCATGTGCAGCAAATGCTGCATTCTTCTCCGACACCAATGCGCCAATCGTCGCATAGTTGTCATCAAAACAATCAGGCCGTTTACAGTTTGCGCGCCCGATGGTCTCCTCGGCAGCAGCTGTCACCTGGTCGCGAATGTAGTGCCACAGGTCGCCCACTGTGGCTATGCAGTCCACAGCACACAGGCGTGCAGCCATCGCCTTCTCCAGCTCAGTACGTTTCGCCACAGTACCGAGGGATAGAATGTTAAATTTACGCTGATTCACGGCGGAAGTGCAATACATCGATTTACGAAAATATATGTACAGTTTGGTCTGAACCAATTTGTGATCAGTGCCACACTCAGCTCCACGCAGTACACGTGTCATGCGCACTTCACGCATATCACGTTGACGTACGATGACATAGTCGAGCAGGTGAGCGTGATCACTCCGTGGGTGCGTCCAAGTTGCTATATCACTCGCACTCAGTGCAAACCGAGTGTTCGTGATAGTCAGACCGTGAGTGGCACACAGTGAGAGCAGCCTGTCACCGTTCGCATTAGCTGAACCAATGCCATGCGCACCGATAACATCTGTCCACGCTGATGCATCAAGCTCAACGCGCGCGTTGAAATCACCCAGCAGAAATAGTCGGTCGCTCCTCGACACAGACCGTATCACGGAGGATAACTCAGTGTAGAACTGATCACGCGTGTCATCAGGATAGCACATGGTCGGACCGCACGTGCTTATACAAGTAGGAAACTTATCACTTCCTAGTCGTAGGCGAACAGTCATCAGTCGCGCGCTGATGCCCGTTGGTTCACTCACCAGCTGGCCATTCAGGCGATCGGATATTGCAAAACCGACCCCATGTTCACGTGGTGCTGAGGCGGCGTTCCCCACCCAGTAGAATGTGTAGCCAGCACCTGCTTCATGTAACTTACCTTGCTCAGCGAGCCGGGTTTCCCTGAGCGCCGCAATATCGATGTGGTAGCGCGCCAGCTCCATTGCGACCAGTGCAGTGCGTCGCTCCGGGCGCTCGTTGGAGTTCCGGTCCAGTAATGTGCGCACGTTCCAGCATCCGATGCTGAGTGCTTTGTGCGCAGGCATCCGATTGCATTGGTGGGCAATCGCACGCGAGGTGGTCGTTGGGCTTCGGAGGTTTGCTTGCGGGACTCCACCCGGAGCCTTTAGCTAAATAGCCTGACCCACAAGGCAGTGGATGTTTCGGAGGTTTGCTTGAGGGACTCCACCCAGAGCCTTTGGCTCAATAGCCTGACCCACAAGGCAATGGGTGATTCGGAGGTTTGCTTGCGGGACTCCACCCGGAGCCTCTGGCTCAACAGCCTGACCCACGAGCAGTGGAGAGCAGATCCAGCTCGGGAATGTGATTGCAGAGACAGATTAGGATCTGCTTGGAGTCCGTCACACGTAACTTTTGAGGTACTGGAAGGATTATATATGTAGTGCGACCGTAGTATTATACCCACATGCGACCACGGCCAGACGCAGGTGGGTTTTTGGCGGGTTTGCACCAATTTGACCAGGGACTGCCTGGCTTGAGGCGGGCAGTAGCAAACCATTGAAAACCCGGAGGTGTCCTCCCACCGTCAGAGACAATGCGTGGCCCTAGTGCTCTACGCCAATCGAGCTTTGAGAATATAACCCGTACACCTGTTGTCTCTCATGGCTAGGTTTTACGGGAAGTGGGCCATCGTCCAGTTCCTAACCTCCGGAGAGTATGGACTAAGATACTGCCAGGGCGCCCAATCCTGACAGGAGAACGACTGGGGTCCTCAGCCAAAGCCTTTGATTAAATGAACACCGGAAAGGCAGCGGGTCTAGCACCTGGTCAGTCCACTGACACATTCGGATTGGTGTCCTGGATCTTAGCAGGGAGAAGGGCAAAACCCAACTCCCACCCAGCGGTCGCCACGTAGAGGCGCCCAGGACATGAGACTATGGCGCAGCAGTAGCAGCAGTGGGTAGACCATCTGTCAGGATCTAGCCACCACCAGCCTCAGCGCACCATAGGCTCTTCCGCTATATATATATATATATATATATATATATATATATATATATATGCTGAGGCTGGTGGGGGCTAAACGGTGAGAGATGATCTACCCACTGCTGCCAATATTATGCCATGAGCTCATTTCTTAGGCGCCTCCTCGTGGCGACCGCTGGGCGGGAGCTTGATCACCCCCTTCACCTGCTATGATCCAGGACCAGTCCGCTTGCGTCAGTGAAATCATCATGTGCTAGACCCACTATCTTTCGGATGTATAATTAATCGAATGCTTTGGCTGAGGACCCGAGTTGTTCATCTGTCTGGTGTGGGTGCACTGCCAGTATCCTAGTCCATCCTCTTGGGAATTTGGGAAGTGGTCGGTGGCCTTCTTCCCGGAAAACTTAGCCATGGGATACAATAGGTCTACCTCACCTGACGGCTCGATTGGTGTAGAATACGGGCGTCACGCATTGGCTCTGATGGTAAGAGGGCACCTCCGGGTGCTCAGTGGATGCTACTGCCCGCCTCAAGCCTGAAATCACATTCCTGAGCTGGTTCTGCTCCCCACTGCCTTGTGGGTCAGGCTATTGAGCCAAAGGCTCCCGGCGGAGTCCCACAAGCAAACCTCCGAAGCGCAACGACCACCTCGCGTGCTATTGCCCACCAATGCAATCGTATGCCTGCGCGCAAGGCACTCAGCATGGATACTAGAAAGTACGCGCATTACTGAATCGTAATTCGACGAAACGCCGCGAGCAACGCACTACACTGGTCGCAATGGATTTGGCGCGCTACAACATCGCCATTGCAGCGCTCAAGGAGTCCCGGCTCACTGAGCAAGGTAATTCGCATGAAGCTGGTGCTGGCTACACTTTCTCCTGAGTGGGGAACGCCAGCACAACACCAAGTAACCATGGAGTCGGAGTAGCAATATCCGATCGCTGACTGGCCAGCTAGTGGGTAAAACACCCGGCTTCAGCGCTCGACTGATGACTGTTCGCCTACGATTCGGAAGTGGAAAATTTGCCACTTTTATATGCACGTACTGTCCGACCAAGTGTTATCCTAATGACACGCGTGATGAACTCTAAACTCAGTTATTCCCCGTCATACAGTTTGTGCCGAGTAGCGACCGACTATTTTTGCTGTGTGCTTGCAATGCGCGCGGTAGGCGTGATGCATAAGTGTGGAGAGATGTTATCAGTCCGCTAGGCATTGGTTCAACGAATGCGGTGACAGACTGCTCCCACTGTGTGCAACTCATGGCCTGACGATCATGAACACTTAGTTTTCACAGAATGTGAGTGATATAGCAAGTTGGACGCATCCACGGAGTGGTCACGCTCACCTATGCTACTAAGTCATCGTGCGTCAGCTTGACATGTGTGAAGTGTGCATGACACGTGTACTGCGTGGAGCTGAGTGTGGCACTGATCACCAATTGATGCGGACCGAACTGTGCCTACGTTTTCGTAAATCTATGTATTGCACTGCCGCCGTGAATCGGCGTATATTTAACATTCTCTCCCACGATAATGTGGAGAAACGTATTGAGCTGAAGAAGGAGATAGCTGCACGCCTGTGTGATTTGGACTGCATGGCCACAGTGGGTGACGTGTGGCACCAAATTCACGATCATGTGAAAGCTGCTGTCGTGGAGACCATCGGGTGTGCAAACTGTAAGCGGCCTGAATGGTTTATGAGAACAATGCGATGATCGGCGCATTATGAGAATAATGAATGTGGGAAGAATGCAACATTTGTTGCACATGTGGCAGACCCCAGTTAGTTGGGAGAAAGTTTGGCAGCATTCCACGACGAATGACCCGAGAACTCCGTCGTATTAAAAATGCGAGGTAGACGGAGAAGGCGAAGCAGATGCATTACTAGGCAGAACGTCGCCAACACAAGGAATTCTTTAACTCTTGAAGACGATGTATGGACCGAGGTTGCAGCCGCTGAGTTCGCTACTTGATGGAAGTTCAGACGCTACCTGTACACAGACTGCAGACATAATGCAGTTCTGGTGCAAGCATTTTATGTTCGGAGATCCATTGGTCTACATTGAACGACCTGAAACAGCACGATGTTAAGGTGAGTCTGGCGAACACGCGAACACTGGATGAGACGCAGAGAGCACTTACTCAGCTGCGAAACGGCAAATGTGCCTGAGCCGACGGGATCCCGCCTGAAGTATTGAAACACGGTGGACCCGCGTTGTTGACTGCGCTGCACCCCTTGGTGCAACGCGTGTGGATTGAGGAGGAGGTGCCTCCTGAGCTGAAGGATGCCCTTGTGCTACTACTGCACAAGGGAAAAGGGTGCAAGCAATGTTGCACGAAGTATCGTGGCATCAACTTGCTGAATTGTGTGGGCGAGGCGATTGCTCCAATCCTTCTCAACCGCATCGTCAATCCCGTTGTGCAACCTAACGTGGCGGAAGAGCAATGTGAATGTCGTTGGGGTCGCAGCACTGTGAATTTGGTGTTTGCTCCTCGTCAGTTACAGGAGAAGTGCAGAGAACGACACCACCCGTTGTATTCGCTTTTTGTTGATTTCACCAAGGCATTTGATACGGTGAACCGTGATGCATTTTGTCTGGTGTTGGGAAAGTTTGGTTGTCCGAGTAAGATTGTAAGTTTAACTGAACGTCTGTACGGTTATAAGCTGGAGAGCGTGCAGCTGAGTGGAGAGACTTCGGATGACTTTGCTGTTGTCTCTGATGTGAAGCAAGGCAGTGTCTTAACTCCTGCCCTGTTTAATCTTTATCTTCATACAATGTTGTCTTGTGTTTTGATGCCGCTTGCGCTTACGGTGTCCGTGTGGAGCACCGTATTGATGGTGGGTTGCTGGACATCCGCCGCTTCGGTGCGAGAACTCTAGTCTGTGAGACAGATATCCATATGTTGCAGTTTGCTGACGACTGTGCGTTGTTTGCACCCAGGGCGGATGATTTGCAGCACATGACTAATGCTCTGGCTTCGACAGCAACCAAATTCGGGCTCACCATGAACACAAGCAAAACTGTCTCTCTCATTGTAGCTTCACCGGAGGTGCAATCTTCAATATTGCCGCGAATCAGCATTGGTGCTGAAGTATTGGAAACCACCTCCCGCTTCTGCTACCATGGAAGTGTGACGTCGAGTGATCAGCAGCTACACAGTGAGCTGCGTATCCGCGTGTCGAAGGCAGCGGCGGCATTTGGGAAGCCAGAGTACCAAGAATGGAACAACCATCAATTTACGGTTGGCAAACTACTGATATTCTATAAATCCATGGTGCTCTCCGTTCATCTATATGGCGGCGAAACGTGGACGATGTCCCGGCGGGATATGTCATACCTTGAGCGGTTCCATCAGTAATTTTTGCGACGGATTCTGCGCATCGGTTGAGGCGACAGAGTTGCGGACAAGGATGTGTTGTGACGAAGTGGAAGATATCCAGTGGACTGCATACTTTCGCTGAAACACCTGAGGTGGTACTGTCATGTGAGCCGTATGGAATCGACGCAGATACGGAAATAACTCTTATTTGATCAGCTGAATACTGGGAAGCGGCATGTAGGGAAACCAAAGCCTCGTTACCAGGACTTGATCAAGATGAGCCTTTCACGTTCTAATCTTGATTGCAGGTCATGGGAATCGAAGGCGTTTGATCGGCATGTATTGCGTGATCTGATCATGAAGGCAGTTGCCGAGATGCAGCAGAAAGCCTTCATGCATGCGAAGAAGAAGCGGAAAGTGCTGGCCGACGGATGCCGCTGGGTTGTACGCCAAGGATATCGAGCGTATGGTGCTGGAGCACATGTGGTCACGAGTGCCTAAGTCAGACAGGACTAGTGAGCCATGAGCGAGACCACTCGGGTCCCGCATCGAAAAGACCACGGGTCCTGCAGAGAACGTAGGCAGAACCGGCGCAGTGTTTGTAGGTCCACTGCGTTCGAGTTACTAACGGCGTACTTGCATGTTGCGTCTATTTATTTCAGGTGTTTGGTTTTGCCATATTGTCCTAATAATTTTTTTAATCTCATATTAATATCTACCTGAACTGTCTCCTATTAACTTGCACACGTTTCTTAAGCTAATTGTAGTTAACTACGATAACATGTTCGCTTTTGTGATGTCTACTTAAAACAAATATTCTGACGCCTTTAACCTATCGCGGAGCTGTTGGCCACCAATTTATTTCAAATGCTCATTTATTAAACAGTTACGTTTGCATAACTGGATGCGGTATTCGGTTTATGTTATTGGATATCTTCGACTTAGCTGTTTGTTGAAATCTCCTGTATGGTTGCGCTTGAGGTGCATGTTGACAAGGTACCTACCTGTCTGTTACTCACAACCTCGTCCATACTAGCTCCAGGAGACAGATGGTCGTTGATGGAGGGGGCAGGATGCACGGTCCTTGTGGCCGTGCTAGGCTCGAAGTGCGGTTCCACGCACTCAGTGTGGAGCGGACTACGGTCCAGCCACCGCCTTGTATGCGCTTGATTCCCAGCTACATCGTATCTGTGTTTGCCTGTGAGGGAGTGTGGGTGGGCTCCGTTTATGAAATGTGGCTCCCATCCACATGCCTCCCGGTCTTATTCCTTCGGGTTTACACTGGATATGGGGTATGTGGTTGGAGTTGTGGGTGGTGCAGCGCAAGCCATCTATGGTCCCTCTGTAGGCGCAGGCGTCCTGTGGCTGGCCGCGGTGACAGACACACCTGAAATCGGATGGCGCTCTCTTACACATATATATATATATATATATATATATACATATATATATATAGTGACGCGTAGTTTGTAAGCCATCATGAAAGATTTCTTGAAATGCCCTGTGGTGAGTAATCGTTGCCGCACATTTTGGAGCTTCGTCGGATTTTTGCGGCTTTGAAGACATCGATACTTATTCTGAACATGTCTCTTATCTATCACACTCCCAACGAATGGTAAACTGCAATCGAATCCATAAATTGGACGGTAATTCAGTCTCATTTTTATTTGCCTCCAAGCTTTTCTGTCTTAAAATCAGTGGCGTAGTAACTGTTTTTGCTGCCCTTGCAGTGTAAAAATTTTCGTCATCCTCCCTAGCTGTTGTAAATCCGCAAATCCACAAAATTGGATCAGGGTAAAGTGCATATTCTTTTTCTTTGAGGTGGATGATCATTTGTAACACTGAGATAAGTGTGTTCTAAGTTTATCTTAGTGGAATATGCAAGGGACTGGCTGGGGATGCGTTTGCACATTTGGTACACATGGCATAATGCGTTGCTAATCAAACAGAGCAATATAAGATCTTCAACCCTCAGCTTATCTGGTAATTCTGCTTTTTATATTTAGTGTCGAACAGTCAGCGGTACTAAAGATTCCACCCCTTGGCACATGCCGCCCGGGGCTGACCACATCAGCAAGACTTGACAACCCTGTCTTGAATACGTCTTCATGGCGCCGGAATCAAGCATCGAATATTAGTTCTGAATCAGGATCCAACCTGAACTCACTAACACTGCTGGTCACTGCGACTGCCGAGATGTGGACTGAAGAAATAACGTTCCGGTGAAGAGCCTCAATCCTTCGCAGCTGCGCGGCTTCAAATTGCTGCTGCTGTTGTTACAGTACCCTTCAGGTCTTCTAATGTGATCGACATCCTGATTTAATTCACCTGTCGCTAAAATCTTTCGTAATTTCCACTAACTATACGTATACACTTCTGCAACCGCACAAGCTGGCCGGCCGACTTACAAGATTAGAAGAAAAAGGCCGCAGGTGAAACCTGTATGGCGCACCCGGGAATCAGAATACGTAAATCAAATAAGGGGATTGAACCGACAATTAATAAAGGGATGGCGCAGCGCCCAATGGCGGGCTTCAAGGTGGACCATCCTCATTTGCAGCGTTCAAAGTGAAGCGTCAGCATTAGCCCGCTCTCATTGGTTGGCCAATGAGCTTCGGCCTGCGCCATGGCCGGACTGCTGCAAATGAGTGTCTTCTCCGTTAACAAACAGTTATTAACTGATGCTCGTTTTAGGTATTGTTGAACGAATCAAGGGAGGCAGAATCTGAGTAAAGAATTCTTTTCGGTAATTCTCATCGGACTCAAACGTTGCATGATGAGGAGAAAGTGCTAAATATGCCGGAATAGGCTGCGTATTGAACAGAATGTTTAATTTCACGGGTACAAATCAATAAATCACGGGGTCATTGGAAGTGGCAAGTATGTACAGGGGAAATGACAGCCGAAGTTGTAGGCCACGGTAGATGTAAAGGACGTACAAACTGTTTTTGTACGCACAATTCTGACTTGAGGTGGCGGATGTAGATAGTTTCCGCAATAGACAGAAGATGCATCCGGAATCCGCGCGGGCAACGTCCAGGAACAGTGTAGATGGC
>OX104065.1:12070664-12169601 GCA_944474145.2 Dicrocoelium dendriticum | reverse complement strand
AGGAACGCACACCGTTCGGCTGTGAGGACTGAAGGTTAGCCAGACAATACAGATGCTCAATAGCGTGTAGCAAGATGCGAAACGAAGTGATAGAATTTGCGACTGCGCGGAGTAACCATTGCCGGAAAGGAACATCGTACTATGTAATATAAGCGGCAACGTAATACCCAAAGATTTTCTGATGGGCCTCATAAATATCGTTCAGAATTTGTAAGAAGAAGAGTAGAGGAATATGAAGCGAATTGGTAACATTCGGTTCTTTTGTCGCTATTACTAAATGAATCACTTGCTCGCAATTGTCAACACAGGAAAAGCAGTCCAGTTATCTCTAACTCGATACGGTTTACTGCATCAAATATAGACCAAATGTCCCACATATATAAAACTGCAGTCAATGGATTTAGTGCGCGTCCATGCCGCGGCATGATTAGCCGTTCATGTTAGAAAGGATGTCAGGTAAACGGGTTTCTAGTAAATCAGTTCACCAAGCGGTGTGCACACACATCATTACGTGAAGCGTGATGCATTCGTACCATAACTACAAATACGCGGAGAAATAAAGTGCTTCGAAAACAAACAAAATTGTCTATTACTCGCAGTACGGAGAATTCCATTTCTTGACAACGTACCAACAATTAAGAGTCTTAATTGAAACGCATTTCAGCACATACCTACAGGGTGCCCCGGCGTCGTTACTGGCGAAAATCCTGCATTTGATTTCTGTCGCATTCCTCGCAGTAGGCTATGAATACGACACCAAACTTTGCCGGTATCCGTTTGCAAAACTGCATATCATGTCACGGGCCAGAGGGTATAAAGTTTACGGAATCATGAACAGGATGTTTTATTAATCTGATCCGGGTCTAGGAGCGGCTGCACACAGGTGTTAACGTACACCGGTACGCTGAATCGATAACTGTTCAATGGTGCCAATTGCATTACCGGCAGGGGTGAGATGGGACACAGAGACACAAAAAGTATGCCTACCATCGCAGGGCACACAGAACCGTTCGGCTGTGAGAGGTGAAATCAAACACCACGGCATTGGGACAGACTGCAATCTAAGAGAATCGACACGTCTAGTCAAGCAAGGAAATCGTTTTTATGCACCCATGAATGGTTAATTGTCAGCTGTAACCCACACGTGATCGAAACGAAAAAGCAGAACACGCTGTAAACTTACAATGTGCTCCCGGCAGTATCATCCTTATTAGCAATGAAAACAGACTAATAAAAGCTTACGGGTTTGTTGGAAGCCAGTAATGAGGCGATGACAGCTTTTGTGGCGATAACGATACGGCGCCCATCGACCGGTCGTCACATGCGGCCAGGCTATTTTTATCCGTGGCAAGCACAGCGACCAAATAATCACATCACAGGGAACCCTTGCCGATTCTTCAACTTAGTGAAGGCCGAATACCGATCGAGCAAAGCATAAGACGTTCAGTGCGGCTGTGGTGTCTGGCTCACCCAGTTCTCACAGCCGAACGGCCTGTGTTCCCTAGATCTTGCTCTGCGATCCACACCTGAGAGATCGATTGCGGCTGTGGTGTTTGATAAGGTTCACTTCGCACAGCCGAACGGTTTGGTGTGCCATGCGATCGTAGGCACACTTTTGCGTCTCTGTTTCCCATCTCACCCCTGCCGGCAAAGCAATTTGCGCCATTGAACATTAAGCATTTCTGCGTACCGGTTTACGTCAGTACCTGAGTGCAGCTGCTGTTAGCTCTGGAACAGATTAATAAAAGACCCTGTAGTGTCAAGGGTCGGATAGATCACCGACACGCTGCTTCTAATGTTGGACTTTGGACTCATTTTCCGGACACCAACTTGTAGTAACCGGTGAATGGGAGTTGGATTACATGCTTTTTCTAGCTAAGTGTCAAGACAAACATAATCCCGAATGAATCGGTTCCCTGACTCATGGTACACTGCCTGTTATCTTGTGGGTATATACTTAAGCGAAGGCTATGGCTAAGGCCCTGAATAGTTTTTCTGCTCAGTTATGGAACCCTTGACAGTACAGCAATTCAAAGCCAAAGCATTCAACAACAATACTGGTAGTATTGTGCTACTTTGTCTGTTACGCTGTGATGAGGGTGCAAAAATGCTGCATTCATTGGAGTAATTAAGCGAAAACATGCTAAACTTAATGCGTCCCCCCTTTCTTCCTCTCTCACACAAGTTTGCCTATTCCCTATTCAGACTAAGCCCTACTCCCTTCAATTTAGATAAACACCCTTGCGATTGCTTAGCGCAGTCGTATGCGCCCGTGCCAAGTGCCCAATTTCTGGTGGTGGAACACGAGTGAGCAACCCAAGCAGGGCACTTCACTGGTCGCAATTGAACTTGCAAGCTGCGAATGTGACGTTACCGCACTCAGTGAAATGCAGCTTGCTGACCAAGGTAAGCTGCATGAGGGTGGTGCCGAGTGGGAAACGTCACCACGACATCCCCTAAACATGGGGTCGCATTAGCACTATTCCAGCAACTAAATGGACACATGGTTGGAAAGCCGACAGACATCAGCCCATGACTGATGACTGTTCATTTTCGGCTTGAAAATAGTAAAATTGTAATTGCAAGCGTTCTCCCCGTGAAGAGCCACATATGTCCGTGTAAAAACTGTGATCTGGCGGACGTGACACGCCATTAAGTAAAGTCATTGCCACTTGCTCCACTACGGCGGATTGTTGTATCCTAGCAGCGCGTAACTGAAATTGTGTGAAAAATTCGGCCTCTGCTTGGCAACCGACCAAATGAAAGGCCTAAGAACTGGGTAGTGAGTCACCGGCTCCTAATAGGTAGGATTCCCTGAATTCGCCTCGCTGCCTTGCAGACAGGGTATTTAGCCATGAGCTCGGGCTGTTGTCCCCTAAGTCAACACCCCGCTTCGGCTTGGGCAACCGGGTAGTATCATGCCCTCTGACGAACCAATAAATTTCTCGAAGTCGTATTCGGTTTTCTTTTGTTATAACTGTACCTTTCTTTCATTTCCATGGTTTTTGATGGCTCTTTATCTATTCGTAGACAGATGAAAAATATATATGTGCACCGGATAGGTGGTCGACATATCTGAATTGTCGGCTGATTGCGACGAACAAAAATACCATTTTATAAATCATAAAAAAGAAGTAAACAGTTTGTGCTTATGGTACAAATATGGCAACAAATGCAATGCAGTACTGATGAGTAACAGTGAGGATTTCGGTTTAATTCAACTTATTCATCATCATCACTCCCAATCAGTAGACCTAGGCAAGTCTGGAAAAGCACCACACGCCGGTCTCTCAACCTTCTGGATATCGGCAGTGGTATGTCTCCCAGCGGGCCCCTGTCGGGTTCCGCCCCCATGAATTCAGGATGCCGGCAGCTAGTGCCACTTCGCCATGCATGACAGCCGCGGACTTGAGTGATTGACAGTTTTCTATGATATAGCCCGGCTCAGCTTCCACTGCCAAGCCAGTCACGAACTATGCAAAGGATAATTGTTAGAACTTTCCGCATAGTGTCTAGATACCACGTAAGACTTCGAAGCTAAACAGAGAGATTTCATAGTACTACAAAATTTTATACTACCAAGAAATCTGTCAGTATAGCTTCTAAGTCTTATATGGTACATAGGCGCTATGCGGAAATTCCTAGCTCTTAAGACTAGCCATTGTCCCCTGCACTGTTGGTAACTGGCATGACAGTAGAAGATGAGCTGGCCTATGTCGTACTCAACTGTCAATCACGCAGGTCCGCGGCTGTCATGCATGGCGCAGTGACACTAGTTGCCGGTATCCTGAAGTCATGGTGGCGGAACCCGGCATTGGTCCGCTGGGAGGCATACCACTGACGGGACCCAGAAGGTCGAAAGGCCGGCGTCTGGTGCCTTTACCAGACTAACTTATGCCTGCTGATTGGGAGTGACGATGATGAATTTGCTCAAACACAATTCAAGCAAACCTACTCAACAAATATGACCTCAATTCATACATAGAACGAGCCATCATCTTAGTACACTGTGGGTTATATACGACACTGAATTCATGTGACAGCCATCAAAATGGTGGCTATACTGATTTGCGTTGCGCATACAGTGATGGCATTGTAACGGATGAGAGTTGCATCTGGAGACGAAACAAAATAATAAGCGGCAAAAACAAAGTGGTTTCCGTGCGTGTGATCCTTACCCACATTCACACCGACCAATTATGAGGTCACTGTTGCATTGCGAGCCAAGGTGATCCGTCAACATAAAAATATAGTTAAAACCTCGTTGTCCAGCTAGAGCAATGGATGGAGCATGAAACACTTCAGAGCACCGATAAAATTAAGCGTTACAATGTGAAGCAATAATAACTTTTGTCTCGGTGTGCAGAACGAGATCTACGGGTGAGCGATTGAATGCTATGTGGCCAATTCTCAAAGTGCAAATGAACATGGAATGGAGTTGGCATCGCATAAGATAATCCGGCTTGTGATACAAGGCGCTGAGTAGTATACAACTGAGAGAGCAAATCTTAGTTGACGCATACCCTAATCATAGGAGTACATGCAGTATCGAACCAAGGATCGTGGTCCGTGCGTGACTGTGATTCCTCATTCGAAGAAGTGTACGTATCCTACACACACACTCGCACACAATAAACTGGAATTCAACCTCTGATTTGGTGTTTCCATTACATAGTTTACGAACCCACAGCTCAGAGTAGCATTCATGTTTGTTCGGAACTTGTCACAAGGGTAGTAGGAGAGATATAGTGAGAAAGCTGCGGAACGCTGTAAGATTGCCTAATTGCAATACCTAATCAGCATCCCGAGTGAACTTGATGTATTTGACATTTGTGAATGCATAGCAAGAGTTACTTGTTTCTATCGTTCCCTTGAAATGTACTCTCCGTCATCCGGTTCTTCGTAAGGATGATAGATCCGCTGGAGATTTAGTGAATAACACAGTCACATGACTGTGTTAAAAACCCTCAAAACGCAATGCACCGCATCCAGACTACTGGCA
This sequence comes from Dicrocoelium dendriticum, assembly GCA_944474145.2. Classification (NCBI taxonomy): domain Eukaryota; kingdom Metazoa; phylum Platyhelminthes; class Trematoda; order Plagiorchiida; family Dicrocoeliidae; genus Dicrocoelium; species Dicrocoelium dendriticum. Next base: position 12,164,599 of record OX104065.1, on the reverse strand, counting down.
TGCGGTCCGGTTGGGAAATGGATGCCCCGTAGCTATTGAGCCACCGATCGACGCTGTAGACGAAGCCAATATCGAGGGTCTTTACCAGATATATCATGCATGGACTCCCCATGCACGGTGGTCCAACCGGTTCCAAGGTGACTGATAACGGAGATTCTACTGAAAAGTTAGACCAAGAATTTCAGAAAAAGTCAGCTGCGGTATGAGCCAGCCGTTACCTACCTCCTTTTCATTCGCATACGTGTGACCATCCACAGATCAGAAAGAGCAAGGTCGGATGAGAACGATCGATGACCGACTGGTGCACTTTGTACTAACTTACGCTTTAAAGTTGCCCTGAGCTGATTTCGTGCCGTATTGTTGCGACTCCAGGTCGATGCCGTTAGTTTGAACTTGCCTAACTATTCTAATCATTCGGGACCTTCAATTACATGCGAGAACTTCGCATGGTGAGTCTGGGTATGCATAGGGAGCTGCGCTCAGTTGATACTTCGGCCTTGTTGGGTCAGCTGTACTTCTCTGTTCGCTACTTTCGATCGTCAAGCCTCTATCTGTTTGTGCAAATATTAAGGCTTGCGTTCGTTAAATCAGATACCCAGGCTTTAGTTAAGGGACTTAAAATTTTTGGCCCCCTAATTAGAGAGGAACTGTGCAAACGAAAGTGCATACAACGATTGAACATCGGTTAACCGAAGGCATACATATAGGCCTTGTTCGTTCGAGCAGTGTTTGTGCTGCTGTAGATAAGACATTTTCTAGCAAACACGTATCCGAATTCACGTAAGACAACACCTTCGGACCATTTTTGTTCAATACAACTTGGCTGTATGAACGATGCGCTTTCCACATCGCGACGAATAACACCCATATAGTGATGATTGCCCAGTATTTCTTTATTTGCTTCCATGGTGTTCGGGGTGGAAACCGTTTAATTTCGAAGGGATTACGAATGCACCAACAAGCTTTTTAATTGTATTGGAAGTACGTTGAGAATGAATAAATTAAACGCGGCCTTGTATTATACTTGTTGTGCCTGCGCGTAATGTGGAGTTTGACAAAGCACCTCTCGAATTCTGTGTTGGGCCGGTGAGGTATTTTTTCATTGGTGACTGAGATGATTGAGGTAGCTAGCATCGCGTTTACGGTATTGACTGACACAAAATTCAATTCTACCACACAACTGGTTAGGATCCTGAGCCATCCGTGTACACCTTGGTTCATAAGTTACGCTCACCGAACACCCCCCGACTGATGATGCTGCATGCCCTGAACCCGCATAAGCCAAATGTTCGCAATTATTTTTGTGAGTCTGTGATGCATGTATTGTGGGCTCTCCTAAAGACAAGCGAATTGCCTATGGATGACGTGTTGGCAAGGCATAATCGTTACTCCTACGCACTTCAATTCCCCACTTTTCCCCACGGACCTACCGTGAACACGGGTTTTGTGTGGGCGTGCAACTGAAGGTGGAGCAATATAAACCACTCATGCCTGTCGGCAATAATGATCTACAGGAGAATGTCACCAAATAGTATACGTTGAAATCTATTACGAATTCATGGGACAGGGATATATTGTTACCGTTTTCAGTAAAACGTCTAAACATTTCTTACTCCACAGCATGGTATTGCTTATGTTGGGGGGCTGAATACAAGGGCGCGCTGTATATTCACTCCACGCACTTTCCGGGTTGAAAACCTGGCGGTGTATGGTAATTTTTACCAATATACCAGGTTTGCTGCTGTTGAGCTACTAATGTATCAGTCCACTTACGCCACTTAACTTGATGAGGAAATACGAATACATGATTTGTGACTCATGTCATCACTTGTCGAATTGTAGGGAAATTCAGATGTTTTGTCACAGCAGGCGATTTATCTTCGGATCAGACCAATCCGATATATGAATCTAGGAAGATGCAAGGACATCACTCTACCTTAACTCACTCCTTTGTTCGTATTTTTACATTACTCGGCTAACAGAGCCAAAGCCTTGAAGATCCATAATCAGCTACATTGAGCTTTCTCTCTTCTTTCGCATTTGAGTAAACCTGCACTAAATACAGACAACCTGAACTCTTTAGGCTATTTTGTAAAGGTACGTGCCACTCTTCCGAATTTATTTGATAGCCCCAATTATATCAGTGCCTTCTGAGTACCCGCCGTCGGGTTGGCATGCGCAACACGCGGCAGAACCATGGGAGCGCGGCGCGTGATCTACTAATTCTGAGAAGGTCAAACTCTTTTCCTGTACCAAATGCTTGACGCCGAACACGCTCAATGCCCACGAGGTGTTCCCACCAGATATGAGCCAGACTGCGAAAGATGCAATGATCAAAGGTAGATAGTCTTCTCATAACTGTCGATTGGTGAGCCAGGTTTCCCACTCTACAGGAGGGTGGGAGGTACTATAAAATCTACAATTCAGAGCGAGAGTGATGTGACGCAGACGCCACACGTGGCGGAGAGTGTCAAACGAGAATCGGCCATCCTCCATACGGTGGTTGATCTCATCCCGGATAACACAAGCGCTGTCCAGATACTTGGATTTTTGGATGACATTTTTCTGATTACCCACAAGGATCAGTGCATGGGTGTATCCTTGCCAATCCTGGAGATGGACTTTGCATTTCGTTGTTGCAAACCACAGCTTGGAACGACTGACAAGCAGAACTAATTTCTCCAATGCAGCCTGGGAATTTTTGGAGCTGTCACACATTAGGGTGATGTCATAGGCACAATTAAAGTTATGGCTCCTCGGCTTCGTGTTTAATGGAGTTTCATCAGATTGCAAAAACGTGCAGCAGCTTCGACAATATCTGGAAAGTCAATTTCAGTCTACCTACATTGTGTCCAATAGGTTTGTATTGATCCCCGTAATCTAGTCGTGGTTACACATTAAATTTCTTCACATTGAGTGCATTAACAAAAACCCGAGCAATTCCAACCGTTGTCCGGAGATCCAATAGGTAGTGTTTCACAGCGAACGCGCACACGATTGCATCTACCTTTAATGCGTGCAAACTTACGCGGGGGAGCAATAGACTTCGCTCTACTCTTTACTGTGTTTGCAAATGACGTGTAGGGCAGTCCTGCAACGGAGCCTGGTGACCCAAATTCAACGGCGTGGCAGCTACTCGAGAGATGAGGCACAGGCAGATTATAGTTGAACGATCGGTAGATTCTGGTCTCTGTGTTGCCGTCAGAATTTTTCGATAGAGCAAGATAAGAGTTAATACGTAAATAAATAAATTTTTTATTCTCGACTTCGCGGGGCACGCGCGTACAGGCATGATCATGGTAAGAGCACAACCAGTGATCGAACAATGGACAAAAGTTTAGTAGGATTATCATTTCTATGAATCCATGAATGTATGTATGTTTTCAGGCCCAAGTTTGTGTAGCTGTGCTGCTGGACTGTTGATTTTGCTTGATCGCTTTACCAGTGTCAGAAGAGATATTTGAATGCTGTGGATTGGATATGATTGTTCAGAACAGCAAGACTCTGGTTGAAGGCGAATTCCAACCTCCAATTCGCAGTGTTCTTAAACAGAAATGTATGATCTCTTGTAGGGAGATCAGTTGTCAGACAAAATCTCACCTCTTCCTGGAACACTGTCGCCGAACTATTTGCTGAAAAGTAGTAATCCCGAACCACCCAGCTGGCCCCAGTTGGTGGTTATTCCGCTAGCCAGCATACGGTAATGCCAACAGCATGCCGCGACTCACCGGTGGAACGATCGATAGCTATCCTTATATCGTGCTGCGCGGCTAGAAAACAAACGTTTACCCGTAAGTGACAGTGAATATGCGTAAGATTTACGAGCGTACATGGAAAACTTGCAACCTGTCGGCTCTGTACTGACCCAGTGCTAGCCGTGTCACTGAACTTATCGGTCACGTACTGGGTCTATTGTGGTAAAGACTGGATATGGCGTGATCCAAAGTGCCCCTAACATTTTTCGCTGTTTTCTCCGATCTCCGTTCCCACTGAAGTCGACAGACGAACGTACACCTGAGCAATAAATGTTTGATGTGCCTGTATTTTTCTCAAAGATAATGATAAAATTATCTGCAAATTTTCTTTCCGTGAAAATCTATGATAATTAAAGATTTTCCCCTACCGCGTAGTCCATTCTCATATTGCGTTGTTGTTTGTCTTAGATACGTAATTCACGTTTCAGTATTTTCAGATACTGGATTTTATTCTTGCTTGCATCTTCCGATCGTTCCCTTGTTTTACCCATGGTAAACATCACTTGATTTTAGCTCCTGTCAATACATGTCTGATCCAGCCGTATTCCCTTACTTGGTACACACCCTTACGTGTCATCGTCGCGACTAGCATCTGGGTAGCACCCCATATACGTTGACCTACCTGAGTAAAAATATCGAGCGCTGATGCTGCATAGACCTTGAGCACTGATACTGATGGGTAAGTTGCACGGTACCCAAATCGAGGCCTCTGCCACAAATTCGAATGTATCCTTCCCGGTTTAATAAGCACTATCATGAAAAGCAGCAGTATTCAAACAGTTAAACATAGTATCCCCCACTTATCAAGGAAGTCAGAGTGACGCAGAGCGCTGCTGACGCAACCAATGCTCTTGAAATTCAGTATGCTTTGATCCACTGTTGGCACAAGTTGGCTTTGGGCCGATTTAATTTTTAATTCAATTGTATTCCAGGATGCGTATATTAACAGAAGGAGGATTAAACGGACGGAGATAGCATCAAATGAAATCTTGAAATTGCTTACATCTTTCTGTTTGCAGTAAGGCAATCGTTCGCTGCAGATGACAAGCACTTTCAACAACGTCTCGGTGGTGATCGTATGACATTCGTACACACATACTTTGTTTCAGCTGCTCAAGGGAATCCGGCCTGTTTTGTAACCCTTCGTTTCAAATAGTCCCATAGAAAAAATCCAGCCGCTTTAAGGCGGCTGACCGTGCTGGCCACTCAATTGGTCCTCCGCGACCGATCCGTATCTCTCGCTGAGGTATTCACGCACCGATTGAGCGTAATGTGTTGGTGCATTCTCCTGTTGACTTCAGATGGTACTGGAAACCCCATCGGCCTCTAACGGTGGAAGTACATACACCTGGAGCACTTCCTTGTACGACGATGCTAGGAGAAGTAAGGTTTGAGTAATATAAAACAACTTACCGGTCCCATCCCAAAGAAAAACTTGTTCAAAGGTTTACTAACCAGTTATTCCAGCCCAAACCATTTACTTCACGCGATGCCGAATGCGTGACACGGTTATCGGCATGAACAATGAACAATGCATTTATACGGGTTAAGAAGCTTTGTTTTACAAATCCCGTTGGATAGTTGGTGAAATCAACATAACAATAGTGAGAATAAGGATAGTAAAATAGTTAATATTTAAATACGAAAATAAGGACCTTTCGTTTCCTTCGCTGTAGTCCTGCGATCCTCTTAGATACACAGCACCCACAGTTAGCGACAAATAATTCCATGGTAAACTCCAGGTGTAGGATGGAGACGTAGTGTTAAGTAACAAATTGTACGTGGATGAGTGCATCGTCTAACCGTCTTTGAAATACTGCTAGTGTCAGTGCAGAGACGACCGATTCTGGGAGAGCATTCCAAAGGTGACAGACACGAATGGAAAAGAAATTTCTGCGGCACTAAGACGACTGTATTGTTCTGCGAGTTTTAATGTGTGGCCCCTCAGGTTTGTATTGCTGCTGAGTTGCAGTAAAGGGCGGCACACATGTTTTGGGTCTCGCAGAATCAAGTATGCCAAAATCAGGTCGCCTCGTAGTCTGCGATAGCTTCCACTGAACAATCCCCATCGTTGCAGCCTTTCCTGGTAAGAAATATTGCGCATTCCAATTACGTTCCTGGATGCCCGGTGTTGTGGCTGCTCCAGTGCATTAAGGTCGTGTTTCAGCCATGGATGCCAGGCTTGCATTATGTGTTCGACATGGGGGCGAACATACGCACTGAGCATTTGTCGAAATATGGAGCTGTTTATTTGTCCAAACGCCCGCCTCAACAGCCCAACGTGTTGGTTCCCGGTCTTCGAGGCCTTTTCGGATTGCTTGGAGCAACCCAAGTCATCTTGAACCAGGACACCCAAGTCACGTTCGAGAGTTGATTGTTGTAGTATATTCGTTCCGAGTCGGTATGAGTAGCTGCTCTGATGTCGAATGGAAAGCACCTTGCATTTACTGACGTTGAAATGCAATAAATTTTGTGTCGACCATAAATACACTGTATCTAAATCACGCTGAAGCACATGTTGGTCGGCGTTCGCCTGCATCCTGCGCCAGATCTTGATATCATCGGCAAACATTAGGAAGTTTGAAGAGATTCCCTGTACAAGGTCATTAATAAACACCAAAAACAAACGTGGACCTAGAACTGAGCCTTGCGGCACACCACACTCCACTTGTATGGGGTCCGATAAAGAACTCCGAACTTGAAGCACTAATTGCCGTTGAAGTAGAAAGTTAGCGATCCAGCTTAAAAGAGGGTCTCCGATCCCGTAATGCTGCAGCTTGGATAGCAGTAACCGATGGTCTAGACGATCGAAAACCTTGGAAAAATCCAGGTAGATCACATCAACACCTTCTCCAGCGTCGGCTGCCTCCGTCCAACTACTGCGTGCAATTAGTAAATTCGTTGTACATGACCGCCGTCGACGGAAACCGGGCTGTTCAGGAGTGATGAGGTTGCAGTTTTCCAGATAGCACACCAGTGCATCGGCAACTATGGATTCCATGACCTTGGAGAGTATAGGAGGCAGGGTTACTGGGCGGTAGTTGGAGGGATCAGTTCTGCTTCCACCTTTGTGAATTGGGGTTATTATTTCAAGCTTCCACATGGCGGGAACTTGGTTCTGTTCTAAGCAGCTCTGAAATAACTGAGCTAAAGGTCCTGCTAGTTAGCCTGCTGCTGCTCCCAATGCCTCTGAACGTATGGTGTCGACACTCGGCGAGCTGCTTTTGCGTAGATACGTCAGCTTTTGCAAAACAGCCTCTGCGGTAAAAGTGATGTGGGTTAGTCCTGGTGAGCAGAAGACAAAGCTTGGTAGATCGCTTCGTGGTAGGACTCTTTAAAACGTGGGGGCGTATTGCATCTGCAGCGCGTTTGCAGCTTCCATAGCCGTTCTTGTCGGGCCATCAGCCGTCTCGAGTGGAGGAAATCCTTGCCTCACTTTTCGTAGGCTGTTAACGTGCTTGTACAGCAGTTTGTGGTTAGCACTGAAGGTTTGTGCGATGTTCTGCTGATAGGCGGCTTTGTCTTCTCTTATCATTTGAGTGCAGTGGTTACGTTGGGCTACGTAGTTGTCCCAGTTTTCTGGTGCTGGAGCTTCTCTGTACACTCGCTATGCTGCGTTGCGTACTGTCATCCATTTTCGAGTTCTGCTCCTAACGAAAGAAACTCACTTGCACTTATTGTAAGCTTTTATCTCTGAAACCTGTGCAATCAGCTGACTGAATGTGTTGACGAACTCGAGCCATGCGACTTCCGGGGATTCTTCTTCGAGGAAAGACCATGTTGTGGAGCTGAAGAGCTGGGCGAGTCGGTCGTACCTTGTGATGGTTCGCACAGTCTTCTCGTTATCATTCAGATATTCTGCATAGCAGACGAAATTGAAACTGACCACGGTGAGATCACTGCGACCAAACGGGCAGTCTAAAACCAACGCATCAATTATATGCTCCTCGTTGGTAAGCACAAGATCCAGCACAGATGGCCTGTTACCAGTTCTGAACCGAATGGGCAAAGTGATGTGGTTGTAAAGAGGAACAGTAGTTACTAGATCTTGTAAATCGGTTTTGAATTGTTCTCCGATCGTGGCAGGGGCTTTTAAACAATGTACAGTGAAAAGAATGTGAGTGTACTTTTGTTGTAAACAGCACCTTAAAGAGGCCGCTAGGTGGTAGTCGGTTTCGGGAGTCGAGTTAGAGGGGCGGTACATCAAGACAGTAAGGCAAGCGTCTCTGCCTTTTAACTGCAACCGGCACCAAAGAGAGTCGGGGAACTGCGAGTCTGAATCCTCCACGGCTTCGCACTGTAAGTCATTTCGGTAATACAGGATTACTGCTCCTCCTTCTGTGAGCCTGTCTTTCCGGATCAGCGACATGCTGGGTAGCGACATTTCAGCGTCCGTCATTCCCGTGTGCAACCGTGTCTCGGTGATACCAATGACATCATACGAGCCGGAAGCTTGGCGATCTTTCAGTTCAGCCAGTTTGTTAGAAAGATCCCGAGCATTCGTATACAAGCAGGCCAGTTTCTCGGTCTCTAGGAGCCCGCAGAGAGGTGAAGCTTTCAAGTGTGGGAGAATGCCGGCGGATGGGATGTCGGCAGTTACTGGTTTTTTTTGATGGGTCAATGATACCTCCTTTGCAACTTGATTCGGCCAAGGTACCTCCCAACCTTCGTTTAGACCTACGTCAGAGTCGATTAAAGCAGCAGTCAAGTTAGGCTTTGTACATTCGTCTGTTTGCTTGCTGCTTCAGTTGATTTAATATTTAATCTGTGCGAATTGTTTGCGACCTTTAACCGAATTTCGGAAGGAAGATGTTTCCGATTTCTCCGCCATTGATCCAAAACATCCCTTGATTGTTGCTCTGACTGAACCACAAGTTTTAGAATTCTAGGGCCGCATCCTTTATAATTCGATGAGAGGGGTATCCTGGTGAGCGATAGTGCCACAACATCATCCAAAGAAAGTGTTTCACGAATGAACCGCCACTGTTCTAAATCGTGCTTTCCGGGATCTTGAACATCGTTAGAAGAGTGTTCTGGCACGCCATATATGAAGATTGTGTTTAGACGCTTTTGCTTGCTGTGCCCCTCTTCGGTGTCTCTTTTCGATTGTCGCGCGCTCCAAGGGACATCAGGATAGATACGTATCGCACAGGATTCGTGTTTTAGCGCGCTTGCGGAGAGCAAAATGTTTTCTACGTCGGTGGAGGATTCTAGAGTTACTCGAATAAGTCTGGGTTCACCATAGTGTAGCGATTTCGGATGACGAGCGATTCGTAACAAGTTTATGGGTTTGGCTTTGTTACTCATCTGTATGCACAATGAGTTCCATTGGTCTTGGTCGTCTGATAACTTATCCCACAATGTGATGGCGGTAGATTCAGGGACATTTGAGCATACAACAGTCCGGGCACTGTTGTTGGATCCCTTTTTCGTCTATCTACAAGGTATGGTACTCATTTGTCCTGACTTGTTGACAAGTGATTGTTTGCTGTTTTTCCCTCTATTTGTGTTAACGGTGTTTACAATGGAAGAGGACGCAACGGCGGCCTCTCGGTGGACCCTTGCAGCAATCTCTGCATTTGTAACCGATGTTCTGGGAGGCTTAGTCTCGACAAGAGATATTTGAGCTACAGGTACCAAGGGTTGGTGTTTGGCTGCTTCATCCTTGTTAATGCTAGATGTCACCTCTAGTGGAATTTGCTTAACCAGATGTTTTGAATGGTGCCAGATTTTCGTTGCTGTGAGTACTGTTGGATTCACGTAGGTACAGTCTGTTCTCGCCCGGCGTTCTACCAAAGTTGGAGAAGACAACAAAGATGGGGACGTGGCTGACTGCGGTTCAGGGGAAGCGGATTGTTCAGCATTCCGTTTTATGGTAAGAAATGAGATGGTAGGTGGAGGGGGAGGCTAAAAGAGATGGGGAGGGACAAAGAAACGCGCAACACGAACGCCACTGAGGTCCGATCCTTGCCATGTCAGCAAGTGTATCCAGCCAAACGTGTTCATTGTCATTTGGACCCCAACCAGGGAGCCGTGATGCTCCAACCGAGGCCATCTCAGAAGTGAGGGCTTTCATTTCTCTGGACCAAGTCATTACTTGGTCACCCCTCCTCTTCTTCCATCCACATCCCCGGTGAGCAAACAACGCACGTCGTGGAAGTCGATGGGCGGGCATGCGCAACACGTGGCCTAGCCATCGGAGCCTGTTGCGTGAAATGACGGTGCTGAGCGGTTCATTCCCTTTTCCTAGGCCGTAAACAAGGCGTCGAACACGCTCGTTACTCCCGCGGTGTTCCCACCAGATGTGAGCCAAACTGCGAAGGCACCGATTGTCGAGCGCAACTAGCCTCTTCATGTCCTTCGATTGTAGGGGCCAGGTTTCGCAACCATACAGTAAGGTCGAATGTACCGCTGCATTGTACATACTACCCTTCAGGGCGAGAGTGATGTCGCACCTGCGCCATAAGTGGTGAAGGTTAGCAAAAGCACTTCGAGCTTTTACTGTCCGGTTCATGATCTCGTCTTCGATCCCAAGCGCGCTGAGACAACTTTCAAGGTAGTTGAATTTCCGAACGAATTCTAGCTGATCCCCACCAAGGCTCAGCGTAGGAGGCGATGCCTGCCAATCTTGGAGGAACGCTTTGCATTTTGATGGTGAAAAGTAAAGCCCGAAGAAGCTGACAGCCAGTGCTACTCTGTCCAACGCGGCTTGGCCCCTCTGGGAGCTGTCACCAATGAGAGCAATGTCGTCTGCATATTTTCATATTTAAAGTATCAACTGCTCTACTATCCTTATCATCATTATTGTTATGTTGATATCCTCACCAAGTATCCAGCGGGACTTGTAAAGCAACGCTTCTTAACCCGTATAAATTCATTGTTCATTGTTCGTTATGCTCCAACAAAGAAATGGTTCTCCTGGGAGTAGCTCCACACCTTCCAAGTCATGTCCTGTAAATGCAATCTCCATGACTTCGTCAATAGCGAATTTGAAGAGGAAAGGTAACAGCGAGCGTCCTTGTCTCACACCGCTGGAGATATTGAAGGGTGGCGACAGCTTGCCGTAAGCCCTCACTCTGTTCGTTCTACGTGCGTATAATGCTCGGATAACATTTACATATTCCTCGGGCACACCTTTCCTGAGTAGACAATTCCAAAGGGCACATCGATCACCCGAATCGAAGGCACCATTGATGTCGAGGAACACTACTACGGTGGGCCGCCAACATGTGTGACCGTGCTACAACGACTGACGCAAGGTGAAGATGTGCCAAGATCGATGCAGCCACGACCCGGACGAAACCCTGCTTGTTGCTCACGAATCTGGATTTCATGAGCGCGTCAGTCTGTGAAGCATTACGGAGGCAAGTAATTTGGAGGCGATGGAGATAAGATTCATTCCGCTATGGTTGCCGTATTCCGAGCGCGAGCCTCCTTTGAAGATGGGAACAATAACGGAGCGCCTCCAGTCGGTTGGGACAGTCTCCTGCTCCCACAGTTTCACCAGTAGTTCATGTTAAGCATCAACAAGAGCAGTGCCTCGAATTTGAAAAGGGATGGATGAAGATAATCTGGACCTGCGGCTTTGTTCAAGCTCAACAGTCCGATCTCACATTCGATTTCTGAGCGATAGGGTGGATCCAAATGGACAGCTCACGGAGCAGGGCGATCACTGGCCGGCGAAGAATCGAACAATTCTGGCCGATTAAATTGCTTTTCAAAATACCCAGCCAACGCTCCAAGCGTTTTGACAAATTGTAGACAGACTGTCCACTCTCGTCACAAATTGTTTCACTAATACCAGGTCTCCTGCTGCCCGTTTCCCGTATCAGCCGGAATAACTTACGATGGTTGCCAAGGGCAACGGCCACTTCCATCTCTGACGCATGGTGAGACCACCAAGATGCGCAGTCTCTCTTCAGGCTAGCACGAAGTCTTGCCCGGAGCAGTTTACGAGTTTCATTGTGTTCGCTTCCAGCCGGGATATGCCGGCGAGAATCGATAAGTTCTAGAGACTGTGAAGAGACCCAATAACCATGTTGGCTATTAGACATACCACATGGGGATTTGCCTGCTGCTAGTAAGGTTTGATGAACATGTAATCAGTGACCTTCAATTTTCTCCAGTGAGCACTTACTCAACTCGCCTGTCAGCGTACTTCGATACGCATTCAGAACAGCTGGCTTTGTTAGTTGGCTGGTGTCAATGCGCTCACAGCGTTGTCGTGGACGTCCGCCAAAACGCATCCGCAGGTCAGCACATACAAGTGCATGATCGGTGTCCACACATGTGCACCAAATCGAGCGACAGTTCTGGACGCAGCCTCTCCATCGGTAAGTTATCGCAATGTGATCGATTTGCGTTCACAGCTGGTTCAAGGCTGGTTGCCACCAAGTCACCCTCCGGCGGGTGCTGTGTCGGAAAATGGTGCTCGCAAGAAACAAGCGGGCATCCTTACAACAAGTGAAGTCACCGCTCACCGTTATCATTACGAGAGCCTACACCGTGCTGACCGCCCAGATGTTTTTCTTCAGTGCACAACTTTCCAACTTGCGCGTTCAAATCTCCAGCCAGCAAAACAGTGTCCGTGCTTCTTCTGTGGAGAAGGAACTGAGTCACTTGGCGGTAAAAGTCGTTCTTTACCGAATCATCGCTACAGTTTGTGGGTGCGTAGGCAGCGATGATGAATAGACACCTATTAGTCCCGCGCGACTTCGAAGCTTTGAACGAGCCGACCAATCGGACCCCACAGATCCGGCTACAGATTGGAATCCAATCAACCAGAGTAGTTTCAGCCAGGGGACTCAGGACAATACTAACACCAGCTTGGTCGGTGCTCGAAGCTGCATCGTCACCGGATAGGCGCAATGAGAAAACACTGCTTGCGTCACCTGAAGGGGATCGCAGAGTGAGCACAGAGCTCGAGTCTTGCAGGCGGGTCTTCGATAAGCAGCAGATGTCGATCGAGATGGTCTCCAATGTTAGGGCAAGTGCTGCCTGTTGACTGATCTGTAGCAATGTGCGAACATTAAGGCATGCCAGTGTGAAGGAGGATGGAGGGTTCCAAATGGAAGCCGATGAATTAGAATAAAGTGCTTGGCTGGACATGGGTTTGTCGGAAGGAGAGGAGTGACGCTCCGCGTTCACATGTGAGTTGAAATTAGAAGACAAATGCCTAGCAAAGCATGTTGGGGAGGGCCAGGATTCGGGGGTTGAAAACTGGGGGATAAAAGTGAACTTGGAACGGAACGGTAAGAGTGAAAAAGCATAAGAGGAGGAATAAGAAAACGGGAAGACTTGAGCAGTAGCATACAAACCCCTATCCACCCTGCTCTATGCAGCAGATAGGGCACCATTGATTATCCTCTGCGGTGGCCAGAGCATCAAGAAATTGTTTGAGGAAAGATTCATAGTATGCGTGGGCAGGATACTGTCAGGTTGCCCAGGATTAGACAGGAGAACGATTAGGGTTCTCAACCAAAGCCTTTGGTTTAAAAACCTGACCGCAAGGCAGCGGGTTTGGCGTTGAGCTACAAGGGGCCCGTTTTAAGGAATAAAGAGCCACTTTCATTCCAACCCCCAATCTAGAGGACCAGGAGGCTGAGTTTGTCTGGCCTCTAACCATTGACCCATCTGATATGAGTGCCTCCGTAGGTGCAAAAGCACCACCCAGCATAGCTCAGTGGATCGCTGAGGGACAAAAACCACCGCACCACAGTAAGGTCCAGCCTCATTGCGATGGCTGTACTGAGCGTACTGTGCTCCAATATCCCAGTATCAAAGTCGACATCGATAAGTGGCAGGCCGTTGGATGACCTCAACCAGTGGGACATTACTAATAACCTAATCGGAGTTGTACTGAAACCTGTACATGTAATGAGTATTACACGACACCCCAACTCTAAACGTTTCAGAGAGCCAAGATTTCTGCGCGTTGTGTTGAACTCCATCACTGAAGTATGATCAGTACTACTGTCGACAGGTAGTCTCAGAAATGAACACTGCCCCCATACGGATCTTTCCAGACATCCCATGAGACGAGCGTTATCGAGTTAACCGCACCTTAGAGGACTACCGGAAGGAAACTTCAACCAGAACCATACTTCTTCACGGGGTTCCTGAAACTAAAGCATGTGATGAGCATGAAATAGCAACCCATGATAAAGAACAGTGGTGTTATATTCGTGAAACACTGCTTGGATGATGTGTTAGCGAAATCCGTGTCACGACTGCGTACCTCACCGAACTACAAAAGAAGTGGCCCGAGAGTGTTGAAGGTGGTCCTTCAGTCAAAACATATGGTAGCACGGATGTTAAAAAGCTGGTACGTGTTCCGTTGCAAGCTACCATCTGAGGTTTGGCTGAAGACAATCAGCGACATGCCTCCTAGAGATGATATGTCACTCAAAGAACCAAACGCGCTGGGATCTAAGAAAGAACAATGATCCATTAGTGTGCCAAATGAGCCCACACAACCTGTAGAAGATGATATTGACCAGATACCTTACACTGTACGTCGAAGATTAGACGCAGGACTAACTACACGGACGATGAATAAGACGTTAAACCATTCACCAAGTACATAACGAAAAAACCATTAGTCGCCGGCCACTCACTGGTCAGCGAAACTTCACATATGAGTTGTACCACCTCCGAAACATTGTTTAAATCTGAGGAACTTTCATGTACGTACACTAGCGCCCAAGGGCTCTCAGTAAACTTAACGAACTTCGAATATATCAGGTTGCAGATGCTTGGGACCTATTTACTATTACTGAAACTTGGTTACACCAAGAGGTGACTGATGCTGAGGTTGAGATAGCCGAAATGTCACTCATCCGGAACTACCGCCCCAGCAGAGGAGGTGAAGTCCTACTCAACTACCGCAGCGATCTACAATGTACAATAGTTGGTGATCTGGAAACACACGTTACCGACTCACTCTGGTACCGTCTCTGACTAAGACACAATGAAGCATGTCTTGTTGCTGTCGTTGACCGCCACCCAACATCCACTCCGGAAATGGATTCTTGCCGAATGCGTGGCCTAAACAGAATAACACACACTAGGTACAGCCACATTCTCATCTCCGGGGACTTCAATCTACACGATCTGGAGGTATCGGCATCACCCAGTGAACAGTTCAAAGCAGACTTGCATGAACTGATCGATAATATTCCCTTGTACAATCATGTCACCACGCCCACTAGACTTAGAACAGAAAACAAACCGTCCTTATTAAATAATAAATAAATAAACTTTTATTCTCGGCAATGCGAGGCACACCAGTACAGGCATGATCATGTTTAGCTAACATAGTGTGATCAAAATGTACAAAGAGTACATGTTTGGCATAACAGTGAATGTAAGTGTATGGGTGTATATATGTATGTAATTGTCTATGAATGTAGCTTGTATTTTTGAAGGTGCCGCAGAATTTTTGACTGTTTGTTATCGGTAGGAATGTGAGAATAAACGATCGATATCCGTGAGTTGGATACCATTTTCCGGATGTCCACGGCCCAGTGACTTTATTTTGTGGCGAGTCACATCCGCCACGTCACAGTGTTGATAAGCAGACATTTGTGGCTTTTTATAGGGAGAACGCTTGCCGGGCGAAAACCCACCACGTCCTGGAACACTGCCGCCGAACTATTTGCTGGAACGGGTTAAACTCGAGCCACCCAGCTGGCACCACGAGGAGGTTGTTCGGCTAGCCACGAATGAAGAGCTCATGGTTGACAAGGTATTGATGGATAGTCCATTAGGTCTCAGTGACCATCTAGTAATAACTTTTAACTATGTGTGTTATGCAGAGTATCCATATGAACACTCCGAACTTACTCATACTATCAAACGCTACCATGTATTGAAAGAACTCGCCGTAAAAAATATTACCATCAATCAAGGTGACTAACTATCACTGCTCTAATGTCAGTAAGTTCAAAACACCAAAATATATCTATCGTGCCAAGCAACCTTTGGACTCTGCTAGCAATAGTTCTAATATATAGTACTAATGCATTATACAGAGCAGAAATACCGGTGTGATGAAGTTGATAATGAAACACACACAAGTTACTCGACCCGACTCGTTATAAGTGCACCTAGATTCTGCAGCCCTGGATACTGTTCCATAAAAGGCCGGTGGGTTGATGGCTAAGAATGTTGTCTGTGAGTTCAGTGCAAATGTGATTTGAGGAGGCCAGACGGCTATATATATTTTCGGGGATTTCCCGGTTGGATAAATTTCCTGCATAAAAGTGTAGGGGGCAGAATGTCAATGGGTGCATGACACTTGATTGAAACCAAAATGTCAAGCGACATGTAAAAATACCAGGATACTCATGCCATCGGTCGAAATTGCCGAAATTTTGTAACATTAGTTGTTGTGACTCACTGTCGGAACAGAAGAAACGATTTGCACCGGTCGTGCAGTAAGGACAGCGCAGCTATTTACTGCAGCTTAAGGGATCTAGCCGCCAGAAGTTATGCTAACGAAGTGAGACGGGAAGAAACGTGTAACCTCGCACGAGTACACGACGATCCAACAAAGGATGACTACCTAATAGTAAGAGTCAATTAACTCACTCGGCCGGAAGCCAAACATAACTTTACACCATCATTTTCTGAGTCTAATAGTAGATCAGAGTAATAAATAAGAGAGGAGGTTGGAAAACTAGGCACATGAGTTCCCACATAGTGGTAGTGTCATAGGGAAAACTCGGTTAAGCGCTGCGATTCCCTGAGGACGGCTCGGTTGTTACCTGCGCAGTTTGAATCACTCCCTGACGACAATTTTGCTGAAGGGAGCTTGGTCGAGGTAGGCGCAAGTTTCGCGGTGCTGTGCGAGTTCAGTAACACGAAGTGCCTTGAACGAACAGTTTAGAGTGCGCGCTAGCTCAGCTAATGACTTGCAACCTGTTGAAGTGACATTATGAGGTTACAGAGCCGGTAGCATAGGATTAGGCGCTATGGAGATCCCAAAGGACAGAGGATGGAGCATCTGCTATATGTACCAGATGTCAAGCAATTTCGAAACCGGTAGTAGGATGCAGTGTTTTCGGGACAGCAACGCCTAATTTTCACCTAGTTTGGCGACAATCCCATTAATCAATGGGGCAATAGAACAGTGTTTTAATGCAGGTGAAAACCTAAGGCTTAGCAGGTTCCTTAAGATGGTCTGTGTAAAATTAATTAGTTCAACCAGCACTAGCCTACGGCAAGTTAAGTCGCACCTCTGTGGACTAACCATAATCCCCAAGGGTTCTTGGGGACTGATGCGTACAGTGGAGTACGGTTTTCCAACCCTGGAAAGCACTCCCAGGCTCAGTTGTATCCTCTCATACCTTGGACGTTGGCAAAAAACGATTAGATGTTGTTCTTAGTTCCCAGCAGTTTGTTACCTAAACCCCTCTATTGTGGATTACGCCAAGTATGCTTTTCAACAGGATTTATGTATCAAATGGACCTAAGTGAGCTACCATATGTTAATTTTCTCACTCCTTATATCAACGACCATTGCACCCCAGTGTAGTAGTGAACGTTTACAAGACTTTCTTAATTTTGCACTGATGTTATTTATCAAACAACTCATCTCGGAAGACGTTTGGTAGATGACCTACATATAGTTTGATTTCACCGTATTCATTCCAACCATCCTACGGGACTTGTCAACAACTTGATTTTGTCCCGTGATAAATCATGCTTCATTGTTCATTGTTGCATGCAAACAGTAGTACTTGTAGAACGAGTTGATCTGGTGAGGAACAACGTCGTTACTGATGTGACGAGCGTCTGGTGTCACGTATATATAAGGTAGGGGTCAGCAGTAACGGGGGTGCAAGTGTTGACGGAAAGTGTGGAAGAAGATGTATCGATTTAATATACGTAACAAAAGTACCGAAAGATGGCTACTATCAACTTGCCAAAGTGCATTTGAGGGCTGACTTTATTCAGTAGCGAATCACATGCGCCACATTGCAATGTTGTTAAATGGACATTTGTGGCTTCTTATCGGATGATTGTTTGTCAGGCGGAAACCCTCCACCACCTGGAACACTGTATTGGCACTGGTACGGGCAGTGCGAGCACGCGTTACAGTGGAGTAGGCGGTGCCGAATCGTCATCCTATTGATGATACAGGGTCGAAAGCCAGCGAGGGAGTTGAAGTAATTTTCTACTGCGGTAGTGATCTACAGTGAGAACGAGTGAATGACGCAGAAATGCTGAGCCTATAATCACACTGGCACAAACTGTATTTGAGGTGCAAGGACACTTGCTTTTGGTATGTATGTATTGCTCCCAATGCCCACCCAGAAAATGGACTCCCGCCTGATATTAACCTTGGGTAGGGTCCTATGACTACCATGTAGCCACGTTCTCATTGCAAGCGAATTCAAAATGCATGATCTGGAAGTTCTGGCATTCCCAACGAGCAGTTTAAGGCCGACCTGCACGAAAGAATATTGCAAATATTTCGATCTTTATTCATGTCAGTTCGCCCATCAGATTAAGAAAGAGAAATAAACCATCCTTGCTCGATTCCGGTCTCACCAACGATGAGCTCATGATCGAGAAGTCAACGTTGGCCAACGCTCCGTGGCTGAATAATCACTTGACCAAACTTTACGATATGTGTTTTATGGAATATCCACAAGGACAGACTGACATGTTTCGGACAATCACACACTGTTCCATTGAGACTGACTGGATGGAATATTCTGACAAGTTCCATGATCTGGTCATATCCGCGTCGAAAAACAGGCCTCTGCGTGCTGCAAGCGCTCTAAGATTCATTTGCGGCTGAACGTGAAAACGCATGGCGGTAATCTACGCAGCGTTACCTGTGTAAAGAGCGGCCCTCAGTTCTGACAACTGAAGCAACTGTGTATTGCAGCGTAATCACTGTACCACACTAGTTTGTAAGAACAAATCAGTAGATCAACAAAGCCTGTCTGAAAGGTTTGTGTTCACAACAAGGTCTTATAGAAGTATAATCTGCACCATTCTCCCAAAAGTCAGTATTTACACACGTCACATTTTGTCCAAAGACTAATTCGTTGCGGCTGCTATAGTTGCGCACCCATAATTCCCCGACAACATTCCCCCGAAAGCACTGCAGGTGGCAGCTATGACGATAGCTGGGCCATTAACGAGATATGTCTAAAGATGCATTTACGAACCGCCAGTCCATAACACGTGGAAACAGAGCAACATTACTCCGAATTCCAAGAGTAGTAGCCCTTCAGAGCTAGCCAACTCTCTCCCAGTGATACTCCTCCCCGTGCTCCCAAAGGTGATGTCATCGTACATAGCTGAGGCTGTAATGGGCTAGCAGGAAAAGTCTATCAACTTGGCAGTGGATCAACAGCATCGGTCATATACTACCAAACTACAGAATGCACGCCGCAGTTGGACAGAAATGGCCGTTATAGGGACCAGCATTCATGTCATTTATCTTGAGTTTACTGAAGCCTTCAACTGATAGAATCACCGAATTTTTCTCCAGAAGCTGCAGACGGACGGGATTTGAAACCATATTCCAAGATAGATCGAAGACATCCTCATTCGGTTGCACCTTCAGCCCAATTCAGCAGATCACTGGTGTGTGATCGGATACAAAGTATAGCTTTACAAAACCCACAAGATAGAAATCGAATATAAAATTAATATCAATTATGTTCCAACGTTTAACTTGAATCTCCTGTAGTAAAGACATCTCACTTAGTCAAACTGTTGTGCAGCGAATAGCACTAAGGTGAAAGATTAGTAATTTCTTGAATGCCACAATATTTGGTGCGTTCATCACATGTGCTGGCAATCCACTTCAGCGGAAACTTATAATAAGAGTAAAAATACTTCCTACAATCCAAACGGGAGGTTTGCGTCACTAGTTTCAAGTGGTGCCCTCGATATTGTTTGTAAGGAGCTATGGAAAGTAGTGATGTACATGGGTGATCGATTTCACCAAGTATCCGGTATATGAGGATGAGATCTATATCCTGAGGAGAACATACAAAGTAAACGAAGGCGCAGTTCTTAACGCAAGTTCTGGTTCGGGGCTCGTATTCTGTTCCTATTGATGTGGACTGCGGATTTCTACAAGTGTCAGCATTGAGACCACGCATATTCTTGATCATTATCAACTACCTTGTGCGTGTCATTGAGCCGAATTTCCTGCTGTCCGTTGATGACAAAGATATGTGGTGGGCAATGAGCATTCGAGAAGATCCCGATATGTTGCAACGTAATTTAGACTGGGTATTTGAACGGTCAAAAGCAAATTCACATCCGTTCAACGTAGCAAGTGCAAAACTGTATATGTATGCCACTAGCACATTAAAGCATATAAGCCATGACGCCACAGGTTGAAAACATCTTCGCAGGAACGCGACCTTGAGGTTGTAACGCAAGACAAACTCGGCTGTTCGACAAAGTCCTTGAAGGCGTCGAAAACCGCAAAGCGACATGTTGGTAGCTTACGAAGGGCGTTCGGGTGGTTGGATCCAACCGTCTTCCCCCAAATGCTCAATGCGTATGGGAGGCCCCATGTAGAGTACGCTATTCAAGTCCGACAACATTAGTTAAAACGGGAGCTTGCTGCACAGAAGGCTTCACAGCGAAGGGTAACCAAAAAGTTGATGGCATCTTCCACCTGCTCTATCAGCGGCGACTGAAATTCTTAGTATTATACTGGGAAGTTATCGAAGTCTACGAAGCGACGTCATCCTGGTGTACTATAATGTGAAAAACGCCCATCACCCTTGTTGCCATCGGAAGCAGTCGGAGCACAGAATTGAGGGGTTACAAGCTGAAACTGGCCACTCAATACAGTCAGCTGCAATGCCGCCGGAATTAGTTTTGCTTAGAATTTGTCCACCGTAGAACACTCGTTAGGACTTTTATCAGTTCTGCGCACAAGCCGTCCGTATAAAAGACCACTTTAAGACACCTTAAACTGTCTGCAGTATTTGCTTTGATTTCTGTTCATTGCGTGACGACAAAATGCAGAAAAGACTGTGCTCCCTAAGCGCTGCGAAATCGGTGTAGTGGGACATAACGCTTTGTCAACGCGGATAATATGTTGAGTCCAGGGCTGCGTGTTTCAGTTTAGTGTTCTTTTCCTGCCAATTCGCACAAACCATCCCACGTGACCAGCCAATCCTCGAGTTTCTTTCTCGTAGTATACCGTTGTTTCATTTGTAAATCCGGAAATAGAATCCTTGAAGAACAAAATGCCTTATAATAAGTACACATAATACGTTCAATATGTCAAAGTCCATTTTCAAGAGATTGACGAAGAACAGTACTGGTGACCTTACGAAGAGTTTAACTGAAGAAAATGTCAAAAATATTTAGTAAAAGCTATTAATTTAGCAGCAGTTAGAGTAAGGACCATGCTTCAGTGGAAAGAAATGGACGGACTTACTGGCGCCGCCACCACATTGGCAATATTGTGCAGCCTGTTGAACAGTAGAGCAGTTTGGGTCCGCCTTGATGAACGTAGCATTCGCAATCACTTTCTTTCGGATAAGCACGAAAAGTAGTCACGTCTTCCTCTGGTTTCCAGGGAGCGGAAAATTTCCCACGCTTCTCAGGTGGTAAGACATGGAACAAGAATCGAAACAACCTTCTGATTAAAACGGTGCATCCAAGCACTGGGCAAACCTCCCTGTATGCACTCGCGTTGCTAGGGAAGTTTCCGTGGCAAAGATATAGCGAGTACGTTGGATTTGAGAAGTGTCAGTGAATGAATGGTCCCTGGACTAGGGATGATGGATGATCTGGTTGTCTTTCTGGTTTTTCATGATATATGCCCTATTGCATCGTCTGTGATGACTGTTCCGGTTTAAAGAAGTTGTCGTTAGAGCGAAACACTGCGCTTGTTTAGAGTGATGAATAAACAACGATCTCTGGCACTCGGTAATTATTGGTCAAATCCACGACTAGTACAGAACATATGCGAAATGCGAGGATGATGTATCACAACGATTAACAAATGATGTCAACAATGTAGGCGCTTCCCTTTAAAGTACCGCTCGTCTAGAGCGAAAATGAGCATAGATTGGTCAGCTGCATCAAAGTGTCACAGTTTCTCACTCTGTTCACTTGGCCTGCTAAGTATTGATGCCATCATAATGGTGGTGAATTTTATAAGCTTAGTCACAAGATGTTTTAAGAGCTTGAATCGACGGTGGTAAAAACAGCATCGCAATAAGTCGAAGCCGTTGGACCTCCGCTTTGCGGTTGAGATATTGGTTTGCATGCTGAGTAAACCAACTTGAAAGAAATGGCATTTTCTCCCAGGCAAACAAACACCATCTTCTGGTGCCCGTTTTAGTTCCTGTTGCAACGCACTTCCGAGGAACACTCCTCGGATTTACGATGCGTGTTTCCGTTCTGTATAATCAACATCGTCGAGAGCCGGATCTACATGCCTGCATTCTTTCAAAAATTTGTGGTCTGTCGCATTCTATCAAATCGCTGCCAGTCAAAGTTAACTAGGTCTTCGCAATTGATTGAATTTATACATATATATATATATATAGTAGTATCAATCAGAAAGACAGAACGGAGCAGAGTTGATAGGAAGAATGGATCACGTTCAGCCGGGTTCTCGTTAAGTTGAATGACAGTATAATTCCATTTGGGCTTGGTTCACATTGGATGTGTGCAAATGGGTAGAACGGTATACGTCGCTAGAAGAGCAGCCTTGCTTTTAACCCCTGTGTTAGGCGCAATCAGCGATGCGAAAGAATATTCATCGCCGGGGCTAATGTTACAGTTGCTTCGAGTGATTAAAACACAGACTTTCAAATGAACTCGACAACAGCGTATTGGACGGTTCGAAGGCAGACCCCTTTTAATGATAATTTTACAAGCATGATGAGGAATGTGAATGGTTGGATAGGTGTACTTCTGTATACACAAATTCTAACTTCGTTAAGCTTGCAGAATAGTGAACTAAGATCAGTTTTAATGCGGTATTCCGGATAAGGAAGCTAACTTGATCAGACGTCATGAGTAGACCTAAGTAGCAACTTTACCCATTGGATGTAGTTCACAAAACTTTCCCAACCAGTAATCAGTCAGAAGGGAAATGAATTTACTACCAACCGCAATGCATCTTGATGAGCCCGAGACAATTCGGCGGGGCACTGAAACTGTCAGACAGGTTGAAAATGGGGATACACGTTCACCAAAGAGTATTTGGTGGTTGAATCGCAGTTTTTATGATAGCACTACTATCAGAATGCAGAATATTCGAAGGGCTGTTCTGACAAGTAAGCGCTGTCATTATTTATTCCCTAAACGTCATCTTGTTTCCACAGTATTGGAAGTACCGAGTCCCCAACCTCAGTTTGGTATTGGGAATCGCGTAACTGAATATACTGTACGGCACATAAGCTGCGGAAAAGCTGCCGGTTACCAGCCGAATGTCCTTCATTTCACGGCACCAATTGATGCCTTCAAAAATAAATGTCTTCTACATCCAGTGTCCTCTTTCCGTTTGAATGCATCTTCGTCATGCTTTCAGGTGGTCAACAGGTAGCCGCTCCTCCCTGCAGCAGGGTTGCTGTACAGTTATTTGGGCTCTCGTCGATGCGAAGAAGCTTCCTGTGGCTAATTTCACGCGCATAAGGCTTAGTGTAGACACAGGCGCTACATCATGGTTCCCCTACTCAAGCCAATCGGACAATTGCTTCATTTACCCAAATTAACATACTACACTCTGTAGTTCCAAATAACCCAAATTCTCAGTCGGATAAATAAAGTCTACCTTTTGTGCGTTCCGCAGATCACCGTGGTCTCATTATTAGGCTACAGTTTAAGGTAACAAAAGGCGTATAATAAACCGTAGGAACGATGGGCTTTTCCATTCAAACTTTTAGTGTGTACACGATACTGCTTATTTCCTGCTGGCTCTGTTGCAGCTGGAACAAATTCTGTTCGGAGTCGTATTTCCTCGTACCAGTATCTTGAGTAGATTACATGTAGCTTTGAAAACGTACTTTGCTAACAAACGGCTACCATAGAACATACTTCCTTGCATACGGCTTATGGTGCTTTGCGGGACGCATCCGAAACCTATAGACGAAGCTCCCGCTAGTTCGGCTCACGTTGTATATCACTCGAACAACAAATGCAAAAAGTACTGAATGATGCCGATTAGCCGAAAGAAGGGAAAGGTCAAGTTATCTTAGGCTAAGAATATTTGCGATCCGCAGAAAGCTAGCGGGAATCCACCTCTATGGTAGGCGTTTTCACAAGCCTTCGGGTGTTCCATCTTTATCACAAAATTTTGAGTGAACACAGTTCTCGGATCCCCTCTCTCTCGAGTAAGAATGATAACTTATCTGTGTGGTCACAGGCGGATACGGTCCTACATCTCACAGCAGGTGCCAGATTCCAACCATTCGTTCCAATGATATAGCACTTGTCAATCACAGGACGAACCACTACAGTTAATCCCAGAAGTCTTGTTCCTTTTTACTCTGTTACGCGGCGACCAAGGGTCACGCCTTCGGGTGAGAAGTGAGCGCACTAAATTGCCAACTCTCTAGTAGTAGATGCTGGTCTCTCTCCAAATCCCTCTCACCCGGTCACATCTGTGTGAATGACCGGAGTGATGACCGTATGCCTGCACCTGAGTACAGGTGTACTTGTCCGTCTCGTCCATCATGAAAATGTTGTATAGGCGTGGATGGTTGATTTGAAGTCAACCTACGGTATGCCACAAGACAAGTTCACCGATCGATACATACCGTGTTTTGGGATGGTTGGAACTTGGACACGCGTGCGAAATTAAGACGGCAGTACATCGGTACCGGGCTACTGTGATGCATCATGACAACCCTGGATGGGCAGACAGAACAACCGGCCGTGAGGTCACTAACGGATGACTTCGCCGCACTGATTGACCTTGTCACGATCGATGGATATAATGAAGGTTAATGAAGCTACCCACAGGCAGCACGGTCACTTCGCTGCGTTAGCAATGAAGAACGAGCGCCATGTTTAACCGCAGTCTGGTCTTGTGCCTGTGGACCAGCGCGTGATGCATGTGCGACTGCTTGGTGAGTGTCGAAACGGCGCGCCACTACAACGCTACCAACTGCACAATGAGGATAGTTAACGGGCGGTACTTGCTTCGACTGTTTACGAAATTTGACCACACTGAAAGCGTGCGCGACGCAAAGCGGATCGGGCGGCCCCGTACCGCCATGGATGACGTGTCCGCTTGCGCCGTTGCAGATGAGTTTGGCCGAAATGGTGATCTAAGCATTTGGAGAACTGCAGAGCATTTTGCCAGCACACGATCAGCTGCGCACTGTTTATTGAAGGAATGGAAATTCCGAAGATATTGTGCATCGCAGGTACAAGTTCTGAAGCCATGCAATTGGGAGAAGAGCCTGAAACTTTCCCTGGAGTTCACGGAGGTGCACCCAATTATGTTTATGGGTGAGACACGTTTCCGTCTGCATAGCGCCGATAAGCGGCTTTTTTGTGTTACCAAGGACTCACGACAACGCTTCGCTTTGCGTGTGCAACATGGTACAAATCTCATGGCATGACTTGGATTGACAGGTCGAGAAATATTGGACCATTATTCTTTTCCAAGAATGTGAAGGGTAACTTGATATTTTAACAGAACTAATGCATCACATTTGTTAGCATCCTCCCACAAAGAAATTTTACAGTACCGTGTCATTCCACATCTGCAGACCGCAGGTTTGTTGAGTACCGGTTGGGTGCAGCAGGATGGTGAGCCTGTCCATTCTGAGCAAACGGTACGGTACTTGATTACCATAACGAAACGTTCCTTATCCGTTGGATCGGTCCTGCTGGACTCATAGATCAGCCTGCACGGTCTCCGGATTTGAACCCCGGCGAGTACTTCTCTGCAGGCGAAACGACGGTGGTCGTTTTGGATATTTAGTTTGTCGATTTTTAGGCACTTGCAACATGCTTAATATACATAAATATTCAAGTATAACGATTGATTTCACTAGCACATGTTTAACCCACTGCGATGAGGCGGATGTGGCTCGCCTGCAAATGAAGTCACTACCAGACGTTTACCCAGCCAAACACCCCCCCACCACGGACGTCACTCAACTCTTCTTCCACTATTCACACGATCAATCACAAATGCAACGGCAGATATTCTTACATGAATAACAGCTAAACACATGAAATCCCACGTATATGTGTGAACTCACAGCTTCGATGTTAATGGCTAACTTGCACCATACTTTGTACGTTCCACAAAATTTGGTTGTACCTTTACGAGGTTCATACATACATGGGCGTGTCTCGTCTTGTCCAAGAATCAAGAATTTATTTAGTTACTGCTTCGATGGGTAATGTCGCCAGTACTTCTTCGGGGTAGAATGAAAGCTAAGGGAAAATAAAACAAAACGGGTACGTGAGAAACGCGTGATCGCTCAACTTTCCGACAGTGTGCATGCATCACTGTCGATGTTTACTGTAATTTGACGGCAATGGACAAAACCACTGAGGCTCAGGAGGCTGTGTTAGGCGCTTCTTGCAAGGCAGGGCCACGGACTTCCTTTGCAATTCTCGCTGGAGACTTTGGCACCTTGCTTCAGCTGTTATTTCTTCACTATGGATTAATGTATAAATGATAACGTAGCAAACATATCGGCCATGTGACAAGAAGCCCTAAGGTGGTTCCGTTAAATGTGGGTCTTGCTCATTTGCTTATGTTCGCTTATAGGTGCCATTCCTTACCGCACGTCCTAACGTATTGAAACACACGAACACGTTGCTTACATATCCACCAGAAGCCGTAGTCTGGTTATCGGTTTCACGGATTTCAGCGGACATCATCAGCAGCTATGATTGTGTGCTTAAAAATGTTCAATTACAAAGTTCCACCTGATCAGGTGGGTAAAAACCGCGTTATGTCTCCTTGATTCAATATTTCAAGCATAAGCAACAGATCCTTTTGTTTTACACGTTCGTGGTTGTTCCAGACAGTCGGAGTCCGATTTGACAATAGGCAAACAGTATGCTGGCCTGTTGTCAAGAGCGAAATGTTATAGCCAATTGCCTCAAGCGATTTTTGCACTGCAAGCAGAACGCAGGCGTGCACTTTGAGGCTCTTTTTCGTTGATAGACATATCACTGTTTTATGTTGTTTTTGGTAATATACGTATTTGCCGTTATTACTGATTTCGGTACTAATTTGGTGCACAGGCAAATGGTGTCAAAGGTGCCTCGGGCCAGAACGATTTCATTCAGCAGCGCTTAGACTGACCAATTCTATGTAACCTGGTTCACAATGCCAAAATCTTTTTCCTGTTTATGTCTAACGAATACGAGGAGAATGTAAATGAGATGGTGATACGAGAATGGGATAGGCGGTTTCGTATTTCTATCGTGTTCATCTGCGTACAGACTCCGACGTGGGATGAGTGCTTCTAAACAATAACCTACCTGTCCCATAAAGGCGAAAGAAAGATGATCCCACGATTGTTCAATAAGACTACAGTCCGTAAAAGGGTGGCTTCTCGATCCTTTTGAATTTGATTACCGGCGTTTGCAGTAATATAAGTCAGAAAAGTTACCGCAGCGAGAACTGGCTTGTGGTGGACAGTATGCATGAGAACCCACATGCGTGTGCTGTGGTCTCACGATTTGTAAATCAGTTTTAGGGGGCCAGTGAGTTTACGCTTTGTGGAATACGTGAATCTCAGTATGCGCGAGCATTACATACTGCCTAGAAATGCAGCTTCGGAGTTCCATGCGAATGTAGTATTGTCTCATCAGTGAATATGTTAGAATGAAAGTTTATGTGTGTCAGTGGAGATAATTTTCTGACATCTCACGTTCAATCTGAACTAAATTACGATCCATAAACCCACTTCTTTCCTGCAATTACACTCAAGACTGTGATGAGAGTCTATGCGACAGCGAGTAGCCTTTAGACGGCGTAGCTTTTCAAGACTGATATCTCAAAACGTTACATTGCATATGTGCAAGGCCTAATTGAAAGGCATGCCTCTTTTGCTAAAGTGGGTTGTTGGAAGCAAACATGCAGTTTACAGAATCGTTACTAATAACACTCTTGTCATTAGCTGGGATAACAATAAGCACCCACTGAAGATTCCTTGCTCAGGCTAGTTAGTCCTTTCCAAGAGCAATCATAATTATACAGAAGTAGCCCGCTACGCTAATATTCCTTTGTACAATCATGTCACCACGCCCACTAGATTCAGGACAGCAAACAAACCGTCCATATAGGACCTTGTGCTCACGAATGAAGA
Source organism: Dicrocoelium dendriticum (assembly GCA_944474145.2). Lineage (NCBI taxonomy): Eukaryota > Metazoa > Platyhelminthes > Trematoda > Plagiorchiida > Dicrocoeliidae > Dicrocoelium > Dicrocoelium dendriticum. The sequence continues at coordinate 12,136,548 of OX104065.1, read as the reverse complement.
GCTCATGGTTGACAAGTTATTGATGGATAGTCCATTAGGTCTCAGTGACCATGTAGTAATAACGTTTAACTATGTGTGTTATGCAGAGTATCCATCTGAACACTCGGAACTAACTCATACAATCACACGCTACCACGTATTGAAAGAACTCGCCGACGCAGCTGCTTGGGAATTCTCAAACAAAAGTCCCCTTGACAACGTTTGGACAGAGTTCGTTAATAGATTCAGCGACATCGTCAACAGAGCATCAGAGACCAAGCCCCTTCGTCCCGCAAAATTGCCTTCAATTCTAAGGAGCAGGACTCGAAAATGCCTGGCGATAAGGGATGCAGCATGGCGTGCTTACAAGATTAACCCCGACTCAGAGACTTGGGCAATTTCCTGACCCATCGCAACCATTGCACTGCACTTGTCCGTGAGGACAAAGTAACTTATCAACAGTGCCTAGCCAAAAATTCATGGCAAACAACAAACTGCTATATAGGCATGTCAATAAGCTTCGTAAAGTGAAGCATGGAATCCCTCCACTTTTCACGACAGGCGGTAGAGTACAAAGCGCCGAAGAAGCAGCTAATGCCCTGCGGCTTCAATACGCCCCAATTTTCGAACTCGCAACCTCTACTTGTCCCATAATGTCATGCACATTACCGACACCATTGTTTACAAATGTAATTTTCAACCCATCAATTGTGTTAAGGAAGTTACTCTCACTGCGTGAGCATAGTTCTCCAGGAGCAGACAACATCGTCCGAAGGCACTGAAGACTGTGGCCAACAAGCTAGCTGAACCACTGTCACAGTTCTTCCAAAGGTGCTTTGATGAACAACAAGTCCCCACTATGTGGAAGTGTGGCATTATCACACCCATTTTTAAAGGCGGTAGCCGTTCAGATCCTGCAAACTATCGTCCAGTGACTCTCCTCCCTGTGCTCGCGAAGGTGATGGAAGCAGTCGTCGCTGAGGCTTTAATGGACTACCTGGAAAAATGCAACATCTTGGTACCGGAACAGCATGGCTTCCGTCAACACCGGTCATGCACCACCAACCTACTGATTGCACGAGGTAGTTGGACGGAAGTGGCTGATGATGGGATCGGAGTTGATGTCATCTATCTGGACTTCTCCAAAGCTTTCGACCGCCTTGATCACCGCATCCTACTTCAACGGCTACAGAGTTACGGAATCGGAGATCCTGTACTTGGTTGGATTGGCAGCTTCCTTCACCAACGGAAGCTTCAAGTACGTGTTAGGGATCACTCTCTAACCCAATTGAGGTGGAATGTGGTGTTCCACAAGGCTCAGTGCTGGGACCGCGCTTATTCCTGGTGTTTATCAACGACCTGGCATCAGTTATCCTCAAATTTCCTGCTTTTCGCCGATGACGTCAAGATATGGCGGGCGATTAGTAACAAGCCAGATCACGATCTGCTCCAACATGACCTAGATTGCATTTACGAATGGTCAAAGAGGAACATGCTTCAATTGAACATAGCTAAGTGCAAAGTGATACATCTGCGTCACCAGCCGGTGAGCGCTTACAAGTTTGGAGACCACACCTTGGCGAAGGTTTCTCAGGAGCGTGACCTGGGTGTATTGGTACAGGAAGATCTCGGGTGTTCAAAACAAGCAGAGAAGGCGACGAGAACCGGCAATCAACACTTCGGCCTTCTTCGCAGAGCCTTCGGTCGGTTTGAACCCTCAATCTTTCCCCAAATGCTTAACGCCTACGTGCGACCGCACGTGGAATATGCTATTCAGGCGTGGCAGCCGTGGCAGAAACAGGATCTCGTTGCTCTCGAGACTCCTCAACGAAGGGCAACCAAGAACGTCAGGGGCCTCTTTCATCTGCCCTATCAGCTTAGACTGAAATCTCTAAGAATGTACAGCAGTCGATATCGGCTTTTGCGGGGGGATCTCATAATGGTTTACCAGATTCTGAAGAACCCAAACCACATTTGCCGTCCGCTGCTGGAATTGAACCACAACACTAAACTAAGAGGTCACCCTCTGAAACTGACAATTCAGTATAGCCGGCTTGAATGCCGTAGAAATTTCTTTTCTCTCCGCGTGTGCCAGCCTTGGAACGCCCTCCCTAATTATGTCGTCTCTGCTCCCAATCTGGCGATATTTAAAAAACGTGTTGACGATGCATTGTCTCACTTACATTTCATTTTATGACTTGTTAGCCAGGGGCTACAAAACGCAATCAAACGGTGTCTTGCCAAACGCCTAACCAATGGATTTATGGATTTATACGTTTAATTGATGCACTGCTGTCTCGATTTTGCACGCGTGTCTAAGTTCCGACCATCCCGACACACTAGATGTATCGATCGGTGAACTTGTCCTGTGGCATGCCGTAGTTTGACTTCAAATCAAAGATCCACCCCATACGGCATCTTCGCGATGGACGCGACTGACAAGCAGACCTGTACTCTGGTGCAGGCATACGGTCATCACTCCGGTCGTTCACACAGATGTGCCCGGGTGAGAGAGATTTGGAGAGAGACAAGCATTTACTATTGGCGAGTGGGAAATTTGGTGCGCTCACCTCTTGCCCGAAGGCGTGACCCTTAGTCATCGAGTAACACAGTAAAAAGGAACAAGACTTCTGGTACTAACTGTACTACTCTCCTTACGGGTAGTGGCATCAAGTGGGAAAGTGCGACTGACGCACTGTACCAGGTTGCTCTTACCTGTGACTGACCTACTGATTAGGTGACTCTCGGCATGACACAACCATACGCCCGCGTGTCAGGTTGAGTTTACGCCTCTTGCGTTTGTTGCATTCGGACATCGGGCACTATTAACGGTTGAGTATGCTCTGCCGACTCGCTCCCGCCCATTGGCATGTTCAACCCGAATGAGTTAGGAAGTCATTAGTAGTCAGCATTAGTTCACTAATAAATTGTCCGAACTGACATTCAGGAGACTACTGCGAGACACCTTTCTCCTTCTCGTCAAGGAATTTGAATATTGATAGTGTGATCCGTTTTTGTCTCGGTGAAACTAATTAAGTGAACTTCGAAACATTTGGAAACCTAATTTCATGGACTAGACTATCTCATCCATGTGAACTGTGCACTTGCGTTTTGTTTTACCTGAAATTCCGGATATTAATGGTAATGTTGTACTTACTTTTCATTAGCCACCTTGACGGGCGCTAATCACTTCGTCTTTCACAAGGTAGAGAAAAAAGGTTATGAGGTTATTTTCACTTCAATTCGGTCCACTCTCCAGTAATCTGATGGTTCACTGTGCTTCAGCTGGAGTACGAAGATGAGTGGAGATAAAGCTGCGCTATTTACTTAGGAATTAGAGCCGCTGCAACCAAGTTCCCTTTCATCACAAATGGTGTAGATATTCGTGACGCTCGATGGTATCTGCACCAATGACATAAGCCGAAAACTAGGTGACACCGAAAAGGATTCGAGATTTGGTAACTCTAGCGGGCCTGTAACTCCGACATTGACGCGCATATATCACATGCCCAGCCGGCCACCCTGAACTCAGAATTCCCAGAGCATGGATAAAGAATAAGTTAACAGTTATCTACTCGTCCAGATCTTAAGATCGTCGGGGTACTCGTGTCGTCAACGGATTAGGTTGATTTCGTCGAAAAGAGGGCGGAGTCTAATGTGCGACGCGTGGTTTCGAATGCCTCGGTAGGCGTGCATACTTACGAATTAGACAGTTAAATGTTGATTTCCCACAGGTCTCTGCATGCTTACAAGTGAAGGAAGTTTGTCTGACTAGATGGTCATAATCAACGAGGGAGCGCGTCATTTATCAAGAGTCACAGGATCTGAATTTGATTACTGATTTTAAAAGTAAATGGCAACATCATACATAAGCCACATGGTTCCAACCAAGACGTGTAGCCTTATTGTTTGGCTTGTTCTTCAGAAACACGCCCGTTTAGTTCGGCTGGGCACAGTACGTGAATTTACGCAGTATGTAAGGGTAGGCGAATGGTGACCGCATATTAGCTCACTGGTGGGAAATGTTACATCGGTATAAGACGGGTGAATAAACAAAGCTTGACTGTTTCCATGGGATGGTTCGTGTGAATTTCTGAAGTTCAAATGTCGGTGACAATAACATGAAGCTTGCCAAGCCGGTGGCCGACCAATACGCCTGCTGAAATGTAAATGACATAGTGCCTAAGATGGAAGCTGTACCTCTTTTCCGGGATATATCGACAGAAGTAATCGAAACATTTACTAACCCATTCACAGTGCTCATAGGATCGATAATTAGATCGCTTGGTAAATTTACTCCTAACCAACAAACTTTGCGCCATTCTTTTATTGGCGGCTAGTTTCGCCGGATCTTGTGCGCCTACCTCTCACGTGCTTTCATGGAGTTTAGTACCTACATAAGCCCGGTTTCTAGTTTGGGATTGAAGCTTGCCGTTTATAGTGGGTCAAAATCCGCACATCACACATTCGACAACCGGCCAGCCGTGATCGGAACGTGACGGCAATTCAGTGACATTCTGACAGATTTACAAGGAACATACAAAAACAGCTTAGATCTATATACATATAATAGCCATTTCTTCTTATTTTTGGTACAGGGTGTCGCAAAACGCGGTCCTTCAGGTATAAACGGTTTATTTAACAAAGCGAGCTCAGCGAAAGTGACAGCATGATTAGGTTATAGAAGACTCGATGTTAATAATTGGCTCAGTTTTATAACTAAAGACATTATTGCATGCTTGAGATTCTTCCTTTGAATCAGCCAAACAAACTCACTGCAGGGTTATCAAATCCGAACCAATTAGTGTATAGAAGAAGATGCGTAGTCCTTTAATCATCCGCTTCGTTCGCTCGCGCCAAGCTAGTCGCTGGTTCCGTCATAAAAGTGCGTACCGTTCTTCTGCTTGCGTAATCCCATCACACAGAGCTATTTAGATTCATTGGGATATTGCAGGCTCGCAAAAGATAACGATTACACAGAAGACAGTAAAGCCATAAAGCTAGGAGGGGACCAAAATAGGTAAATGTTTCACGAATGAGGTCAGACGCAGCAACACAAACCCCACCGAGCGAGTTGGCAGCTGTAATTGCGGACCTGAGCGAACAAGCACAGAGTTATTTGTCGAAAAGCCAATTACTCGAATAAAATCGCCATTATCGGTGTTTCTAGTTGTAACTCCAAGAGGAGTAAGCACAACAGAGATCAAGCGAACAGAAGCATTAAAACGACTATAAATTGACCGGAGGGCGACTTGAGGAAGCGGGGTCAAACACGCCGCCATGACCCAACATGTGAGGGTGAAATGGCGAATGAATGTGTGAGGTAGTAGTGTCTTATCTCTGGTGTGTTTTGCGAAGGATACATGGCGTGCATGCGTGGCAGCTTGGGCAAACGTTGTCGCTTATAATCAACATTAGGCTTTCCTACCACTATATTATCGCCACTATATCATGCGTAAAATCTTTAATATAGCACATTAATTTATAATATATTTTACAGATCAGTATTGACAGCACAGAGTGAACATGGCAATAAATAGCAACTTGAGGAAAGTGCGGGTATTAACTAGTTCACTTGGTGGGGAACGGATTACAAGCAATTCATAACGAGATCTCAGAAACATCAGGAGGCAGTATTACTATATACCCATTAGCTGCCTCTTGGTACTTAGGAGTAATGGCTATGGGGAGTAAGGTGCATTTGCTGACCGTTTAGAGTGGCCATTAAACTCAGTGTCCACTTAAATTTTGAAAAGATTGACAAAATCATCAATAAAATACAGCACGCCCTGTGCGCATTTTGACTAGCATTGTGCATTATATACTGGCAGAGAAATTGCTGTTATGGAAATTGAGAGCACGACGGGTGCCTGCAATATCAACCACAGTAAACGGCATATCTTATTAAGCTGCCCTGCCAAGCTGTCACTCCATAGAAGATTCGACAATTCTAGTTCCGCATGCTGACTATGGAAGAAAGCTGGATACGTTACTTTGATCCGGATATTGGAAACACAGGTTATCCCTAATACCAAAGTAATTCACCTCTGTACTGTCAGCTAGAAATGTAGTGTCTGAAAAAGAACAATATCCCAAAAAAACGATTAATCGATTACCACCGATTATTGCATCGATTTCGAACGTTCTGGAATGTTTTAAGACATGTACTAGTCGACCGGTCTCTTGAAGATCGGTCAAATCTGCATAGATCTACTAACATTGGCAGTTTTCCTTCCTATTCTAGAGGTTGAAAGTCATTAAGAGGTTTTTACATACGGTCAAAGTCTGCTGCAGTTGCACAGTGTTTTGCTGACGGCGGTTAATTCGTTATTTGTGTCAAGACCATTGACCTTTTAATTTTTCCTTCGGTTGGGCTAGAAGTTTTGTGGAGCAATGAAGTTAATATCTTAGAAAGCACGTCAAGTGGAATATTCTAACGTGATGTTACTTCAGTTCTTAAGATAACGAAGAAAAATTTTATTGAATATATTGGTCAATGTTTCATAATGACTAGCCACTACGTTCCAGACTCGATTCCGCAACCTCGGGAAGCAAATAAAGAATCGAGGAAATTGTGTATAAGCATCGTGTTTCATCAAGACAACATTCCAAGTCACATCTCGCCGGCTCACATTGAAGTAATTAATGAGTAAGGTATCAGAATATGTGGACATCCACCCTCTTTTCCAAATCATTGTCCAGCCGCTTTAAATTTTTTCTGCTCTCAATGATTACAATCGTGGCAGAAAAATTGGGTATGATTCTGTCCTCACCGCAACTGTAATTGAGTGGCTACATGCGTAAGATTTGCACTTCTACGACAGCGATATTATTTTCATTGATTGTTTGTAAAGTTAATTAATGCCATGCTGAAAAATAACTGATTTGACATGTTTTTAACAAGTGCTTTTCAAAGCAGCATATCATCTTTTTCAAAAACTTGTTGTTGGTGATGGAAATTCGCCTGCTTCTAACAGCCGCCAACTTCGTGTAGTGCTCACTTGCGATTGTGTACTGTCAGGCATGCAAACGCCATACCACACATTGTGGTTGGATGCAGCCCAAACCTTCTTATAAGAGCAAAAAGCTGGCTCCGTACACGTGCACCGCTACCCCGGTCAGTTGATTTCGACATTTCGGCCCTGCCCATATTCAGCGGAGTAACAACTGATCAGAATTGATGTGTTGTGACTTACCGATTGAAGACGGTCTCTCCCATGGTCTGTCGGAAGAGATTGATCGGTCCCCTTCATAACGCTAACGTGTAATTACGCAGAATTTATGCGACTGTGTAAAATGGATGTGGGGAGAGCATGGGTATGAAGATGCTTGCAGGTTTCTACACACTCTGTGGAGTCCAACGTTTGGTGGCAATTTCCTCATGTCGTAATTTCTTTACGATACTCCCGCCCGGTCCTGAGGTTGTGTGCACGAATTTCCATACCTAGGTGCCGCTTGAAACTGGTTGCTCAGAAATGGCACTGAAATAAGCTGATGGAGTATCACAGTTGCATTTGGTGTTCTCTATCGCCAAACTGTGTCCCATATTCGGACAACCAGCCATTCGGTATAATATTCCTGTTGCATTTAGCGATACTGAAAACACGGAATTGCCATCACACCTTACTTTCGACAAATATGAACCAACGTAAACCTACTATACGCCTGGATCCTTGGAGCTTCCGTGATAATATGTATTAAAAACTGTGATTTGCTTGAGAACTGGTTCAACAGTTTAATAGTTTATGATGGGATAAAAGGCATAACTCTATGAGGCCCACATGATACATATGCAAAAGAAAATCAAAATCAAAAACTGCCAAGGTGGAGCGTGAATTAGCAGCTTTGAGCCATTGCACTGTCACAAACCGTTGTGTAGTTTTTATCACTATCGAATGTCACGTTGTTGGGTGTGTTCAATACATATGTTGGTAGTGCACTCCAGTGGAAACACATTCTAAGTGAGTAAAAGGATTCTCTATATTCGAAATGGAAGTTTTACATTACTAGATTCAGGGGATGACTTCGACACTGTTTGTTAGAGGTTAGGATAGGAAGTGTTGTAGATGGATGCTCGCTTGCAGTTTGTATCCGGTATGCGGGAATAAGATCTCCGCGACGCCGTCGGTATTCTGAGGGGAACACACCGAGTAAACGAAGGCACAGTTCGTAAATGAGACCGTATAGTCCATGACTCTTCTTTACTGAATACTGAATACTGTATTATAGAGCAAGTAGAAATGGATTCTGTACAACTCTTTCGAAATATTGTGAAAAACATTATAATAGTTGTCAACCGTGAATATCATTGTCGTTCTCATGTTATATTTAAAATATTCGACTTACGATATTTCAGGATTCACAAATGTGATGTCATCGTAAGTGTGCAGTCGTTCTCTGAATCGAATAGAGTCAAAATACAAATCTAACAACGTTTTGAACAGTTGTACAGATGTTGCCTCAATCACATGTTCGGGCAAACTATTCCAAATGTTTACCACTCTCCGTTCGAAGCACAGTGGGGAGGGAACACGTTTCATATCCGGCACAACAAGTTTGTATCTGTGTCCGCGTGTGCTGCATGGCCCTCGTAAGTGCAGCATTGGCCTTAACATGGGGAACTCACCGAGATGTAGAATTCGGTAGGTCATAATGAGGTCGACTCGCACCCGACGGTAGGACAAGGTGTAGAGTCCTAGTTTCTCGCACCGGTCTTCATACCCAAAGCCACGTAAACTCGGGATCAGCCTGGTAGCAACGTGTTGGACCCGTTCGATCTTTTGTGCCTCGCCTCGGGTAATCGGAAAGTAGGCGGACGAACCGTACTCTAGCATTGGTCTAATGATAGAAGAGAACAGGCGAGTGGCAACCTCTTCAGACCATGTGCAGAAGCTACGTTTGAGCGCCCAAAACATGCGCAGTCCGTTCCGATATAGCCTGTTCGTGTTGTCCACGGACTTCAAATCGTAGCGTGAGAGTACACCTAGGTCCTTCACGGAGGGTGTGGGATATAGCGTTTGGCCGTCAAGGGTGTAGGTTCGGCCGTCTGCACCCTTCCCCAGACTCATAAATACCGACTTGGCTGGGTTGACCGGGAGAAGAACTTCTGCAGACCATGTGGATAAGCGGTTGAGATCTTGCTGAAGTAGGCCACAGTCATCGGGAGCGTCGATTTCTCTCCAAATCTTCATGTCGTCCGCAAACAAGGCACACGGCGACCGGAGAAGCTGCGGTAGATCGTTGATGTGGATCAGGAACAGAGTGGGCCCCACCACAGTGCCTTGAGGCACGCCACTTGTAGAGGGGTACCAGTCAGTTAGATGGTCGTCGACCTGTACCCACCACTTTCGTCCAACAAGAAAGTCGCGGATCCACCGGTGCAGTGAGCCACCGACGCCACACATGCTGAGTTTGTGAAGGAGAACCTCATGACTGACCTTGTCGAACGCTTTACTGAAATCGATGAATATCACGTCGACGGACTTCCCCTTGTTTATTGCCTTCAACCACTCATGCCTCGTCACAAGCAGGTTAGTAATGCATGAGCGACCTTGCATAAAACCGTGCTGTGCGGGCGTCAGGACCTCGTTTGACTGTAGCAACTGCAGCAATCTCTTCTTCACGATTTTCTCAGCAACCATTGCCAATATAGGTGTCAGACAAATTGGCCTGTAATTGTCTACTTTGCTAGGGTCGCCGCCTTTCGGAATAGGCTTCACCACCGCACATTTCCAGTCAACCGGCAACAAACCTTCGGAGAGCGACCTGTTGAAAAGGTCAGTCACGATAGGAGAGAGGATGGTTGAAAGTGACTTGAGAACCAGTGGGTGAAGCCCATCAGGTCCGGCAGGTTTGGTGCCGTCAAGGTTGGCGAGTAGTTGAGCTACCTCTTCGACGCCACAATGCAGACTATCGAGTTCGGTAAAAGCGGTACGCGTCGAACTCGGAACAGACACCTGGTTATTCGCAAATACAGAAGCGAAGTGCGCAGCCAACGCGGACGCACGCTCAGAGCTGGAGGTTAGGGGCTGTCCATCCGTGCCATCCAGCACTGGCACATCACCCGCCGGCTTCAGGCGTCGCTTCACGTATTCAAAGATTCTCTTGGGGGCGGTCTTCGCGGCTAATGCGAGCTGCTCTTCAAAGTGTCGGCGTTTATTCTTTTTTGCACTGTTGCAGAGATTCCGCTGACATTTATACCCTTCGTAATCATTGGCAGAGCCAGAGAGAAGGAATTTGTCCCACAGTCTGCGCCGCCTCCGAGCCAGGTTTCTATACTCTTTATCAAACCAATGAGGCTTAATCGGTCCAACCTTTCGACATTTCAATGGCACAAATTTGGAACACAATGATGTCAATCTCTCTTTTATAAATATCCAACAATCTTCCACAGATGCAGTTTGTGACAGAGACCAATCCAGTTGGTTCGCGGCTCGAGCAAGACCATCGAAGTCGGTTTTCCAGTAGTTTGGAGCTGGTTGCAGCGGATGTGAATACGGCAAAGATAATTCCATATCAGCTATCAGTACTGAGTGGTCGCTCGTAGCCAGGGACTCTAGGATCCTAACGTCACGCACTCGTGGTTCGCAGCTCGCTAACATCAGGTCGAGACAGGACGGGGTTGAACGTGTTGATATGCGTGTTGGCTGGCATATGTGTTGCGATGCACCAGTTTCAAGTATCAAATCCACGAACTTTGCTTCAACCTCACTATGTCCAGGCATCAAATGCACATCAGGCCATTGTATTCGAGGACAGTTAAAATCGCCCATAAGCAGAAAGTGTGGACGACTCATGTGGGTCCGAAGATGGTGCAGCCAATCCAAACAACGACTCAGGGGACTGCGATAAACTGCGCCCACAAGCAGTTCTCCGCGCCTGAGGCGGATGGAGCACCACAGTAGCTCACACAGGCCATCGTCACTTCGGTAGGTGCTCACAAGTCTCCCACGCAGGGAAGACCGGATGTAAAGTAAGACACCACCGTGGGCATTCTTTAGTCTATCAAATCGGAAACACGAGTAACCGTTGAGTTCAAGTTCTTGGGTGTATAACTCTGCATGCAGCCATGTCTCTGCGAGTCCCACTACGTCTGGCCGCTCAGACGCAACGAAACAACAAAGCTCATCGCGCTTATTCATAATACTGCAAACGTTTGTGAAGGCTACTCGCAGGCCGCAGCAGGAGTCAGCGGGCGTGCTTGAAGTGTGAGCAGCCTGTTTATCCTGATTCGCGGATTGTTGGAAACCACCCGAAAATTTACGATACGAAGATTTGTTTCCCCCTCACTAGTGCGTCTTTTCAACTCAATGATGGCAGACTTGAGCCGCTCCCTGTCTACTGGGTCCAGGTCGGGACGAACATGGATCTTCAAACCTTTCAGCCTACTTAGGCGATAAGTCTTGGACTGGCTTCGTCCACAAAAGTGATTCTCATAGGCCGATTTTGTTGATCACCTTGCTTTCCAAGACGGATAATCTGCCTCACTTTTACCGAGTCCTCACCAGTGTCGAAGAGTCCATCAATTAGACCCTGTAAAAACTCGACATCGTGATCGTAGCGCACTTGGGGTGATGGATCACTGGACTCCGGTGCGTGAAAGATCACGAGATTATAACGCCTCTGGTCGGACGAGGTTGGCCTTGCAGGGCGAAGTATACTACCAGCCTCAAGTGGTTTGGCTAACTGTTGACTTACAGAACGTAAACGCCCAACGTTCTTTCGTAATTTCGTCCTCTGATCTTTCCACTGGTCTTCAGCACTCAGACTTTCACCTGCTGGGACATCAGTGTCCGGTGGACACAACAAAGGTAAACAATTTAGCCCAGGTGCAACTGGGCTTCTCACAACGGTTGGACTTGGTGTCAGTGAGTTTGCACGGGTAGAGGAGGACGACTGAGCCGAATCCTGAAGGCTCTTCGCGCTAGGTTGTTGGGCCAAACACACGGAGCTGTTCGCAACGAAACGCTGAGGACTACACGTCGGCTTTACTCTTTCTGGCTGTATCTGATTTCGGCAATTTTCACATATAGTTTGGACGAAATCGTGTTGGATCTCGCGAAGACGATGAAAATGCTCAACTGATAATCCAACACATGAAATATGGTATTTAACTTGGCAAAATGCACACGTGAGGGCATTTGCACGGTATCCGACTAGTTTGGAGCAAGTACCACAGGATGACTGCTTCGGCATTGCGAATAATCCGAAAACAAGATGGCGGCCAATTTACGAAGAAAGTGGCGATAGCAAGATCGCCGAAACCAAACGATGAAATACAAGTATTCCTGGTCGGAAATTTCAGAATCGGAAATGAAACTGAATTGTAGCTCAATTTCCACGAAATACTTCCAATGAACGCAGAAAGTTAACACAAAGTGATCTTGTCAACACAGCCAAAAATAACCGACCGGAGGACGCTATCCGCAGTTAGGGTTGCTTCAAAAGACGAAGCTCTCGTTTTATCCGTGGGCACCAGTCCAACTACATATAAAAAGTGCAGACGAATAGGCGACTTAATTAGCAGTGGTACTAACCGTCGCTCAAAGTTTCCGAGAGCTCTCCTCAGAAGCCTTAATTCATGTTAGCCACCTTTGCTGATTTCGAAAAGTGGAACGACTTGCCAAGACATGTTGTACCATAATGCCTAAGTCGTGTTCATTTTTCACGTGTTGCAGGCGTTGCTCCAAAAGTTGTGTTGATGAAGCTACAGGTGACACTTTGCAGGGCACTGTGGGGCTGGTTCCATTCCGCCTATTCGTTACTCCGCTCCAGACCGTTTTGGAGATAAACACGATGGGATGCTGATCAAACTGTTCTCCATATTTTAGCATCGACTGCAAATTTCTGCATGGGGTATAGAAAGTTTGCTGGGAGATCATTTATGTAAACTAAATGCGGTAGCAGGCCGAGGACAGATCCTTGCAGTACACCACTGAAGATGCAAAGGTTTTCGAAGTGAGTGTCCGTCTTTCTTACATTGATGATTCTATCTTGTAGCTAATCTTCCATCTACGTGAGCAGGGAACCGTTGAAATCCCTAGCAGCCAGCTGTTGGAAGAGAACGAAGCGATTGACCCTGACGAATGCCTTATAAAAATCCAAGTAAACCACATCTATATGGACTCTTTCATCAGCTGCCCTGGTCCATGAATCCCGAGCAAGGACCAGTTTGATGAGGCAAGATCATCCGCGTCTGAAACTGTGCTGGATATTGAAAACTAGCAAACTTTCTAAATATCGCATCAGTTCATCTGCGACTACCTAGTTCATTAATTCTGTTAAAACAGGTAGGAGGGCAATAGATCGGTAGTTTGCAAGATCAAATCGCCTACATTCTTTGTAGATAGAGGGAGGTGATTCCGTTTTTCCACCCAGATTGGAGTGTTTGACAGTCAAGCAGACGCTGGAAAAACGCTGCAAGTGGTACTGCAATGTTACGAGCTAGATTTTGGGGTAACTTTGAGCTAATCTTGTCGTTTTCTAAGGCATTGTTTTCCCGGAAAGACTGCAAATTGTTTGCAACAGGTGAGAGGGTAAAGGTGACGCTGGATAAGCCGACGTTATTGATTTAAGTAATGCATTCTAGTGACCTCCAGGAGCTGACACTACACATTTTCTCGTCATTTCTAACTCAATGTTCAGGTCCAAATGCATATTATTTAACGATGCTGACGATAACGAGTTGTAACCCCTGTCGTCCTTTGTCAGCGTTTATTGGATTCGGGTCTAAAGCATCGCACTACAGCGTCTGACCAGTGGCCATTTGTTCGACTTGAGTTTCGCTGACTGCTGTTGACACCTCACGTATTCGGGTGCTCACTGCGGCAGAAGCGGGGAACCAAACACAAGATAGCGAAGGTTATGGCTGGTTCCGAATCTCCTCGATACCAAACCAAATAATGTCCTGTACATTAGGTTAAGTCGAACTTTTCTTCTGATTACACTACATTTCGCGCTAACGAACGACAAGCGTAAACGACTCTCAAGTTACAAGTAAACTAGACTGCTTATGGATTACAGATTACAAATGTTTTTATGGTATGTCAAACATTAAACAGTTGATGACTGGTTCCTAGTTTACCCGCTGCTTCAGCTGATAGAAAGGGATGATAAAATACCTACTTGATGATACGCAATCTTTTCCATCGATAGTAAACACATCACCTTAATCAATATTATCAACTCCCCTCTGAGTACTTATATGGTAATGGAACTCATGGAAATCACAGATTTCCGCAGCTTTCTCACGGTCTCTCTACTGACATAAAATTTGTGACAACTGCTTGTCAAAGAGTTGTTCTGCTTTTGATTGGGGATTCATCAGCAGTACAACGGCGACAATTGGACAGAAGAATAATCCAAATCGTTAGTCCGTCTGTGGCATACATCAAACATCCCAGACGGGGACGTTACAATTCATTAACACTTACAACCAACGGTTTTTGGTTGGATAATGCTCCCTTGAATGTGCCAGTGCAAAATATATGCTAAAAGAGTTGTTCTCCCAGATTAGCGCGACTCATTACAGTGATAACAACACACAACTTGAACGATCCTCTCCTATGCAAAGCGTTGCCGTTGTTATCGCAAAGAGAGACTGTTCTTCGCACCACAGCAAGGGATGCCCTAAATGTAAGTTCGCCATACTTCGATATTTAGGCTGGACAGTCCAGCATTTCAAGTTGTCGTCCCGATTTTTTGTAAATGCCGTGCAGAACGCATTAACGTCCCTCGTTGAGCATGAGGAATTTAGGGTAAATTTAAACCAAAACCAATCGGAGGAAGCGTGTGCACACCAAAATGTGTGGGCGCTTATGACTTGGGCGACTAGTTGACTGCGTGGGTGGTAAACATAACAAGGAAAATATTCACGACAATAGGAGGGAAGGAAAGTGCTGATGAAAAGTTTGTGTCCTTAGTGCAAAACGTTGGCACTAAGGGCAGTTTGGTGGGAAATTTATGTCTAAACATGTGAGTACGATAACTACACAATTGGAAAACGATTTTTCATTCATTAACAAGGGAGTATGTAAGTGTGATTCGCATATTTGATGGGCTATATGTAAATCCGGATTTGTTATTGCTCACGATGACCGATGTTATTGCCACAAGGTGGCAGTGTCTGCGGCAGCATCTTCTACCCCTAAAACAAATTATTTGCGGTCGGCAATTTTTGAAAACACAGAAGCCAAGTTAGCAGCCGCAGAAGGCACATTCGCTTATCACGCTGCATTTCATAACCACAGTTTCCGCTTCTTGAATTGCACCAAGTAGTTGGCATAAATTGTTTAATCCGGTTAAATTGCGCCCACGCGAACAACGAGGCACTAATAAATAACCTCTTCCCATTTGTCAGAGATCAAGTTCAAGCAAAATTGAAAAAAGCCAACTTCGTGTCCTTATTTACTGGCGCCTCTAACCACATAGAAGGAAAGGTTTCCCTTCTTTTTGAGCAGTTTTGCGCCGTCATCGTGTATTGAAATGCAGTTATTAGATTTGAAGTCACCTACCGATGACACATCGGATACCATTTACGGTTTGTAAAGCATGTGTTAGAACACAATAGTATAATCAGAAGAACTGTGGGATTTTGTGCTGACTATGTCAACACAAATTTCGGTGAAGCTCAGAGAAGGGAGCGAAACAATTTATGCGGGGCTTACATTGTCCACAACACATTGCAAAGGATAGCTAACTGTCTTCCTATTGATATTGAAACCGTTGTGATGAAGATATATCCATACATTTGCACTTACACTGCTCTTGTTGAAGGACTAAAGAAATTAGTCAAGTTTCAATGGTTAATGTTTTATTGCGGAGAAAAATGCCAAATCTTGACATGCCCCACCGGATGATCGATTGGGGGTGAGTAAAATAAAGGCAAAAACAGCAGTGGAAAATAGTAAACAGCCAAAAATTGCAAAATTGCCAATTACAGCGTTCCCGTAAGAAAAATTCACTTGGTGTTATGTACTACCCAAGGTTATCGTCTGTAGTTTCCGGGCAAAAATGGGGGTGGGTTGATTTGTTTTTGTTTTTCTGCTGTCTGTACGGAACGTTTGAATTACCTGATATGGTATAGTACGACCAGTGCACTTTCGACACTTGCTTTGAGCACGGCTAACATGTGGGTTGAAATAATAGCTTCTGCGAGGGTATTCCCGTGTGACAAACACTCAGCGAGAGGAAGTATTCTCAGTTCAACCGACTGTACTGTTCTTCCAACTTGAGTTGATGACTTCTCAGTTCGCTGTTGTGACTCAGCTTCAAAAGGTGATGGCAGGGGTGCTTTAGTGTTGTTTACAATTTGGTAAGTCATGATTAGGGCACCACGCAAACGCTGATGACTTCCGTTGAAAATGCTAAGCGCTGAGTCGCTCTTCATATGACAGTAGTGCAGCCCCTTAACATTTTAGGTCGTCAGACGTTGTGGAATCTTCAAGGCAGTGTGCCACCGCTTTAGCCAGCGGTGCCAAGCTTGAATTGCATATGCCACATGAGGTTTCGTGTAGGCCAGAAATACTGGGCAGAAAGTCGACAGTTCGAATTGCCCGAAATCTCGCCTTAAAAACTATAGATTTGGATCCCCTTTTCCGAGGACTTTTTGACTGCTTCTAGTAGCCGAGATTTTCTTAGACCAACACACCAAGGTTCTTTTCGAGAGAACTGTGTGGCAGATCCTGGTCTTCCAGCTTATACGTGCGAACCATTGGTGTCTTAAATGGGACACTCGACATTCAGTCACATTACATAAAAGACGATTTTGGACCGACTATTCATAAATTCTGTGACTCTGCATTTGTAGGGTATCAAAGCTTTCTAGAGTACGGGAAAGCCGGATGGCTTTCACTTATGCCAGCAGTGAAGGTAATTCTGGAGCTCCTTTTATCGTTGAAACAATGTTTTCTAGACAGAAGTGTCCTAAACTATTCCGATGTTTTGTTGAATAATCCAGCACTGAGGTGTGGCGCCTCTTTATAAAAATCATCTGCCATTTTCCACGCTACTGTACTATTGAGGAACAAAACATTTCAGCACTGGAAGTGTCGTCTGCAATGCAGTTACAAGAGCAGAATCATGTTTGTTCCAAACTAGGGAGAGATCCGAATTGGCCAACTTGAAAAAGCGAGTTTCATCAGAAAAACAGATGTGCCGAATATTATCACCAGGTTCCACAACTATTGATTTGTTTACTGGTAGGGAAGAATGAACCAATTGCAAGAAATGAGTGGCTTCAGTTAGGTGGCATTGGAACAACCGTCGTCCAAGGAAAATGTTGAAGCAAGCGTAATATTTTTGGATCTAAACTCCCAGACCTGAAAATCAATGACAACCACTAGCTTGACGAAGTTGACATAGTGTGTAAGTTTGTAACAGTCGACAAATTTTCCGATTGGAACTGTTTTTCTGTTTCCAGGTTAAACCGATCCCATAGGAACAAATACAAAACGTATTGAATTTATCCTCTGCCCCTGGGACTAATGCACCTACTGAATGAATCTTCTCACACATGAATGCTGTATGGACAAGCGAGAAAACGCAGCTTAGCGTTCAAACACTGAAAGCGATTTTTATGGTGAAATGCAATTGTGAGGACAAGAGCCCCGGGTATCCCTGCGAACGACTTCACGAGATACTAACGCGGCGCCCAGATCTACTACGTGAAATAAATTCATCAGAGAAGTATTGCTCTACCACTGTGGTTTCAGATGATAGAATGTCAAACAACACATACACTTCAGTATCACAGCCAGTTTACTGAATAATGGGGTAAGTACTCTTTGTCATCACAGTAAGGCAAGTAGTTAATTAGGTTGTTAATTTTTTGTGCGGCTTACATAAGCTGAAAGAACGGAAGCAGCTTATGCGTCGTCGTTTGGCCAGCAAAATATCTGGAACTGTCTCGCTTTGACCCACGTTTAATAAGATCACCTTACCTAACTAGTAGCTACTATTCATCTGATTTGCACCCGTCGTTTGTTGAAAGAGAAAGGCTACCAATCTCCGAGCCAGATGCGATATATCCGGTAG
The DNA here is from genome assembly GCA_944474145.2 of Dicrocoelium dendriticum. Lineage (NCBI taxonomy): Eukaryota > Metazoa > Platyhelminthes > Trematoda > Plagiorchiida > Dicrocoeliidae > Dicrocoelium > Dicrocoelium dendriticum. The sequence continues at coordinate 12,118,536 of OX104065.1, read as the reverse complement.
ACAAGGGCAGAAATATTTAACACCTTCTAAAAGTGCACGTCTGTCTGACAAAACATTATGCTGCCGGTCATCTAACCGAACTGGACAAAGCAGCCATTATGGAGATTTTTACATGTTGATCTGCTTTTCCTGTCTCAACCAGATGTTTTAACGATTAATACTGATGCCTAACGAACTTTCATCATGGGGGAAAAGTTTCTCTTCCATTCACATATGTCTAGACCAAGTTGATTCGAGTAACACATTACTAATGGAAATAAACAGGCGAGATCATACGAACATTAGTACAAATTAATCATAATTGGTCATTCTACTAGATCTTTTCAAATAGATTAACATCCGCGCTTTCATTTCGCAACAAGTTCTTACCCAATAGCTCGAAAGTGTGCAAAATTTGGTTAACTTGACGATGGCTACGATAAGGAGGTTATGAGCTTGATAGGGCCAGTAATCCGAAGAGCACTGGTTTATACGAAATAGTTACCGCAATTTCGACCAATAAAGATTTTCACTCCCGCTCACAAGCCAAGTATACACTCTGGCCTCATCATATTTAACCTGAGTGAACTGCCATCCCGTCAACGAAACCTGAGAACCAGTGTTCACGAGGAATTTGCTGGCATCTGCGGTGTTGTAGAGGACGAAACCTCTCCCCATACAAGTGACTTTTGGGTTGACACTGACATTACTTTTGATAACATAGGAGTAGTTATTTTGTAAAATGGTATTTAGTTAAGTGGCTTGGAATACATAAGCTTTGGCACAAAACTAGTGAACTTAACATCGTAACCACTGGCAGGATAATATGTACATCCACAGCGCTCTGGTCATAGCTTTTCCCTTTAGATGCTGAAAGTAGACAACTGCTTAGGATAGTGGTCTAGTTTGTCGGCATTCACCTAACAACTCAGCAATTCTTACGCCGTTCAGCACCTGCTTGAGGTTGACAACCACTGGTCAGTTTATGGACATCGTCTGGAGATCCTAATCCTCATGGCTTAGAGCATTGATAATGCCACAACCTCAGTTACTGAGGCATGGAGGAGCCAAAGCACCTGCGTTAGTTTGCGTGTCAGTATGCCCCACATGGCGGATTTAGGGCGGGTAAGTTGGTGTGCCGTGCTGCTACTGCTGCTGCTGGATTTGATCCGACGTAGGCTTAGGTGACTTACGGTCACCTGACATTCATCGCGGGGTGACAAGCTACATCAGGCTGCGCTGGAGCTAAATGCTAACAAGCAACCTAGCCTCCCACTATCCGACCACCTTTCTCATCCTCAGGAGTCTACTAATCTTTGCTAAGGTAAATGTGGTGTTGATTATTCGTGACAGTGACAGACTTCGAATTGCTTCCTCTCAAGCGTCGACTGACGGTTCGCGATCCGCCCTGGGTATAGTCGATACACAGCTGCTAAATCTGCATTGCTCATAAGCAGGGTTTATCAATGCGGTTCTGTTTGGAATGTATCCAACTTCTCATGTTTTGCTCGCCAAACTTATCGCTTTGGAGTTGCACTATAGATGGATTTCAGTTATGTGAAGCATCAAATAATGGGGAATAGGTCACGCATGTGTGCCCTATGTGCCCACTGATGAGAATCAAGTGACTGGCAGAAGGCAAAATGGCAGACAGTCATGGAAACGGATACCGGCAACCATATTCGTAACCAATGACAGACTTGAGCAGAGTGTGAGAGAAGTCATGTACAAATGAAATTCGACAGCAATAATATTGTGGTACGTTGTATCTGTGTGCTAAAACTAGGTCCAGTTGGAATGATTAATTTTTGGCACATTGGTACATCGAACACCAGTCGATGAATAGTCGGAAGACTAACGCGTACGTAGCTCGTTTCACACAATAACACCTTGGTCTACTAATTGGCTACTTGAAATACTAGAAAATTTTTAGTCTGAAAAATTTATCCACGAACGGGTATATGATGGCAGATACGGAAGCGTATAATATGCGTTATATCCGGTTGTATATTTGTAGGCCATTTATTTGACATTAGATGCAATGGAACGTCTTGTATCCTAACGCCAATTTCTCTGTAGCCAAGTGGGGGTGGTTAGATTGATTTTGATTTTTTGACAATAGGGAGAATATAGTTCATTAATAGCGGCACTAATAAAATATTGAAAGGCACAAGCTTGTAAATTGATTTTTTCTCCTCCCGTCCTAATAAAATCGGAACGACAGTTATGGGACTCAACAGGAAACATTTGGTATATAACTTATCGCTCATAAGGCAAAATACGATGTCGTCGTGCGGCAGCACTACTCTAGCAGTTCTGGGTGTCTTGGATGCATTCCTCACCAACTTGTTACCCACCATTGAGCTCGAAATTTCGTCTCTACAAACTGGACACTCATTTTCTGGAGTACCCTTCGCCAAGCTAGGAAAGTCATTTACCGATGTTCCAGGGTCGGCTTGTTTACTTCAGTAAGTACATCAGCGACGCAACAGTTAAAACTAGTGGCAGGTAAGTATGTAATGAAGCAGTGTTTGCTAGTTGGTAAAAAACGAATACGTGATAACGCCAACAAGATAGCTAGGGTGAAAGTACGGTAAAGCAATGTCGATAAATTGAGGCACCTGCTGCTCCGCTCGCCAAGAGGTATGCGGTAAAAGCGGCAAAACTATCCCTGCTTTTAGTTTGAGGGGATGTTTTGAATGCACCGTTTATTCTGCGCTGATGCCTTTATTCTGTGGGTTTGTACTTCAATCACATAGCTGTAGCAATAAGTTTATTTTGCATTGTAATAAGGTGGGACTTAGTGAGCATAGTTTCATTCCTCTGTGATCGGCGGTAGCTTGGGGAGAGGGCCATCTGTCATCCACACGGTATACGTTGCGAATCATCATGGAAAGTTGCCATGTTTGATATCGCGGTAGTGTGGGCTAATCCTAGTTGGCAGGTCTCCTAGCGCCAATTATATGTCATCTCACGTTATTGTACGGGTATTAAATTCACTCCCAAAGACTTTGCATAGAACATTAGCCGGTATATGTTATATGCACTTTGAGACGTTACTCCAATAGATAAACAGGCTTTTTATCGGACAATATTCTAGTCTGAATTACAATGTTACCGATCGTGGGATATCCGTTTTTTGAGAGAGCAATATCGAAAAGTCTCCATTTCGCATACGATCTTGGTGGTCGATATGACGGGCGGCTACTACAAAATAAACCGAGGTCACCATGGAGACTGCACATCGCAATCCGATCATAAGGTGAGTACTTCGAAATCTATTTAGAATTCCTGACGGTTGCACCAATAGTTGCTCACTGATTTCAGTGGGCTACCAATTAAAACCTCAATCGTCAAACATTATGCCCCGAGTTCCACTCCGATTGAGGAATCCGAAAGAGGACAAAGTCCGTCGCGGGGTCTCACTACTCGAAGGGAACTGCATCGTAAATCCACCCGGCTAATTTCAACTAGCGTTTGTATTTTGTGTGTCTATCGGCTACGAAGTTCCTGTGCACGCTGGTATCTTTCTTGATACACGTCCAAGTGAAACGAGGCAACTCGTGGTCTTCACGTTTCGCCTTGTACCACATGCAAATAATAGTTTGTAACAAAATTCTGACACCTGACTGCCATTACCAACTTCATCCTGCGTTGACTGTTCCGTTTTCATAGCGTCCAGTACCCATCTACATTGCATGCCAATTTATTCCATCGTACTTATGGTAAATTTCAGCAGAAGCACTGACGCAGCAACAACCTTGTCTGGGACGAGGGAATTCAAACGTACAGGATGTCAGGTGTCAAACATTGCTTATTGCAGTCACCAAAGAATTCGTGTTACATGTGGGACACAAGTGAATAAGTTATGTTGTCTTTCATACGTTAAACTCAACAGGGGGATTTGTGTCAACCTATTGTATTGCCTCGGCTAGTACCGCTTTCAAGATTTGGGATTTGCCAAGGGCAGCACATAAGCACACGTAGTTGATTTCTCCAGCTAGCCACGAGGACCAGGTAACATCCACCGAAAATATTACTGGAAAGGTTGCGGGAATATCTTGCGGTTAGTTCATCATACTAAGGAATCTGGTGCGCAGCTGTGATTTTACTTATCATAGAGAAGTTATATGGAGTTAAACCAAATGGAGCTAGGCAGCCTAATGGCCAAGTTACTTTATACAATATCGACTATAATTTCAGCAACAGCAAGCTGTCTTGGAAGTTTAGATTTTTCCATAAAGTGTAGCAAAGCCATAGAAAATCACTACAAGGAATGTTTTTTCTCGGTGACCACGGTTTATTAATACTGTCAAATTAATACTGTGAAATCAGAAACCGGATACCGCCAAGCATATATTTACGTGTTCCCCATGCTGAGGCTGATGTCGCATTCATGATGTTTCTTCACCGCAGTTGGACTAAACCAACTTACACTTAAACTAGGTCTTTTTAAGCTGGATAAATTTCATTCCATTTTAGTTGGTTTGTTCTGCGTACTTGATAATCTTCTCCCAACTTGCACACGTCGCTCATGCAAATTGTGGTAAACTTGCGTAATTTTATCGCATAGTATTTTTTAAATAACTTTCGAACATTTTGTACTTGGCACGGATTCACTTATAACCAATTTCTTCTATATGCGCATTTAGCGAGTATTTATGTCGTCGTATGCGTTTACTTTATTCGATATGGGCATTTCGAACGATTGGCTGTTGTTTGACATCCCAGGTGTGGCTGCGCTTGATGTGAATGTTGACAAGGTGCCTACCTGTCTACTACCCACTACCTCGTCCATACTGGCTCCAGGAGACAGTTGGTCGTTGCTGGAGGGGACGGCATGCACGGGTCCTTGTGGTCGTGCTAGGCTCGAAGAGTGGTTCCATGCACTCAGTGTGGAGCGGACTACGGTCCAGCCACCGCCTTGTGTGTGCGCTTGATTCCCAACTACAGCGTGCTTGTGTTTGCCTGTGAAGGAGTGTGGGCCGGCTCCGTTGATGAAACGTGGCTCCCATCCACATGCCTCCCGGTCTTTTTCCTTCGGGTTTACACTGGATATGGTGTGTGTATGGATCTGTGGGTGGTGAAGCGCAAGCCATTCATGGTCCCCACTGTAGACGCAGGCGTCCTGTGTCTGGCCACAGTGACAGGCAAATCCGAAACCGGATGCTGCCAAACATACGTACAATGAACAATGATTTATGCTGGGTCCAAAATCAGTTGCTTGACAAGTCCCGTAGGATGGTGGCGATAAAACTACAATTATCAAATGCTAGGTGAGTTGTCTGTTTGAGCGTTTGTCTAGCAGATATGCAGATAGCGGACAGTCGTATGTGGGAATGGAATGCGAACGATGAGGCAACATGGAGACAGTTATTTTTGATGTACGCCGTGAGAACATAAAAACGTGAATACTCACTTCAGTACCGCCAGCTCAGGTTTATGTGACATGTTAATCCAGTTTGAATGCATAGTTATTATATTCAAAAGTAGCACCGTTTAGCCAACAAAGTGATGGGTTACAAAGGCAAGGTCCTATGATTTTGTGAAAAAATTCAAGGTGGGTGAGGAAATAAATAGGTTTGGGAGGAGTTCCAGGGTTTGAACTCCCGAGGGGAACGATAATTTCACCGACATTCCAGGAGGCTGTACTGTTCACTCAGTTCCAGACATTTAACTCTGAGATTGGTGTTATGGCTGAGTTTCAGCAAGTGACGGTATACATGATTAGGGTCACACAATATTTGCTTCACGAGTTTGAGATAGCCGTAAAGTCATCGGCAGCGGCCACTGTAAACTCCTAGTGGCATTAGCCTATGATGGTAGCACAGACTTCGTAGGCCCTTGAGGTTCTTCGTGGCTCTGCGTTAGGGTTCCTCGATCACTTCTAAGTCGCGCTTCAACTAAGTTTGTCAAGCTTGGATGGCGTATTAAACGTGAGGGCACACGTAAGCTTTCTGCATCAGGGGGTAGGTGGATGGGTCGAAACTACTGAATGCTGTCCTCAGCAAGCCGAGGTGCTGGTTTGCTCTCTTCGCAGCTACCTTCGGCTGCATTGAACAGTTAGGGTCACTTTGGATGAGTACACTAAGGTCGAGTTCTTGAGAAGTTGTTTGTTATAGATGTGACCCAAGCCTATACACGTGGTCATGCCTATGGCGCAATTGAACAGCGTGAATTTTTTCACATTGAACGGTATGGCATTCAGGTTGAAATTGTGTTGAGGTCACGCTAAAGCTTCTCGTGGTCGTTCGCTTCTTTGGTCGCCCGCCATAACTTGAGTTCGTCTGCAAAGAATCGGAACTCAGAAATAATTTTCTACGCCCGATCGCTTATAAAAATCAAAAATAGCCACGGTCAGAGCACCGAGCCTTGTGATAAGTCGCACTCCACCTCGATTGCGTCGGACAGGGATTCTTGTACTCTCACTTCCAACCGACTGTCGTGCAGTAAATTGCCTATCAAACGCAGCATTGGGTCACCAGTGCCATAGAGTTGGTGTTTATGGCGGAGAATTCGGTGGTATAAGCGATCAAACGCTTTTGCGAATTCCAGGTAAATGACATCGACACCTGCTCCAACGTCAATTGCTTCAATCCAGCTATTGCGTGCAAGTAACAGGTTCGTAGTGCATGAGTTTTGTCGGAAGCCATGTTACTCTGGAGCTATCATCTAGTGATTTTCCAACTCGTGCATGAGTGCAGCCACGATGATGGACTCCATATCCTTGGAAAACACAAGGAGTAGCGTTATAGGACGGTAATTAGTTGGGTCATTTCGAATACCTTCCTTATGAATAAGAGTGCTGACCCTTGGCTTCCATATAGTTGGAATATGGTTCGACTCCAAACTATGCTGATAGAATCTAGCAGGCGGTTCCGCCAGATCACTGGCTGTAGCCTGTAACGTCATCGGTCGAATGTTGTCGACACCAGAAGAGCTGTGGATACGCGGAGACAACAGTTTCTTCGACACTGTTTTTGGAGTTAAAATGATATTGGATAAAGTTGACTGTGGGATAGTAGAAACAGGGATAACCGTTGGGCGCGTTACATTTTGGAGCTTTTGCGAGTAACGGAATCATAAGTAATCGACTGCTTTCGTTGCTGATCGCGTGCACCCCTCAGTCGTAATCCGTGCTGTAATTCCGCGTTGCACCTTACCAATGTTATTAAAATGCCTGTATAATAGTTTGCGATTCGTGCAGGATCTCCCCATTAACTTCTGCTAATTCAGCACGTTGTCCTCACGGATCAAGCTCACACAGAAGTTACGTTCTGCCACATAGGCAGTCCAGACTTCAGAATGCGGAGAATCCTTGTGAGCTCTCGATGTTAAGTACCTCAAGCATATGCATCTACGTGTTCTGCTCCTCAGAAATGACATTCTTCTCCCTTGACGGTGGAAGAAGTTCTGCTCATATGCGTGTATTACCAGTGTGCTAAATGTCCTTGTAACAGCATCCCAGGCGACTTTTTAGGGGCAGTCAGATAAGAAGGCCCAAGATACCTCCTTAGCAAGCGCAGACAACACGTTGTATTGCGTGACCCTATGCACTTTACCATCCTCTTCCTCAGGATATTCAGCACAACATACAAACAAAGAGTCGCATGTTCACTATGACCCAGTTGTTTGCTAGTCATTATTCCGTCGAGCATGTGGTCTTTGTTGATGAGTACAAGGTCAAGTATGGACGGCTATACAGCAGTTCGAAATTTGGTGGGAGAGGTCGCGTGGTTTTACAAAGGATAGCTGAAAATTACTCATTGTAAACAAGCTTTGAACTGCAAGCTATCGGTCGCCGTTATTTCCAGATAGTGCACAATAACGTCGCCTGCGATGAGAATGTGATTGTGCAACTTGTTCAAAGGAACCTGAATAAAGGTTTTTAGTTTGGAGTCCATTTCAAACGTAGAGGTTGGTGGATGTTAAATCACAGCTAGAAAACATGTGTCTTTGTTCCACAACTAAAGCCGGAACCAAAGCGAATCTGAGGTACGGATTCCCAGGTGGTAATGAAGTACACATCGGAGCTTAACCTTGTGATACAAAAGTACGTCACCATCTCTTCTTGCCCTGTCATTCCGAAGCAGCGACGTACCCGGTAAATTGGTCTCAGTATCTGTTGTCTCAAGACCTAGCCCGGTCCGTGTAATCATATGGAGATATCGCGGTTGTGATGCCTGGCGTTCTGTAAGTTCGGCCAACTTACTAAAGACGTTGAGCGTTAGTATACAAACATGATAGTTTTTGATGTTTGAAGTGTGTGGGTGGACGACAAATTCGTATTTAATTTTAAGCCGCCCGACGAACGGTCGGCCGCTAATCATTTTTGCTTGGGTCTTGGGTTCTTAAATTTTAGGCATACTACATGGTAGCATGGAGCATTCCAGCTCCAGATGTTTTATTCTGTTGCTTCCTGTCCCGTCAGGTGTCGCGATTGCTATACTGTCTACAACGATGCAGGATTGTGGAGGCTAATGGTTTATTGAGGTTGCATGTTTCAATGAAGTGTGGACATATAGTGGCCGTGCGCCTGCTTTCTTCAGCTTAACCTCGGTAGGTAAAGTTGAGTGATGCTTCAACCAGCTTCTGTCATTCCTTAGTAGGATAGCATAACTTTCAATATTTTTGATTCGCAGCCTTGATAGTTTGGAAATGACGGACTTCTAGTTAATGATATTCGATGCCTCTCAGTCATGTTTTTGCGCTCCGTGATCAAGAGAGCCCAGCAGCTCAGGAACACCACGAATAAATACTGTTTTCTTACTTTCCTTCATAGAAGTGTAGCCACAGTTTTATTTTTCCTTTGATCGCTCTTTCAAAGGAATATGTGGTAGTATCCGTACCCCACTCGATAATTTGCGAAAACGAAATGTGCGATTAGGACTGTTTCTTTCTCCTCAGTGGAGTACAATGTTACTCGAAGTGGTCGTGGTTCGCCATAGTGCACTGAATTTGGGTGACTAGGCTTCACGTCATAACGTAGTTGGCTCAACCGGAATACCCATCGCATTGCAGATAAAATGTCACTGGTTACGATAATCTACCAACTTGTCCTTTATTGTGCCAGATCTGGACTCAGGAAAGTTATTGCACACGGTCGTCACTGCAATGTGGTTCTGTTTACCGAATGTCGGTTTGAGTGATGTGGCTGGTTATTTTGGTTGTTTGGCGGACACTAAGGAATCTTTTAAAAATGGCTTCGCATCGTTAGTGCTTGGCCCAGAAAAGAGACGTACGGGTGTCACTTTGGGCTTTTTTTATCTAGGCGATGGCTGCGTAAGTAACCCGGCTCTGGACTGCCGGTGTTGTGGCAGACTCGTGAGATATACCATCTAGGGATGAGTTAATAGAAGTCAAGCCGGATGTGGCTTACCTAACTAATGGTTTGTAATTGTCGGAGTCGGTGGCTCAGGTGCCGTTGGAAGGATAGTTAGACTGCTTTTAGCCTTCGATTAATGGAGAGATCTCTGAAGTGTTTGCTCTAGAACCATGTCGATGTTGTTAGATGCTAAAGGCAGAGCTCTGAAGCATGCCATCTGCTGGAGGTTTCTGCTAGATTTTCACACTTTTTCCTGCGCGATATTATACATTTGACTATTGTGATTGTTCTGCATGTTTGGCAAAACCAAGGAGAATAAGTCAGCTTGGTATGTCTCTTATATTGTAGTTGACTTAAACCAGTACATCACTGGTGAAACGGAAGACCGCAAAATTCACAAAGAATGCCTCCTCTAACTGGGTGTGCACACTTATGCTCACCACATTTGCGGTTAGGTGGGCCGTTGTTATGAATGAGTGTTGCCCTTGCCTGAGCACGTAAGATAGAGTTTGGGTGACACTCGCGTTCTTCGTTCCAGTCGACGTCGGTTACAATGGATGAGTGTCATAACAGGAACATACTTACACGGAGTTTGGCAAGCCTATAGATCCACACGGGTCCCGGTCGGAGAAAGCCGTGGGAATTGGCTTGTAGTGGGTAGATGGTAGTGTAAAATATCGGCCAGAGCTGAATGCAATTGGGACCACAGTTTGAGTCGTAGCTTCGTTGTAAGTGATCCCAGGGATGTAATTCATGGACCACACCATAGCGCGGATAATCCTTCATCGAACAAATTATTGCAGTAGTGAAAACGGTTAAAAACAACAGAGTTGTGCCTTTTAATAGAAGCACAAAGTGCGCAAAACCATTTAGAAAGCATAACCAAAATTCCGTAGAAAATAATTCTATGAAAATATGCCCGATGAACACGGGTACCTTGTCCGATGCGAATGAGTGCACGACGACTGTTCTAAGTAAAAGCGAAGACGTGGAGCCCTGTGACAGAGAGTACGGTTACTTTGCGACAATTCAGGGCACACATGCGCAAAACTTTTCCAACTAAGCGAATTGTGTTTATTTTTTTCAACTTTTCGGGAATCGTCAGCAGTGCACATTCCATCGGACCGTGGTAGGGCTCAAACCCGCAATTCGACTGTTGCCAATCCGAGGTTGAGACCACTGAGCTAGGGCACGCACATTTAATGAGGATTTACCCGATACTTCTCATATACTGTGCCATAGATAATGTATATCAGAAGGATACATCACCCTTGCTGATTCGCCCATCACAACTGCGTACTTCGTTCCAGCATAGCAAAATACCTAAATAAAGATAAATATTTCACTCTCGACGCATCGAGGTAGGTCTTTCGGGAATGATCAGAATAACGCCATGTTGTACATGATAGCATAATAACCAACACCAAGAGCGGGAGTAGTATAGGTGTATTCATTAGTGTGGGCCCACATGACCCGAAGATTGCATGAAGTCTATCCTCAGAGTGCGTGATGTAAAGATAAGAATTCCAGAGATCATTGGAGTGGAGTATGCTGGTGAGGAACAGGTCCGATGAGGTTGTGTACACAGTGCGGGTCAGGTGAGTTAAGCATGAGAAAAAAGCTGTGAAAAGGTTTTAAGAGTAGTGTCACGTCACAGAGCAAACATGTCGGCGTAGTAGTATGAGAGCAGATATACGCACAGAACTAGTGAAGTGTGCTCTCGGTTAACTTGTTAATGTGTGGTTGGGACATGGACTTTATTGAGTGGCGACTCACATCCGCCAAGTTCCGCTGTTGTCAAACAGACATTTGTGGCTTTTTGTAGGGAGTACGCTTAACAAGCGAAAACACTCCACGTTTTGGAACACTGCTGAACGGTGACATGAGGTTGACAAGATTGCATCTGACCGATTGTCCTCGCGGATATTCGCAGTCACTTTCATCAATTAGTTTCCGATGGCTGCGTGGTTGGCTTCCTCGTAGTCGACCGCGAGTGGGTGGAGCTGGTGAAGCCGGATGACTCAGGTGACTTGTATTCATCAGTTTAGCTTTCCGGATTCAGGAACGAGAAGAAAATTGATAACATACTACCGTTGTAGCGAGAAAACGGTTGCAGAGAAAGCTATGAATGGGACAAGAAATAACGAAATAAGCTGGGCAACAGCGCTAAAATATACGAAGTGTTCCATTCCAAGGTAGACGTCTACGGTGAAACGTAAAAGTTAACTAGACGGTTGGGAAGAGAGCTGAATGGAGCCGGATTTATTAAAAAACAGTTATGGCGGTTTTTTGGGATCAGGCGTGGACTAATAGTTAAACAATCTCAAAAACTGGAGGGAGAAGAGACTGGATTACCTACTTCGGCTGTATCGAGAAAACCGTTGTAGAGTTAGCTCTAAAAGTGACCAGTTTTGTCGGTATGGTTCAAGCAGCAGCGCCAGAAGATGTTAAGTGTTCCACTCCAAGGTGGAGTTATAGAGTGAGATATTCATGTCAAATAGACAGCAGAGAAGTAGGAGGGTGAGTGCCGGTTTAATTGTGAAGCAGGAGCAGCTCGCTATCTTCAGATGAGGCTCATAATGAAAGGTACTTACAATTGAAAACAAGAGCGCAAAGTGATAGGAAAACATACTAAATCTGCAGAGAGGAAATCGTTGTAGATCCAGCTTTCAAAGGGATTTGGAACAAAGGGAATATTTGGGTTGCATCGCCAAAAGGTACTGGATGTACCACTTCAAGTTGGACTTCTGCGGTGTAACGTACAGCTCAAATAGATGGCTAAGATTATTGATGCTGGGGCCTGGTTAATTAATAAGCAGGAGCAGCGCACTATTGCAAGCTTAGGCATAAATCAATACGCAGTCGGTGAATAAGGACTACACACTACAGCTGTACCGAGAAAACCGTTTCAGGGTATTAGGTGTCATTAGAAGTGGATGATTTCGGGATGAAATTGGCTAACTGAATATGGGGTCAACAAGTTGAGCAAGGCTCTCAAGATGAAGGAACAAAGTTTGGAGTTTACACAGCCTAGACTTAATAGGATTCAGCAACTAGCTGGCAAACCGTGAGAAACGTGTAAGGTAGCGGAGTGATGAATTCTGTACAACTGATAGAAATAGCAGTAATAACGGATGGAGTATGGGTGTTAGGATTTTGAGATTGAGATGACCATAAGTATGGACTAAAGGCCAGTAGATCCCTTGTTTTGTTCCAAAGGCGTCAGTGCACTGGGACACCTCTGAAGGCTCGAGGACGCCCAGACCATCTAAGAGTTTTATGTTGGCCGGTGTATCGACTAAAGTAATGGATCCTGTAAGTGTGAAGGATATAGCTAATTACGTAGGAATGCAAGTGTGATGATGGAGAAGAGGAGCCGGTATGGTAGTTATCCTAGATATTGGTTACTTTGAACTTGAGGCGCCAGTGGCCAAAGACTCATCTGAGTCCAAAAGATATTCCGACGTGAGTGCGTATCTTAAGAGTGATCTGATTGAAATACGAGAGGTTCTGCTGAATAGTTGCCAGACGAAGGGGTATATGTATTTATAAGTACACGAGAGTCGTCAACTTGGGTAGGAGGGAGGTAGGTGAGCAGCAGCGCCTCAGCTTTAAGACTATCAGGAGCAGAATTTTAGAGGCAGGACAGGGAATAAGTGCTCTGGATAAGGCGTTACATTGGAAGGAGTAGTGTAGCGTAGGTCTAATGAGGAGGAGGGTAACCCTATAAGTGGTCTGCTCCTTGTTTTCATAGCTCATCTTTAGGGAGATTAATTTGTAGTAGGGTAGCTATGTTGTTAGGGCTGAAGAGTCTGAAAATGTTTGAGCGAAATTTTCCTATGCTAGTAGGTGCCCTGACAGCTATGGATGGTTTGTTTCACATATACGCGTACCTGTCAAGGTAGAAGTTCGCACATATATTGCTGTGCGCCGCCGGTAAGTTACTGGAGTGTGGCCTGTTGAAGAGGGGATATGGGCTGTCGTCTGTTGCTGGGACGAGGTTTGTCATATACTCAGGTGTTCTGGTGAGCTGGTACATGAAAATGAGGTTGAATTTCAGTCTTTGGAGTCATACTGGTTCAAGTGCAAGTAACTTACATCGCTCGCGGTAATTGAGACGGATTGTCCAGGAGACATTTAAGAAATGAACGTTGGACTTTTTCGAGAGCGACTCTATCGCTTTTGCGCAAGATGCAATATACTATTGAGAAGTATTCTAGCAGTGGGCGGATGCAAAATTTGTTGAACGTAAGTCTGGACTCTTTAATCGTTATAGTTGTGAAGATGCAGCCAACGAGGTAGCCAGTCTTCGATGAAGAGTGGCTTACTTGTTCGGCAAAGATTAGCGAACTAGAATAGTGTATTCCTGGTTCTCGTACTGTAAAGCCGTTTGATAGTGATGAACCGTTGCTGAAAAGTATATTGGGGGGTACAGTGCAGTGATAGGATATAAAAAATGCACTTAGCAGGCGAGAATTCCAGTTTCCATACGTTGCTTCAAGCCTCATGAGACTTGAGGTCACTTAGAAAGTTAGTCCGTTGTATATTTGCGTCAGTGGGAAATAGTATACCACTTTTATGTACTCAGCGGAGAGCAATGTTTTACCATGTTCAAATGTCTAGAATACGTTGTTGGTGTATATCAGGAACAGCAGTGGACCTAGTACACTGCCTTGAAAAACCCACTTGTTACTGGCTTGGGGAGTCACTGGGTACTCATTGTGAGGCATGATCGGAACCGGGACAGGAGTTCAGTAGAAACTCTATATGCAGCTAGTTTGACCAGTAGTTCTGGGTGTGGTACTCAGTCAAAGGCCTTTTTCACATCAAGAAAGATAATGATCAGTTCCTGGTTAATTTTAATCTGTCGCGTCACTTGTTTAAGATATTCGAATTGACATGTCTGGCGTGATTTGGATGAGAGAAATACATGCCTTGATCTGTTGAGTACGTTGCGGTTTATCAGCAATTTTAGCAGGTTTTCTTTGACAATTCATTCCAACGCTTTGGAGGCGATGGGCGTGTGGCTGATCGGAAGAAAATTGTGGATGATTAGTCTATTGCATTTTTTGGGTTTGGATACGACAGTGGAGTGTTTCCAAATTACTGGATAGGTACCACATCGTACGGAAAGTGTAGACAAGTTAAGAAACAGGGCTGGGAAGTCATGGTCTTCGAGTACCAGCGCTGCAGTCGAGAGACCGTCACGGGTCAGGGTACGAAGATTTATTGAGTAACCGAATGGATTGACAACTGGAGCGCAAGTCAAAGGCAATGCTTTGCAACTGGTCGCTGGTGAGTTTAGGTCTGGTGGTTGGTGCAGTATGGTCGGGTAGAGTGACAGAGTCGCAGAAGTCTTTATTCAGGAGTTCGCAGAGTTTTGCTGGGTCACTGACGATGGTAGAGTCTGTGAGTCTCCGTGTAGTGATGGAAGTAGAGGCATGGTTGCTTCTGTACTTCATTAGCTTGGTTAGAGAGTTAACTTTATCATTGGCAGTAAGCGCAATGCATTCCTCGGTTGATCGTGCCTTGGACCTAGTGTGAGGCAGTTTAATGAGGGTTTCCTTAGGTTAAATAACGAGGTAGAAATTTCTGGGCTTTGCATATTCGTGACGCATTTTCGTGAGTTTGGTTAGCTCTGTGTGAAGAGGCCGTATTCTGAGTGTGTTTCCTTCTTTTTACGAGCGCGAGTGGAGCTATCACATCAAGACAGCCGTTGATATTAGCGTACAGGCCTCGGGTGGCTGAGTCTACGTTATTAACTAGGCAGATCGCATTAATATTGAGAAGCTATCCCAATTAATGCGGTTACATGATCGAAAGTATATGACAGTATTAAATTCGCTTTATTGCGGGGCAGCGAGCGCAAAATAGAGACTAACTACTTTGTGGTCACAGCCAGATATATGGTCTGACATAGTCTCAGTTGCGTTGGAGATGCCATGGGTAAAATCTAAGTCCAGTGTGTTGGAATGTCTGGTTGAAAGGTAGACGTGTTGAAGCCAGTCGTTTGCATGTATGGTGTCGACAAGGGTCCTGTGTCTAGCTAAAATGGTGATCAAGCCAACCGATGTGTGACATGTTAAAGTCGCCTACGACTGTCTTGTGACGTAAAGGCACAGATGAGATTTCTGTAAAGAGTTTGGTTAGTTCAGTGAGTCCTGTATTGGAGGTATGTGTTGCATTATAAACGCAACCAATTAGGAGGTCGAGGGGACCGCCGTTGGTCTGCATCCACACTGAGTCTTCTGGGTTACCTAAAGTTAGCTGTTCGAAAGAAGAGTTGCCAAAGGCTGTACGGGCGTAGATAAGGCATCCACCTCCACGTTGATTTTGGAGTCCACTGCAGAACATGTTGTAGCCAGGGATATGAAGTGGGCCATCAGGAGCTACTGGTGTGTGTCATGTTTCAGTGATTAACACGATTTGTCGGTTGATGAGGAGTGTATAGGTTCCCATAAGATGCTTTTAATGTATGATGGATCGAGCCTTGATAAGTATCAAACTGTATGGTCTGTTGGTTGTCAAATCATTTGGTGGATAGCCTATGCCTTTGACCAAGAATTCGAGTGTACCTGCTGTTTAGGTTGGAGGGGAGAATTGGTCAGGTTGGTTGGGATCTTGTAAGTTTGCTGGAGTGCTGTTGACTGGTTGGGGTATGAAGAATGATGGTCGGCATTTTGTTAGAGAATGTTGATAGAGACTGGGTGATTTACCAGTTTGGCTTTAATAGGGGACAAATGACGTGCTGATTTGCCTGCTAAGCCCATCGTCATTGTAGGTTGGATCGTCGGAAGATAAGAAGGCGTAGGGGTTCGTTAGCCCCCTGGTTTTCCGTTATAGCTCTGTTATGAGGTGGTGAATGAGGGCGATTGTCGAGATGTTAATAAACAGGACATCGATAGGTAGAAGTTTCGAGGTTTACCAAATGGGAGTCGGTAGAAGGCAACCATGAAGTTGAGACCCGCTGTAGTTTACTGTTTGTAGAAGGTGCAATAGTTGTGATATATGGGGTTACATAAGTTGCTAGTGATGTGGTGGGTCGTGTCCTGCGTTGCCTCATAAAAAGGGGTTGGATTCATAGGGGTTGAGTTAAACTGTCCTGGCAGGGCTGTATATTTGGTCCGCTTTGTACCGTAAACCTGCGTAGATGATAGCGTACCAGAGGATAGCTTGCCATGTTAGATATTGGAGGAACCAGTGCACTGACGTTGCGCACGCTACTCATAGTTCTATTTTGATTCGGTAACTGGTGTAAGGTCTTCATTTTGCGGAAACCGCGGTGGTTGTCATAGTTCTGAAGCACGGTGACGCTGTTAGGCGCCTGGAGTAGTTACGGCTTTTGCAGTGCTTGGGCAGGTTTGGTCAAAACAGGCATGGAAGGTGGTGTTTGTGACCGGAATGATTTCAGCCTTATGCGATCTATTTGCACAAAAGTTGATTGGTGCTTATCACTTGTCCTCTCATAAAGACGTTGCTTGGGTGCGATTATCACTCTTACGGTGATGCACCAACGGGGAGCTTTTCCTAATAGGAGGCTTATCTCGTTTCGGCTGTTGACTTTTTTCGAAGTCGATTGTGCAGTGAGAGCGGTTTCCGCTTTTTACGGCTGACAGGGAAACGAGTACATCAGCGGAAAGTCTAAGTTGCTCGGCTTGGCATCTGCGTTACTCTTATCGGAGATGTTATGCAATCACGAGTTCATTGTCTCAGCTTCTGGTATCGTTTATTAGGACGAGTAGTAAAAGTTGGTTGACTTTTTATCTTGCAGGGCTATAGGACTTGAGTCAGAATGTAACAAGATTGTAGACGTTTGACGCAAGGGGGTAAGATCCAGATCAACATTAATGCTTGACGTAGAAAAAGCGGTAACTCTGGCGATCGGGGATGAATCGAGTGGCGGGTGTCTTGCTTTGGCATTGTTATTGTGTAGGAAAGCTGTTTGCAGTGGCGATAGATCAGGTTTGATAAGAATAGGCCCACGGTTTGCTTTTGCCATTAAGTTTGAGCTATTTCCTGAAAAGCGTGTATCCAGTTCTTGAGTTTGCAGGTGATAAAAATTGGGCAGTTGCAACTGCATTTTGATTTTCGAAGCCGTTTCCTCACGCACGTATCAAGAGGGATGTTACCCCTGGTCGTCAGTAAACGGATGACTTTCTCCAAGGGAATTCTGTCAGGAACGTTTAAGATGATCACGTTTCGAGCATAATGTGCATGCTCGTTTGTCTCATTGGCGATGGTAGTTAGAACAGCACCAGCATTTTGAGCTGGTCGACGTTGCCATTTTCTCGTATGTCAGCGAGTTGAGCCAAGGACATAAACTTTGCAAGAACTGCTTTACTAATGGCCATTTCCTTTTTAAGGACAGCCATCTCAGTTGCAAGTGCACTGGTTGTGTCAAATGCATTTTTCAGTGGATCTGAACAAACCACACCACAAGAAGGCATTGCAATCAAGTTGGTTATTACAGCATGCTGTTTAATTGCCTGAACCGCGGTTGCGGTGCTTGAGGCAGAGCAGTTATAGATGGAAACTGTGGTATTCCAAACAGCGCTCCTACTTTTCCCTCGGATTTTAGTTCGACCGGCTTTATCTTTCATTCCGTTTCTGTTAGCCATTACGGATTAGCACCGTTTCATACTTCGTGTTCCAGGGACACCATTTTGCAGTGTATTCGATCTAAAATCCTCAAAGTGTAGCAGCCAACATATCTAGGTATGTTTTTATGTATACATTATGGGTGACGAAATCTCGATCTGGTCTGTCATGCGGGTCATTCAGCTACGGTACATTTTGTACGCCTACCAGTTGGTGGCACTGTGCTTTGCACGCCTATAGTCTTTTATAGTTTAGAAGCTTCAAACCGTCACCTCAGGAGATCAGCCCAGTTGTGGCTATGCCTGAGCCTAATATAATCTGCCGCACCTGCTTGTTAAAATAAATCCGGCTCCCTGCCACTCTCTTCCCAGCCATTTATTTTTCTGTTTCACCGTAGAGATTTGCCTTGGAGTGGAACACTTATTAGCGTTTACCGCTACTACCACTGGTCCCTCTCTAAGCTACTCTGCTACCGTTTTCTACCTACAGCGGTAGTGTCTTATCCCTTCTACTCTCGCTCTTTTTATCGTTGTATTCCTGCTATTCCGTACCTCGTCTTACGATTGCGAGCGGTTCTTTCTTTGCAATTAATCCAACTCACAGCATCGATCTTCTCTGCGGTCTATTTGACTTGTATGTTTCACTCTATTTGTCCACCTGGGAGTGTAACACTTGGTATCTCTTGGCGCTGCTGCCCATCCTTTTCCGCTACTTAGGTCCCCTTCAAAGCTGGCTTTGCAACCGTATTCTCGCCGCAGTTGTAACATATATTCCCTTCGGTTCTGTTCGTTACTTCGCCGACCCACTGTCTCACACCAGCTACCAGCTATTTCTCTTTCCATCGATTACTGAACTTGTTACAGTATTCTTATAAGGGCTCTCTAGGCCAGCGTAGTAACTCCATTGGCCCACTTATAAGTTTGGACGAAAATCCCCACCTTTAACGACTGATTATTCAACCGACACCGTGGTCGCGTATTCCACTACTTTCTATGCTCTTTCGATTCCCGCAACTCATTCACCTGTTAAAAACCTTTGATACTTCGGGTTTCCATACAGAGCAACTGCTTCTTATGTTAGGCCAATTCCGACAGTATTTGTCTCACGCATTCAACAAATACCGGGTCTCGCACTTGCACGCAAAATAACAGCTATTGTATAACATGTTTCGGTTCATCTCCTGCTTTTAACCACCACAAACGTACCAAAATTGTTTTCTTCATACCTTAACCTAGTCCTATTCAATTGCCTTGACAGCTTGTTTGGTCCCGAATTTCTTTTCTCCACTTCTCTAAAGGATTTCATTTTCTGCATGAAACACCTCTGAGGACAAACGTGCGACGCCCATCGGGCCACGGAATCAACAGAGATCATTGAAATCTTCCGCACTTCGAAATCCTGACACACTAAAGGAATCCGGAAAGCTAATTTAATGAATACAAGTCACCTGAGTCGTCCGGCTTCACCAGCTCCATCCATTTGCGCTTGACTCCGAAGAAGTCAACCACGCAAGCATTCGGAAACTAATTGGTGAAAAGTGACTGCGAATATCCACGAGGACAATCGGTCAGATACAATCTTGTCAATCTCATATCACCGTTCAGCAGTGTTCCAAGACGTGGGGTGTTTTCGTCTGGCAAGAGTTCTCCTTACAAAATGCCACAGACGTCTGTTTAACAACATCACGACTTGGCGGATGTGAGTCGCCACTCAATAATGTCACTGCCCCAACCATGCATTGGCAATTCGACCTAGAGCACACTTCACAAGTTCTGTGCATATATCTGCTCTCACACGACTAAACCAACAGGTTTGATCCGTGACATGACACTATTCTTAAAACTTTTCACAGTTTTTTCCTAATGCTTTACTCACCTGACCCACACTGTGTAAACAACCTCATCGGACCTGTTCCTCACCAGCATACACCACACCAATGATCTCTGTAATTCTTATCTTTACATCACGCATTCTGAGGATAGACTTCATTCAAGCGTTGGGCCATGTGGGTCTACACTACTGACTAGATCTCTATTGCTCCAGCTATTGGTGTTGCTAATTATGCTATCATGTAGAACATTGCATCATTCTGATCATTCCCGAAATTCATGCCTAGCTTTGTTGTGATTGAAATATTCATCTGCTTGTTTATTTATTAATTAAATTGAATACGACCTTTGTCAAACGGGTGGTGGCTTCTATGCTACTTTGCCACATCGGCATATGGCCACGAATTGCATGGAACTGTGGGCAATCCACTTCAATGGAATACCCTGAAGGAAAACATGTCCCATGTGTAGGGATCCACGATGAAAATATTAATTTACCTGAACATTATTTTCATTTCCTAGCTGTTATTGTTCTCAGCTTTACAATTTCTCCAACCCCCCTGCAATCTGCCAATTTAAAATCTCATTTGTATCCATTTTATAAAAAATGAAGAAATACTTTTTTCCAATACTGCTGCACACATTGATAAGACTTTGCCTTACAGCGCCAAGGAATAGGCCGTTTGTTTAGTTGTTCATGTTGTCTATTATAAAACTGGAACTGTCGACTCGGTATTCAGAAGTATGACAGGGTTTCCGGTAGGTGGCCAACACCATTTGTGTGGTCGCGCGTCCACTAGGTGGACTACTGAAAACACTTTCCTGTTGGCAGAGCGTTTGGGAGTTGCCAAACTATGCTGATATTGATGTCAGGGAAACTTCAGTTCGCCCATTGATTCCTCTTTACTCAGCGAGTATCCACATTTCATCGTCTGTTTCAGAGGTCGGCCTAATCGTCTCGGAATCGTCTAAATGCACTGTGTCTTACAGTGTATCCAATTCCCTTTTTATAGATATCTGTTTGGCGCGTCACATTGCCTCCCAACATGATCAGCTCTTATGTAGTTTCAGTGTGTAAATAGGTCCGTTTTCAATGTCGAGTCATACGGTCATGTCAGATGAGCTTCCGTGTTCGGCATTTCGTATTAATGCAGATTTAAATGGTCCACCTCCATATGAAAATCGAAATTAGTGGTCCCTTATAAAATGTTACACCTGTCAAACCATGCAAATTCCTCACCATCCACTATACTTACGTACGAATTTACCTCTACTCTGGAGACCGCATTATATCCTCCCAATACGCGATCTTCGTTTTCACATGGCAAACGCTTTTGCGAGCATTCGAATGAAAAGTCAAGTTAGCCTCTCCGACAAATACATTTGTTGCATAGCTGGTCGCATCGAACGTAAGGCTATACTTCCAGCGACTTATACCTGTAAACTTAGTGGTACAAATCCTGTGCGAACTAGTCGCAAATAACATTATAGTAGCAATCAACTAAACGTGAATGTTGCTGGGGGTGATCTCTGCTTCCTTTAAACTCGGTTCCGTGCTGGCCTTCTTAACTTAGGCTTGTGGCGTTCTATGGAATGACAGCAGGTAACGGAACCTAATTTCTTCTGAACTAATGCAGACATGTGTGCTCCTTACATCGTTGAATAAACAAATCGGTATCAGATTATTCGGAGGAGGAGACCGTGTGTATCGCGAATGTATTCCTAGAAGTTACCTTTCAAGATACACTCTAAAGAGCACCATGCGATGGCGTCTGTTCACACAGGAGGTTATGCGCTTTTGATATTTTGGCTTGTTTGCTGCACAAACCAACTTTTCTACACCCAACCGGGGCAACCGATATGTTGGCCTATTACAATCCGCTTTTCACAAACAGCACCTACTAGTGACCCTAAATCAAACTATGACTAGACTTGCGAGCCATCACTGTCTCAATATTGTTTAACATCAAGTTGAAGGAATATGAAACCGTGGCACATTGATAGGGTTTGTAAATCTACACCTAACTGCACTTTAGACGAGTTTGATTCAATTGGGCGCTTTCACAATGCGAACACCGCTTGCAATGATCTTTCATCATCATCATCATCCTCCTCCTCATCATCATCATCATCATTGTCGTCATCATCATCAGCATCATCATCATCATCATCACCATCCATCTCATCATCATCATCGTCATCATCATCATCATCATCCTCCTCAGCATCATCCTCAACCTCATCATCAGCATCCTCATCTTCATCCTCATCAGCATCATCATCTTCCTCATCATCATCATCTTCATCATCATCATCATCAGCATCAGTATAAGGATCATCATATAGTGCACGAGTTGTGTGGCAGCTATGGAGATGGCCTCCAATTATCGTGCACCGAATTCCTCTGTTTATCATCACCCCAAAAGGGTCCTAGTAACATTTCTCAACGCGTTCTATAACCCGGAATAATGTAGTGGAGAATGTATCATGAAGCACCAGAAAGAAAATCAGATCGTCCATTACGCCTAGTCCAGGAATTGTACATGCACCGCAGTTGTTGTAAGGAGTGTAAAATGCACCCACGGGTACGTAGAGCTTATTTTGTCTTGATCTGCTTGAAGTAATTGTAAAATTTAAATTGCTTCTGCTTGGACTGCTAAACCTTCCAAAAGTTTATCATGTTCCTGTCATTTGCTAATAGATATTCTCCTTGGTTTGAAAAACGTTTTAACTACCATGGTCTTCGTTACCAGGTAAAATACGGTCCATTTTCTACCGCATGGGTAACGCGTCTACCAAAATGAGTTGAAAAGTGGTACTGCGCGTCGCATTCTAATCACACAGCCATTACTTCAAACCATCATCGAAACATAGCTACTGCTGTCCTACATCATGTGTGTCTTCGTGGCAACGCATACATGCTGGGTGTTATTGTTAATGATAATAAATAGTGACTAGTTACTTTAGAAAATTGGAGCCAGACCTCCAGTAGTCTTTAACCGTTGACTACAATCAAGTAGTATTTCGTCAGGATGAGGATGGTAGCGTTGATTCGCGCAAAATCTTAGCAATAAAGTCCTAATGATGGCATTTGACTTGGTTCTCGCATTGCCTGCGTGCCACAATTTCTTACCAAAATAGATGCGATGACAAGCCCGTAGAGCAATTTAAAACGTCGGGTGAGTAGTCAGTGTTACTATCCGGGTGGCTGCAGCGGACTTGCTGAGGCGGCGTGCGACCAAAGCACCGATACAATGAGCGGTGTAGTCACCAACTTGCTTGACAGTCTCTTCAGTTGTCAGCATCAACTCTGTGATAAATGGCTTCATGGGGTCAACTGAACGTTCTAAGCCAGATCAGTTTTGGTGACCAAGGTCTTTACACATTGGTCGGGACGCCTTCTTATCACATCATGCATGATACGTTGCTGACACGCTAAAAGATTAACAGCAAATGCCACCGAAGTATTTGTTTACGGGTCCACCAGGAGACACAGATGACGTGAAGGAATTTGTATCTGACCCAGTAAATGTTGTTTTTCTTGGTCAGTGCAAAATAAGGCACTTTGATTGTCTGTAACCATCAAATTCTATAGGGTCACAGATGCACAATTGGAACAGCAGAGTTACCATGCAGCGCTGATCAAAGATTTTAGTCAGATAGCCATCAGACTGAAAGATCATGGGCAATATATATGGAAGGAGGTAGCGAGTAATGGTAATGCACATTGAAGGACAGTTAATTGACAGTCGGCTACGCGTTTCCCAAATAACTTGCTTGTTGTTGTTTTGTTTAAATGAGATTGTGTTAATTCAAACAAAAAGTAATGCCTACATGTGTTGATCAGAATGCAGTGAATGTTGCACGAAGTACTCTTAGTTTTAGATCCGACGGCTGAAGGAAACATTGAAGAATAATTCGATTTGCGTTCCGAGACAAAATGATGTTACTGTTAGCTGAAGCCTAGCATCCATATCGTCGGATTTTTGTGGAAAAGATGTGTCTAGACCACTGTACCATTTAACAAGTCACGCCAATGTGACCAGTGTGGTTCCAAACCAACCACTCATTTCATATTGGCGTTGGGAAACACAATGAATTCAATCTATAAGCTGAATATGTATCCGTAATGGGGGTACTGTGCACTGCGATTTGTCAACAGAATGCATGTTAATCCTTCATCTCCAAGGCTCCTTGTGAATCTCTCCTCCAACCGGCCAATTTTCTGCCATTTGATGCTTAGCCGTTGACAGGCTGCATCCCGACCACAAGTGCGAGAATCAGTCCTTTAAGTACCGGTCCGACCTAGTCACAATTGCGATTCGGTTTGTGACGGGGATGCTGACATCTCAACTCTCTGACTCATTAATAAACCGAATTTCTTCGTTCGCAACTCAGTGAGCCAAATTTATGGATGGCTCATCGGCTGATTTGTCGCACATATAAGTTTCTTTGATTTAAGAGAATAGTTTATCTGCTTCAAATTTCAACATACTACATTAAATTGAGAAGCGCATTTGCTTCAGCGTAACTTTATAAGTAGATCTGTTGTTGGGACTTTTATTGCTGGTGAGTTGGTGACTAAAATTTACTAAGCTGAGTAGATTGAGAGAAAAATATCCGTAGCAAATAGCTTCCTGAACAGCCTGAGGCCTGGTTATGGTCATGTGTAATCCACTTGAAAAGATAAACAAGGGTGAATACATTTCAGCTCAACAAAGTCACTGACAGGCAACGTTTACTTAGATAAATACAAAAACAGACTTGATATGTTTAGATGATGCGAGGCGCAATAGCAGAAACATGAAGGTGAACACATTGCTTATGTAGGTTTATTTCTGAGCGCGAACGAAAATAAAAGGTGGATGCGTTGCTAGCGTTAACACACTAGATTGGATAATGACGTCAGTTTCGCAACGATTGCTCGAGACATTTGGAAAGATAAGTGGCTATTCTTACAATACCATGTAAAACATTGCTGACTGCAGGCCTTCAAATAACAGTGTTACATCTCAGTTACAGGCGACGCAAACTACAAAGCGAGGTTCACTGGGTTTTAATGTTACACGTAAATTTTCTGGCAAAGAAAACTGTAATAGGTGCAAGAAAATAACGATAACTGTCACATCCCATAGTTCCACTGGTAACTAATGATATAATTATTTATGGAGCATGTCATCACAAACCCCCATGGACTTGTACTCGGAAATTCCCATATACCCTAGAACATGCCCATTGAAATGTTACAATGCTGGTAGATCAGTAAATAATGTAGGTCGCCTTTACTGCCATGTCGGAGTACCTTTTAGTTACTTCTCTCGGTACAACCTCATAAATGGAAATCTGTATTACTTGTCTCATTATTTTCCAGCTACTGGCACCACTACTCAAGTTTTAGAACTTACTCAAAACAAGCACTACCTCAAGCTGTTGTGATCATAGTTGGCTCAAAGTTTAAGTTTCATTACGGTTCATTTCGTCCATCATCAATCATTGCATTGCCAGACCCAGTTGTCAGCTACCAAGGAATAGATTCACATGGCACGTTGCAGACCACAATGGCGCAATTTCCAGACTGTATCCATGGGCCCGAGGGCATTTAACCTTGGTGTATCTGGGACGTGATACAGGAACAGG
Source organism: Dicrocoelium dendriticum (assembly GCA_944474145.2). Lineage (NCBI taxonomy): Eukaryota > Metazoa > Platyhelminthes > Trematoda > Plagiorchiida > Dicrocoeliidae > Dicrocoelium > Dicrocoelium dendriticum. Next base: position 12,093,168 of record OX104065.1, on the reverse strand, counting down.
ATTTTCAGCTTCAATCGCATTCAGGACTGTCTTTGTTGTCATAAAAATCAAAGGACATATGTGGTCGGAAGCAGTCACATCCTTTTTCATTCATCGACGCCCCCGATCTTGATGCACATTAACGCAAAAAGTAACTTGGCTCAGATAACACTTGACCCTGTCTCCATGCAACACAGCAAGCCAAGGGTACCAATGCCTTCAATACAGCAAGGAAAGAAGTGCCTAAACAAGTTTCTTTCACCTCGACATGTGGGGGGGGGGGGGGTAACCAATAACACTGATGCGATCTTACCACGATTCGCACTGCAAGTATTTTTCGCTGGCGGGAACAATACCTGTCCCGATGCTGCGATGCTCCAACCTCGTCACAACATGTGGTAAGAATATTACAGCAGGAGGTTCTGGTTGTCTCTCTCCTCATACGACCGGTGCGGTGGCCGAAGTTTAGTATACCTTTGCATAGAACAGTGGTGGCACTCTAGATGTAGGGTAAAGTGAAGAGCAGTTGGGATAACGCATCCGGATGGATAGGTCCGTGGGCAAATTTGTGGTCTTAATCATATACTTTAGCAGGGGAATGCCCAGTTTGTAGCTCACCACCGAACGCACACTGACGTATACTGGTGGCTGGCATAAAGGAATCCAGACCCTCGTTAAGTAGATTCAGTATTCACCATTCACGGCTGCTCAGCAGTAGGAAATTTCCAATGTGGGCACAGGAGCTATCCCGTTATTCAACGGTCGGGGCATAGTGATGGTAGGTAATAAGGATAATTCGATGACAGCGACCATTAGATCGAGGATATCTGCTTTGTGAGATTCAGTTAGGAGTGGGAGACCCGCAGGTATCTCATCAACAAGAACACCTTATTTATCTAATAGGCTGAAGTCGTTTTTCTTCACTCGTATGAGCCCATTGCTCATTAGCGCAAAAGTGGTAAACCTACCCACTTGTACAGAAGGCTAGTTTGGCCAGGAAGCAATAGGATAACTACTGAAGGACTGTTCTTTTAGAAATGCTGGGTTCATTGTACCACTTGAAAGGCCACCTGGAAGTCCCTGTCTAAACAGTGACCATTGCAATTTAAAGCAGTCAGTTCCCTTCGGCAATCTGTAAAGCGCGGTAAGAACGAAAGCTGGTACCAATTGCGTCAGGTTATCATACGGCGCAGGGTGAGCTTCAAATCCGGTTCCAGCAGCTTCGTAAATTCCCACACCTTTTTACACCTGAAACCGTTTCAAAAGGCAGCTGTGGACTACTTATTACTGCAGTATAACAATACACTATGAAATTCTTCTCATTACGGTAGCCGTATGGACTCCGGGATCAAGTCTATGCGCATGCTTGAATCTGGTGATGAATTCAGCCGGCATTGCACAACCATAAATAATATCTGGCGTTCATACCGCTTTGTGTTTGAACTAGGTCGAAATGCATTCACAGTGGTGAAAGCTCATGCCGAAAAACAGATGTGGTAGCGTTGCGCCAGCAGGTGTTGAAGCACCCCTGTCTCAACGGGTGGTTCATGCAATTGGGGTCGTAATGTCCTTTAACGACCAGTGTTAAGAATATCCACGAACGTGTCGATTGGAATAAGTAGTGCCTTGGATTTTATGATGCACGCGAATGATGGTATGATGATGAGCATGAAAAGGACGAATTCAGAACGGTTACACGCATGCATCCTCTGTATGAGTGTCCGTTTGGAATGTAGTTCATTCCTCTGAAATGTACATTGGCTTAACACCTCATCTTTCAGGAGTATGATAGCCGAATGCACTATAGAGGAAATGGATTAGTCGGTACTTGATGTGGCTGCATGGAATGCCTATATTACGCTTCGACATAAAGCCTGGGCGTCAGCAACGGTGTTTCAACTGAACCAGTATTTGAAAGTTGGTTGCATGACGCACTCATCCACTTATACTTTGTCACTTAGAATTATGTCTCCATCCTACACCTGGATTTTACCATGGATGTATTTGATGATACTGTGAGCACTGTGAACCTAAGCGGATTACAAGGCTACAGATGAGCAAATGATAGATGTTTATTTTCAGATTTAAAATATTAACTGTTTTACTGTTATTATCCTTATTTTTCTTATTTCAATATCCTTACCAACCATCCAACGGGACTTGTGAAGCAAGGCTTCTTAATCCGTGTAAATTCTTTGTTCATTGTTCATTGTATGTAGTGCTTTTACGCTCCTCTGTGTATAACTGCGTAGTTCGGTGAATTTCAACCAATCGACTGCGATCCGGGCAGGGAATTCGAGGTACATCCACTTAGCAGTTGCTAAATAAAAGAAATGAAAGTTAATGACAATGGGTACAATTGAACTCGTCAAATGGACGGGTTAAGTGTTGTGAATGTAGAAAAAGTGCACTTATCTGGTGTGGGCGGACCTCAAAACACAGGCAAATAGAGCGTTATCGCGAGCAATCACATCGCTCCTAGTCAGGATGAAGCTTATCGACTCTAGGACACAGGTCAGTGTTATCGGGACTAGCGCCAACGTGGCTGCTATCACTCCCATTCGTGTCTACCTCAAAGTTCACAGTCTTTTATAGAACTTTTCAACAAGCATCATAAACTCCTTCGCGTTCCGAACGACTTGCCTCCTGTGACCTCAAACGTCATGCATCACATCTGCACTAAGGGTCCACCTGTTTCAGCCCGCCTTCGCAGACTATCTTCCGACAAGCTGAAAGCTGCTAAGGCGGATTTCGCCCAAATGCTCGAACCGGGAATAATCCGCCGGTTCAAAAGCCCATGGGCATCACCATTACACATAGCGCCGAAGAAATCCGGTGACTGGCGTCCATATGGTGATTACAAGGCACTTAACAAAGTTGCCATCCCGGATAAATACCCCATTCCGCACTTCCACGACTTAACCTCAGCTCTAGCTGGTAAGTCTGTCTTTAGCAAAGTCGACCTTGTTCGCGCCTACCATCAGATACCTGTCGTGCCAGACGACATTGCTAAAACAGCAGTCATCACGCCATTCGGCCTATTCGAGTACCTCAGAATGCCTTTCAGCCTCAGCAACGCTGCTGAAACTTCTCAGAGTTTCATTCATGAGATAACGCGAAGACTGGAAGGCATTTATCCCTATCTAGATGACATTCTCATCGCCAGGTCTTCTGACGATGTACACCTTCATCACCTCAACGCTCCCTTTCAACGCTTGACGCAACAGTGGGTTGCCGTCAACCCCGATAAATTCGAGCTTGGCCAAAGCTCCATCGATTTTTTGGCCACCGCATATCCGCCTTTGGTATTGAAGCTCTGTTAGACAAATTCCAGGCACTGAAGGACTATCCTTCCTTCGAACAGTTACGCCGATTCCTTGGCCTGGTTAACTATTATCGACGCTTTATTCCTAACTGCGCGAGCATTGTTCTGCAAATGACTGACTTGCTCCGTGGTAAACAACACTTTTCATTTTGCAGACGACGTTAGATTGTCTCTCGAGAAGCTCAGAGACTCTAACTCCAAAATAGCGCTGCTCCCCCACCTAATCACATCTGCACCACTCTCTCTGACCACTGGCGCATCCGAGACTGCCTTCGGTGCAGTTCTTCAACAACTCATCAACCATCAATGGATACCTCCAGGTTTCTTCTCGAAATGTTTACGACCTGCCGAATCGCGTTACAGCACCATTGGTAGGGAACCATTGGTTATCTACCTAGGTATCACACATTTTCATCACTATCTCGAAGGTCGACATTGTACAGTCTTCACTGACCACAAGCCATTGTTCTACGCAATCAATGTCGCAACAGACGAATATTCTCTGCCGGAAACTAGACACCCAGACTACGTTTCTCAGTTTACGACAGAAGTACGACATGTCTTAGGTGCTCTCAATCCCGTCGCGGATGCGCTTTCACGCATTCATCAGATCAGCCTATCGTCTGGCACCAACATTGACCTAGCCGCTATGACTGCTGCCCAACAAGCTGATCCCGACATCGACAAGATACGACGCAACACCTCGTTGAAACTACGCGAACTTCCACTAGCTTCATCTGAGGGGACCATTCTTTGTGATGCCTCACAAATTTCTTCTCTACCCGTAGTTCCTACTTCGGTGCGTCGACTAGTTTTCAACGCTTTACACAATCTGTCTCATCCCGTCACACGCGCTTCGTGAAAGCTCGTAATAGAACGCTTCGCATGGCCAAACGTCAACGGCGATGTCCGCCTTTGGGCATGCGCATGCTTGGAGTGTCAGCGCGCCTAGGTATACAGACACACCAATAGCCCACTTGGCGTCTTCCCCCTTCCTGACTCTCGTTTTGCACACGTCCATGTCGACGTGGGCGGACCTTTACCCCCATGCAAAGGCTACGTGTACCTCCTCACCTGTGTCGATCGATTCGGCCGTTGGCCAGAAGCGATTCCGATAGTCAACTCCTCATCTGCGACAGTTGCACAAGCTTTCCTAGAACGCCGGGTAGCTCAATTCGGTTGTCCAAGCGTAGTCATCACTGACAGAGAATCACACTTTGACAGATCCTTCAGCAAACTGCTCAAGGTGCTTGGTTGCCAACATAACCGAAATACCGCATACCATCCTGCAGCTAATGGGATGGTAGAAAGGTTCCACCGGCAACTCAAAGCATCACTCTGTGCCCAATCTAGCACATCCTGGCACGAAGCACTTCCGCTCGTTCTCTTAGGCATAAGCAACACGATTAAAGCGGATTTGCACGCCACTCCGTCTTCGCTAGTCTTTTGATGCACACAACGCTTACCTGGTGAACTCGTCACGTCACAAGCGCCAACAACCTTCGACTATGACGACTACGCAGCTCGCGTATCTCACCACATGCGACAACTTCAGCCTGTGGAACCCAGAGCACAGAGCTTGTATACCGATGTGGACGAAAGCTTAACTACTTGAACGCACGTATTCGTTTACACTGACTACTTACGCCAGCCACTCCAACCTCCTTATTCTGGCCCGTACTGTGTTGTAAACAGAAGCGACAGGACGTTTACCATTGACTACAATGGTAAGACTGAGAAGATCAACATCGATCGACTCAAGCCAGCATTCCTCGACAAGTCTGACTCTTCGGTGCAGCAAGCACCTTCGCAGCCTGTGCCATCACAGCTCGCACTGCAACCTCAGACGAGTCAGTCCGGTCCAGCAGAACCGACAACCTCAACCGACAGCCCTCCTACTCGCCCTACTATCAATCGACGCGGTAACAAGCTCAAACCTCCTTTGTTAGCAATTACTATTTTACATTGAACGAGCCTCTGCAATTTTTTCTGCTCTTACAAAACGTTTTCCAAACTCCACGAAAAAACAAAAGTTTTGAAACTACCAAAAAGAGAGCAAAACCTTTTGAAAACGCAAAAACAGTTTTGCACTCTTTGTGTATGACTATGCATTTATGCGGTTTTTTCATTTTGATTTCCATATTAACCGTCGGTTGGTCACACCACGGTTTCACTTTTCGCTGGATCCACGCACGTCAACTGGAAGTGGAACGAACTTCCTGCTCAACCACCTACGTGAACTTTACTAACTGTTCCCCCACAATATTTGTTACCGTTTCGACTCCGTAGGGAGGACACGGGTGGGAGCCCGCTAGGGTCCGATTGCATGGTTCTCCCCCAACACCTACATCAGGTTCCACAACCTGGTCTCGCAGAAGGCTGGCCCGCGACGGAGAGCCCTCACGTAGATCGAAGAACTCCTTGCACAGTCCCTTCTGGAGGAGGGCTATGTAGCAGTCTGGCGATTCCCCGGTTCGCCTGTGTAAAAATCTGACTAAAGTTATTTTATTGTACACCTAGACTACCGGTGTGGTTTGTCGAACTGATTGCTGAGTTCGAATGCTTGACTTGCTCATCGCCATTTTTGCTTGGCGCTCGTTTCGGTTGCAACGCGCAACTATTCAGTGTACTGCGCATGCTCCGTTCCCCTAGCTAGAGCGTCAACGGTGTCGTTTTTTATAGCTAGGTAACAGGGAATCGTTTACTTTACCAATAAAAGTTCCCCTGCAACTCCATCTGTCTTTCGAAGCGATCTCCGGGCTCCCGGTACAGGCTACCCACTAAACAACATGTTTTCGTGAATCCTTGGCGCAACTGATATAACGAAGTCGTTTTATAACCATCAAGACCAACGCGTCATCAAACGAGACCAAATCACACAAAGGTGAATTCAATCCTTCACACAGTAAAGATCAAGTTGTCTTAGAAGAAGTGAATTCCAAATAAACAAGAACTCACGTTGCTTTGTACTTGAGTCCTCTCTTCCCGTCTTGCTTCTTTGTGCCACCATAGTAATAGAAATATGTGGAAATCTAAAGAAGGATTTTACCGACAAATATAAACGTTTACAAAGATATTTATAGCTTTGACTAACAATTAGGGTCCCCCTGTCAATCTGCCACGGAGTTTATAATCAAGGCATGGAGGTGGCCCGTTAATCACCCGTTCAGCTGTCCCAAGTAAGGAGGATGGCAGTGATGCGCAAATAATTTCTCTCTGGAAGATTCCGCCTGTCAATTTACGCTGGATATTATCGTTGGGCGATTACCAGATCGACCCACATTTTGAATAAAACACACCTGTCCGCTGTTTCGGTTGATAACCCGAAAAGATTGACCGACCGAAAGTATTTTTCAAAACTAATTGAGGAAAAGGTTACCAAACCATACGACTATTTGGTCACGTAAAGCAGCGTGTTCCGGCCTCATAGTTTCAGTGAGTAATGCACTTGTTGTTGAAAGTTTGCAATCTTATGCTAAATTAATCTGTCGCCACCGGACACAAGTCATCTTGAAGAAGTTATCAGGGGGTACGTTGGCTTCAGTCATTGTCACAGTAAGTATTTTGTTAAGCTATGTGGCAAACGTTGCCAGCCACGAATATTTAGCTTAGGGTAAGAGGTCTCCGATATCACCCCAGAAGTTCCGTGTTCAAGTCGCAGCTCTGCTATCTATAACCGTACGTTGTGCATACTTACGCAAATGGCTGTAAGGTGCCTTGCATCCGGGGAGGTATCACTTAACCATCATTCATATGTGATAAAATGTGTTCTGTAAATAGTGAACATTCACAATTCATGTAGACACATTCACACTTTGCTGCTTCCAAACATAGGAGCACACCCTCAGTGGAGCAGTCACGTAATTCCTTTGGCAAGTATGAATATCCCAGTTATTACACTCCTCATGTTCCAAATCGACGAACTTCATAGCAACAGGCTGTCTAAAGTTGGCCTATTTCCATTAGTTACTGAAAGATATGGAATGAGATGGAATCGAATAACCTTCCTCGCTTGACTTTCGACCACCTAGTAGCAGTGGCGTACAAACAAATTTACTACCCGAGACGGTGGTAAAATTTCCACCCGGACAGTGGGCAGTATAAGCGCGTGAGGGCCACACAATCGGCTCAGCATAAAGTGCAAATTTGTTTTCGATGAAATGGATGACCTTGAGGAGGTAAATGTGTTGAAAGTGACCACAGTGGGACAAATAAGCGTAACTGGGGAGAACGTTTTCACATGCGTGTCATATGGTGTAAAGGCTTGTTGGATCTAGAGTGTAAGCTTAAAATACGCAACCCTCAGCTTAACTGGAAGTTTCGCCCTTTCTATGTGGTCTCGAACAACCAACAATACGAAAATTGCCACCCGCGTCGCATGCCGTTTGTAGCAGACCGCCCCTTTAGCCCACCCTCTCTACGACTCTGGCTAGTTTCATTGACTCTTCCTGTAGAAACGAAAGAATGACAGCTTGTATTCACATACATAAAGGTAGCCGACAGAATTCGGATTCGTATGACTTCGTTCCCAAACGTTTTCTTCATGTGATTTAAATGGAACGACTAATACGAAAGCAGATGCATTTATTTGCGCAGCAAAAAGACAGCGTTACGTAGCTTGATTTATATAACGAGATTATAATTTATACTGTTATATTATGAAGTTGGCGAAGTATACACTTTTCAAAAAGAATAGTCTACGCACGCTAAACCCGAGAAGTCCATGCGTAAGCATTGCATTGACACAATACGAATGTGCCAATTTCAATAAGCGAAACATGTCCGAAAAGCAATCGTTTTAACCGCGAAGGCTGGTCGGAAAAAAGTGAATTCTTGTAAATGCGGAAGCTGATCGGTAAAGGGAATTCTGCAAAACGCTTAGGCTGTTTGAAGTGACATGAACTAAAGTGTGGAAGCAGAGAATCATGGCACGCAAACGCGGGTTGTTTATTTTTCTAATCTTATTTTGATGAGAAAAGTGAATTCAAAACCAACACCCTCCTTTAATTTGGAAAACACTCGATGAACGAACGTCGCCTACGCCATCGCCATCGGAAATGGCTGTCCCACACATTCGGAACGGGAGTGATGAAGATCGGATAAACAAATGGTTTTGTCATAAGCCAAAATTGCTCCATCACATAGCCGAATGCAGCAATATCGTGACGTAAACCCACGCACGGTCTGCAATTACGGTAAACAATGGTGAATTCCATGGATGATAGCAGACATTGAAATGAACTTGTTGACAGCTACACGTGTCCAAGACAGCAATGGTCGACGAGTGTTTTTTCCACAACTGTCCGATTCCTTAGGCAAACTCACTCGAATGGCCTCTTATCCTGCGCCACCACACTGGCTTCGTCGCGGGTGGATTGTGAAAAGGGCACTGTCACAGCTGGCGAAATTTTTCTATGCACTTGTGTGATTGATCACTGGGCCGTGCCGCGGACTCTGATGTGGCAACGAACGAATGGTAATTGTCTCATTCTAATAAGGAAAATTACGAATTCGCTGAATCTGCGAACAACCCGTTCTGTCTTTGTTCATCTCATGAAATAGATAAAATCCAATATGCGTCAGTAGTATATTACCTCATTTTAAGACACTGAACTGACTTTGATGACAGGGACACCTACCGATCGGGCAGAGTGCAACAGCGAGTGACGTTGCTGACTTCGTTGTAGGAAGTTTGTACTGGAGCATAACAAAGTCTGGCGTTCGTGTGATCGACAACCTACATTTGTCGCATAGCGCGATGTAGTGTATACCGCACTTCACCGATATAAACGACGATTACACTGCGGTTGTACTAACAATTCGCATTCTCCCTTTATCCATTCCGTAGATATAGGCCTACAAGTAAACATCAGCATGGTTTTTGTAGGGTAGGTCGTGCACTACTTGTCAGTTAGATTACCTTGATTACCTGACTAGAGCAAGAGACGCCGGAAGTGCCATCATCGTAATATTTCATGACATCCAAAAGGCTTTTGAGCGTGTCCCACACAATTTATTGTTGCGGAAGCTTATGTCCTATAGTATCACAAATTCGCTTCTAGCTTGGTTGTCTTCCTACCTCGATGGTCGAAAGCAAGTAGTCAAAATCGGTAACTATACATCAGAAGCCACTACAATCTCTAGTGGAGTGATTCAAGGTAGCGTGCTAGGCCCACTTTTATTCTTCATCTATTTCAACGATCTCTTTGATAAAATCTGGTACGGGAGGCCGTTCCTTTTCACTGATGATGTTAAAATTATGTATTGTTCCGCCCTTGGGCAATGTAGTCCTAACTTAGCCTATATTCAGCCTGGCTTGTCCGCAATGGAGCAATGGAGTAACTCCTGGAAGCTGCACTTTGTCACTGACAAGAGTAATCTATTGTACTAAGGCTGTGGCTCTTCTCTGAACATCCTGACATTAAGCGATACCCCTATTCCTGTGTGTGGCGCAGTACGAGACCTTAGTCTAAGATATTCTGCCTCGTTTAATTTTTTAGAGCATGTTATATTCTTGCAGGCTTCTGCCAGAAAAGTGATCGCATGCATAAGTCGAACTCTTATTTTGAAGGATTCCAGGCTTCAAGCCTTTAAAATATGTGCTAGGCCAAAGCTTGAATACTGAACGCTAGTGCATAGTAATCTGAGAAAAGTGGATATTATAGCACTAGATTACATTCAACGATCATTCACAAAAGGTTTTTGAACATGCCTAATACTATGACATACCTTGAGCGTTGCGAGGCGCTAAATCTGGAGCCGCTATGGCTACGCAGACTCAAACTTAATCTGTGCCTTCTATACCGCTTACTATTCGGGTTAAGCTTCACTGCTCAGCCACAACTCAAGTTTCAGACTCGGATGCGCTATGAACTAAGAAACAGCGAGCGCACAGTGCAAATACCAAAGTCTCGCACAAAGCTCCGCTCAAATTTTTCCCCGTAAAATATGCGTTAATATGGAATAAACTTCTATCGAGTACTAGAAACTGCACTACATGTCCGCAATTCAGACGCGTGAATAATATTCACCTGAATGTTGCAAACATCTGGTCAACAGTAAGCCAAACGGTGACTCTAGATGACTTGTATGAGAAAGGTCCTGGATACATATGAAAGTCACCATATCCTCTATTCGTTTCAATATTATAGGGTTACCTACATATAATTACATTCTTGAGTATGTATTTGAGAACGATCTTACTCTATCAGTCCGTCTAACCAATTCTGTTTTCTCCTTTGACGCACTGGTTCGTAGATCCACTACGCCTTTCAAGTTGATGTCTCTGTACCATCGTCGTCACTCGACAAGATTTTCCATCAAATTAGGATTGGCTTGTCGGCAAGCGTTTGTATTCATTAGTATGTTTTATAATTTCTCATACTTTATCTTTTGTTTCACTGTTGGTCATGACTGGGCTGATCTCTTGTGGTGACGGATTATAGCTTCCAAAATAAAAAACTATACCCATGCAAATCATATTACTACAGACTCGCGGACTTAAAACAAAAAAGTGCCATACTTGATTGATCCGCATGACAGAACGGGCTGAGGCTTCATCGCTTATAATGTATGCATAAAACAGCCCTTAAAAAAGACATTTGATACTCAGTTCTGATGGTCTATTTCCTATTTTACCACACTGGCACAGAGCCAATTGAAGCATGGAAGTGCGGGTGAAACCCATCATGGGAATACCCTGTATGGAAGCAAGTCCCCTGAGGACAGTTCCATGGATGCCGTATTACTTTAATTGAACTTTCCGTGAAATCGACATTTATTATTGTTCCCAGTTTCTTTATCTCTCTATTATTTTCAAATTGCCAATCACTTCCAAAACTCATATGGGAACCATTGAACAAAAGACGTAAAATTAACTATTATGCGATCACGTTGTACATATCCATAAGACCACCCAATTGCTCTGCGCCTCACACTGTTGAAGAATAAAACGTTTATTTATTTATTTATAACGAACAACTGGACGTTACTAACCTATCAGACCATTTGTCCACCGGCCTCTTCTATATTTTTTGTATAACACCTAAGCGGTTATGACCAGCGCTTTGCTTTGTGGTGTTATGGTGTAAATGACGTCCAGCACGCGCCGCTGCGTAACACCGAGAAATTGCTGGTAACTTCCGGTTTTAAGCAACTAACGGTGAATTACCTATTTAGTGCGAGCGTGAACGCGATACCATCTTGCCGGGTGTTTGTGACGCTCAATGTAGTTTCGGATGAAAATAATCTGGAGTGATTCATTCCTCTTATAAACGAGCGGCATCCTTGTAAGTAAAACTATTTTTGGTGAACTTCCGTATGTAGTCCACAAAACACTCCTACAAATGTATGTATCCCAACTTGACAAGAGACCCAGGAAAGCTTCGTGCTATGGGAGTAGTTTATCACATATAGTAACGATGAGGTCAGTCGTTACCGTCTACCGTAGTCCAGTGGTCTTTACCCAAAACTGGTAATAGTCGGGTTGCGGGTTGCAATCAAACAGGGGTCAGATGGAATACGCACTGCTGACGATTCTCGAAAGAATAAGACAGATGTACAATGCTTTTCCGCGCGCGTGTTGGCTATCAGACGGGGTCTAGATGTCATGAACTTCGGCTTATAATCCTTAAAAGTAAGCACCAGTTAAGCATTCTTCACAATAGCAGTGCAGTTTATTTGTTGCTCACCTTGCAGTTCCTTCCATTGACCCTTTATAGCGTGGACGACTGTCACCATAGCACTAGCTGTGCACTGGGCTAACATGCACCCAATTAACGGGCACAAGGTCATGTAAGCTACCCAAAATTGCTCTCTGTATAGTAACCTAAAGATTAGGGTCAGAGCCAATCAGTCAAAACACCAAACAACGCTAAATAAAGGTGCGGATCCTCCCTAAGCTGGCTTTATAATAGACCCGCACTTGGTGAATGTCGACTAAATAAAAGTTAACTAATAAATTAAAGGTTAGTTCTCTGCAATGCCGGTAAACCCATCTAAGCAAGAGCAGTGTATTAGCCATTAATAGTGAATTATTGATAGTTTTGCTTACGCAGGATAACTTTTAATTCAGTCCGGTGCCCACGTTAACCGGAAGTGTCACTGGGTAATTGAAGACTCTGGCCTGAACTAGGTTACATTCTGTTATGGGGACCCAAAAGCCCCATAAGATTGCGAGCTGAAACTGCGTAAGTCGCTGAGATCCGCCATGGACCAAGGCCGCTCAGAAGATTGCGGCATTACGTCTGCGACTACCTGACCAAGACCAGCTTAGGAAACGTTCTGGATCATCGCAGAGGCATGTTTCAGAATGGTCAGCATTTAGCACTCCTCGGCCAAGTTCTGGAGTGTGATTGTTCTGTCCTGCTGCAATATGAGCACGGAGCGCGCTCGAATGTCCGCATAGTGGGCGGCCTGGAGGGTAGAACCGCAAACCAGGCACTTGAATTGTTCTTTTTAGAGAGTACCAAGCTGGAATCGTTGGCATTCCCGACTGCCGATAAGCACGTACGGGACGAAATCATATTTAGGCACAAAGACGAATCGGAGAATGATTGTCTCATGAGTGGAAAGGCTGATCGAACATCAGCACCTGGTCTGGTCCAGGTAGTCGTAGTACCGATGCCGCAATCTTCTGCGCAAACTTTGCCTCCTGCGGATCCCAGAGACCTACGCAGTTTCAGCTTGCGATCTTATGGATAAGTTTTGTCCCCATAACAACATTTGTTCCTTGATCCTGTATGACATCCTCCGATGTGAAACGCGAAATCTCAGTGGAACACCACCAGGAGCTGATAAGGCATGACCCACTTGCGAACCGGCCGTCTATCCTGGCGTTAATTTTAAATGAGTACACATTCAGCCCCCGGCATTTTGTCTGGAAAGTCCAAGAGAACTTTGATTTCATGTACCAGACGGTTTATTACCTCTTGGTCGTTTAGTGATCCTGTTCCCCCTTTCCAGGTTTCGAGACAATAATATGCTTTCCGCGCGTTAGACTATTACATATTCAAACGGGTATCTGTTTACATTCTGTTCATTTTCACACAGTTTTTTCAAGATCCTGCTTTCAACAGTCATTATTGTTACTGTTGCCTGTTTCCGCCCCCATTGTAAACCCAGTCGTGAGTCCTAGCTTGCATATTATTCTGTCCTTTAGAATCACAGTTAAGGATTATACTAGAACTTCCTCTGTCTCGACTGCTTCTTGTCCACACCGTGCGTATAGCTCGAAGAAACAATATTTATATGCAATACATGCCACGTACTTCGACTTTACCTTGTTCGGTCGGTACAGTGCTCATGGCGTAGCTTTCGACTGTGATGGGAGTTTGAATCACACATCAAACAACTCCATATTGATGGATGCAGGTAGAATAAAGCATAATTTGAAGGAGCACATTCAGCGGAGTAGAACAAAATCAGACAAAACAGATATTTCGCACCTCTGACTCTACAGGTCGCTCGTTTAACATGGCTAGTGCACATTCTAGTTGAGGAAACCACAACATCGAACAACTTGAAACTAATAAAATGATCCCTAAGATCTTGTAGTTTTCCCAACACGTTTTCCGAACCATTGAACTGCATGACTACTCACTGGGTAGTGTGTAACTAATCGGTGACTTGCCTTAAACATGTCCCTATGAGTATTTGTATCAATTCATTTTAAGATTTTAAGATTTTAAGATTATTCCAAGCGCTCCCCCTGCGTCATATATACATAATGCCTCCCTCCCTCTCGACGTTGTGTTAGCAGAAGTAGACACTTATCTCGCTGACTGGATTCACATTTGGCTAATGCTAATCCTGGATAGGCTTGCGGCATTTGGTGACCTGTCACCTAACCGTCTGAGTGCCATCTCCAGCTAATTGTCAATCGGCGCACAATCATCGTGAAATTAATGGGCTCGGATAGCGGAAACGCACTTGAAACGGCCTACTACCCAGTCACCGTTGCCTTTGCATTGTATGAGTATGAGTTTTATCGGTTCCACCTCCCCAGTGATCATATAGCTATGTGAAAAAGACCCGATTCTCTAGTTGAACACATTAGGCATACTCTCAGTCCTATTGCTTTGGGTTTTCTATGGAAGTGGGGCGTGTAGGCGGAGCACATAGCGACCAGAGAAAGCCACCAATTGTCCAGATATGGGTTAGATGGCGCTCCCTCGCGACACCACGCTCCACGACCGGCTCCTTCTGTCTACACGCTTCAGTTGAAGATTTCAGGATAGACGAGGATATTACACGCGAACACATTTACCCCCAGGGTTCCACTAAGAACTGAATCACGATCCAGGCTCAGATTACACGTTGCACTAGATAAAAAGTTGCTTCGACCAAACACACGAGCAACCATATTGACCGGCGTTAAACGTGTCTACCAATCTCCCAAACACTATACACTAATGTACTTTTCATCTGACGTAGATCCCTTCATTATTAACACTGCTCTTACTTAGCACACTACCTGATCTATACATTAGACTACACATCATCGAGAAACGACAAAACAATTGTTGGCTTATCTTCGTTAAGTGAGTCTACCCGTCCAGGCACGCGGCCAATAAGGGCGATTGAGGAAGTGGTTTATCCCAACCTCACACACAAAACGGGCATCCTTCTATAGTATCACAACGCATAACACATTCGCGTCCGACGGTCCGCAACGGACCGGAGTTGGACTCACGGTCGTTATACATGAACGCCTGATAAGTCCCCAATTTATGTATCTTTATTAGCTGTACAACGGTGTAGTTTAAATCAGTGACTATTTTTCTGATCTGGCAGCTAGTCTCCACCGTGGTGGCTCCCAGACGCAACGACGGGCAACTTTCGGAACGGATACCACAAGCTACATTTGGTTGGGCCACTACAAGTACGGGACGATGCAGGAACCATAAAAATAAGAAACTTGGCCTTTCAAACGAACGGTGTAAATGGAAACAGTGTTGCGGACGAGAGCATCTTGAAGTCACCATCACCTGCTCAGGTTTCACCAGGGACAGATATTGTCTCTTGTGTCACTTGTGTATGCGCTTCCTCGAAACCGGTGAACAACACGCACACGATACTTCCACCGTTTTCAGTTCTCTTCAACCAAACGATGGACAAGGAAAACAAAATATTTATGAACATGAAACGGATCAACGAATGGGACAGCTCATTAGAGGCCAGCACAAGCGAGGTGACAAATTTCTATAGAGCTATTGTGATTTCTCAAATAGTCAAAGCCACAGAGCGCTAATCATCTTAACAGCGCAGGTGACTGCTTGCTCGGTGTTGTCCTAGCTCGCATACAAGTTGCCGGACGCCCTGTAATGAATGAAGTGAACGAAATTAGATCATCCGGCTGAATTGGAAACATGCAGGTTATTTATTGAACCGTTCTGAGCTCGGAGCTAGTTGAAGGAAAAGTGGCAGATGGCTGACACGCATTTCTTCCAAATTAACAAAGACAATGCTTTCCGTGATTGATGGTCGCTGTGATGGCTCCCAAGGGGATAGTGAAATATCGAGCATTCAAGGATCGCTCATGGAGAAAGGATGCATAATTCGACAAAACCGTCAGATCTGAATGCATCATATGAGCCAATAGTCTGTCTTTCTAGTCCCATTTCTCGAATCACAGCTGCCATCTGTCCGCATCTGACGGTGTTAAGTGCATCTAGATCTTGGTAAGCCAATTCATTTGGCCTTATAGTAAATGGGAGTGTCCTCATAACCTGCGAACCGAGTGGAATTTGCTTGTTTAATTGAATCAACACGTAACGGAATATCTCATTATACGGTTGACCGAATCCATTCCCGGTTCACCAGCCACAGTGGCCAACGTTGAGGGTGGTGTGTCCGCGTATGGGAGCGCAGGTGTCTATCGAGGAACACGCCCAGACGCGCTACGAATTTCTGAAGGACTCATGGGATTATGGTCATGATGGATGCAATTAGTAGCCCATCTGACGACTCATTTGTTCTAACATATAACAATGCATATTGGGACTCGAAATTCACGGCTTAGTTGGTCCACAATACATAGCCTCTATAGTTCAAGCTAGAGTGAATAACGTGGTGGAGGCAGATACACCACTTGGATGGATCGTTCATGCATACCAAAGTAAACGTGCAGGTACTTGACACGCGCAAATGGATTAGATGAGAACAGGATAATGAGTTTCCCTGTAGTTGTAGGTGTTCCCAGCTCAGCTTGTACCAGTGTCTAATTGTACGAGTCCAGTTAGGGCCAAATTACTTAGAGCGCAGTCGGAATTGAGATTTTGTCTTGCGGTTCATTCATCATCTCAGATTCCAACTTTATGCTAAAGTCTAAGTATTTTTCAGACTTTTCTTCCAAGCCAAGTGATACAGATTTTGTGGGTGGCCACTGTACACCCACGATCTATGGTCTACTCAGCAGCAGCAAAACAACACTGGGGCTTACGAACAACAGATGGAAAGTGGCGGGTTGCTGACTTCAGGTGAGTCATGTTAATTACTGCCCTAAGATCAGTGTGATGAATTGAGAGGTGGTGGAGCGAAGTTTTGATCAACCCTTGACAAGTTTCAAGACGGAGGGCTCGAAAATTGTTACGTTTTCGCCCATCCACATATACTTAATCTCAGGTTCATTATCAATTTGGATTGCTGGATGGCATGCCGGTTGTTTTTGTGTGTCGGTAGGCCTAGTTCGACATTTTATACATAGTTCAGGTTATTTCCGCGCACAAGCCAAACATAATGAGGCTATTTCACTTCATTAATGTTCGGTGCTGATGAAATGTGCCACCAATAGCACATAAGGTTTGAGCATTTTAATCCCGCCTACTCCGCTATCAAGTCATGCCGATGGGGCTTTCCCACTTGAGGTTGCGTGGGCAGGAATTGGAAGAATTCATTAGACAATATACTTTGAGCTCCGTCATTCACTTCATTAACCCAACCAATTAGTGAATGAAGTTTCCCATGTTTTATGTGACAGATGTCTGCGTTCGCTTGCTCAGTTTAGGAGCTTTTCTGCAGCTAACTGATTTTGCTCTATCTGACGAGTATGTTTAGAAGATTTGTAATTCTGTTTCTGCTTCTCATTAGCTCTTACAGTCACCCTTTAGTTTAGTTTCCATGTACAGGCAAAGTATTCTAAGGCTTTGCAATGATTGGTTAGCATACTACTTCAAGACCAGCTGCAGTGTATAATGTATTTTGTACAGCAGCTTGTGCAAACTGGTAGCATTTCATGGCAATATACTTCTATGTACACAATTAGCGGTGTGGTCAATCCTGTAGTTTTGCAAGCACTGAGGTTTTCCCAGGTGGACTAGCTTTCTTCCACTTTCATCAATTTCAAATCATATTCTTCGTATTGGAGCTCGTTCCTCTCTATGGATTAAAACTATTTGGTTACTTACCGAAGCCGGATATTCGTCTCCTAATTATATCAATGTTAAAATGTAGTACAGCATGGTCCTTGATCTAACCGAATAACAACCGAATGAGAAATAATCAGCGAACTTCACTTGTCGCAGCAAAGCAGATTCTCGACTGTGGCACACAAAGGAAGCTGCTTGGAAAATATGCTAGCCTTAAGGTTTGCTTAATGAGCAATGTTTCAAATTACTGTAGATCCTTTTCTTAAGCGGTTATCGCATTTTCATCACTGGCCGTCTTATTATCCACAGGCACTGAGTAATCTTACATTTGCAGACCAGTCGTTTTGGTATCGGCCACTACGCACTTTACTTATTCACTTCGTTAGCCGCCTCTTTTCGTGTGCTGGGTACGGTTTCAGTTCAAAGTATCTTCTCATGTTGAATGTTCCAACTAGATTCAAACTGCATGGTAGGGGATGTCTTTGCTGTCATAGGCTTCTCCTTCTGGTAAATGGAAAAGTATGAACAAAATGTCCAACCTCTGGAATTGATAGAACCCATTAAGCCGAAACTGTAAATCTATTCCGGGCTAGGACAACAGTCGCAACAGAACACATATGTGAATTCACGGTGGCTAGCAGATGGCTGAGCAACTGTACTGCAACTTCAGACGGAACAACGAACTTTTCACCGTCTTTTGTTGGACGGGTCACGCTAGAGTTCGCGTATCCAACGCTAGTTGCGATGCAGTGCATTTCGGTAGCCGCTTGCTAATTTGTTCCATTTTTGAAGAAGCCACTAACACCCGTTTTAATCTGTGGCTCGAAATGCACACAACACACCCAAGTATCGACCAATCTTGTTTGGAACATGTACGAATTCCGTGATATTTGTGGTTGCGTGCTTCTTAAGTGGATGTGCTCACCATGTGATAGAAATTTGAAACTATGGTAGTTGACGGCGTCGTTTGGTGCTCAATCTTAAAATTGCACTGTACGATGCAAGTTTGGGTTGCATTCTACGCGAGCTGTGAGAACAAGAAGCGATCAACTGATTTCGACGTCTTCTCCCTGCCCATGTCGGGCGAAGCAACGCTTATATATTTAACTTGTGATCAGCTGACTGAAGACGGTCTCCCACGTGACCTGTAGTCAATGGGAAATTGGGGCGATGTGATTCACACCGCAGTTATAGATAAGCTGTACACATATGTCGCAAACAGCAGTTACGTAAGTTAGCAGTATCATTACATCCAGTAAGAACTCAGCAGCTTTCTGCGCTGTCTGGGAATTTAGGTATTTGCCTCTGACCAATCGTGGCACAAATTCTCAATGTTTATTGTACCGAGGCTAGTGTACAAATATTGTTTCAACCATATTGGTCGAAAGTTGCACCAAAACAAATTTACTAAATATCACTGCTGCAGGTTGTGCTCTTAATCCAAACCCACCTGAGAGGTCCGCAACCGTCTAGTGTTGCTTCTGCTATAAGTAACATTTCCAAGAGGAATATGTCATCAAAGCTAACACAACGAGTAATGATCCAAATAGTGGATAATAACTATGAACAATGAACAATAATTTATCGCAGGTAAAAAAGCATGTGCTTGACAAGTCCCGTAGGATGGTTGGAGTGAAAATCAAAATTTAAATGATTACAAAGGATAAAGTGCCATTATATTTGAGTAAATGCGTGAGAAAGTAAAATGGAAACGACAACGCTCACTCGTGAATTGCTTCCTTTGACAGATGTGGTATGTTAATCCAATTTAGATAAATCCATGCTACTCACATGGCCACTTCTGCATGTATCCTCACCGCCGCGTTGCGGAGAGGGCCCTTAAGCACATGGTTAGGTTTGCGTTATTTCGTTCTCTAAGTGAAACGGACTATATCAATTAATGCAAGTTGGAAATGGTTTCATCAGGGCGTTTTTTGAAAAGCGTTAATATAAGGGCAAGGATAAGGTAAGTCGGAAGGACATTCCAGGCACGGGACACACCGAGGGAGAAAACGTTTCCTCGACAATCAAGCCGACTGTAGTGCCTAGACAGTTTGAGCTGATGGCCTCTCATTTTGATATTTTGGCTCAGCCGCAACAGATGGCGACATGGTTGAGTTTGGTTCGTCAGTATTAAGTAAACCATGATGAGGTCTCCTCGCTGACGCCGATATTCACTAATGTAAAATCTCAGGTAGGAGAGATGAAACAATCCTCTAAAGAGTTTGGTCCCTCTATGTTGTGGCGCTTCAAGTACATCGACTTCATGCTTGCGCCAGGGACGGCAAGCCTGGATCGCATATTCCACTTGAAGCCTCACGTAGGTTTTCAGCATTTACGGAAATGGTGATGGCTCAAATTTTCCGAAAGCCCTCCGTAAGCGTCCAAGATGTCTGGCTATTTTTGATGACTTTTCAGCCTGCCTCTAGCAACCAAGATCGTACTGCACCATCACCCCGAGGTAGTTTTCTCGGGAAGTACGTTGTACTTGCTGGTCCCCAAGTCGATATTCACAGAAAAACTGTTGGCGTATGCTTTTGACTTTGTGCTTGATCACGTTGAGCTGCAGCCGATTATGGGATGACCAGGCATAATCCCTGTCGAGATCGCTCTTCAATGGCATGTAATCATCCAATGTCTTGATAGCATGCCAGATTTTGACATCATCTGCAGATAGTAAGAAATTAGGCTGCAGTACTCTGTCATGATCGGTAATGAAGAGTAGGAAGAAACGTGACTCCAATACCGATCCTTGGGGCACGCTACACTGGACGTCAGTTGGGTCGGAAATGTTGCTGCGAACTCTCACATTCAGCTGAAGTTTAGGGAGGAAGTTGCTGATCCAACCGAGTATAGGGTCACCGATTACATAGCTTCGAAGAATGTGAAGGAGAATGCGGTCTTCTA
The DNA here is from genome assembly GCA_944474145.2 of Dicrocoelium dendriticum. Lineage (NCBI taxonomy): Eukaryota > Metazoa > Platyhelminthes > Trematoda > Plagiorchiida > Dicrocoeliidae > Dicrocoelium > Dicrocoelium dendriticum. Next base: position 12,072,591 of record OX104065.1, on the reverse strand, counting down.
AATGATCAAACGCTTTCGAGAAGCCCAGGTAGACAACGTCGATCCCCACTCTGGCAGCTTGCTCGGGCTTGCAGCAAGTTTGTGGTGCAGGATCGATTGCGGCGGAATCCGTGTTGCAGTGGCACTAGGAGCGTGTTGCTCTCAAGATATCCCATGAGCACCTCTGCAATTACACCTTCCATTACGTTGGACAAAATTGGGAGCAGAGTGATTAGACAGCAGTTCTATGGCTCCGAACGATTGCCACTTTTATAAATAGGAGCGCCTAGTCCATGCTTCCACATTGTCGGTACCTGCATTTCGTCGAGACAACGTTGAAAGAACTGAGCAAGTGGTTCAGCATGGTTCATGGTCGCTGTCTTCAATGTCTTCGGTTTGATGTTGTCCACGCCAGGTGAGTTGTACACGTGCAATGACATCAGGGTTTTCATCACATTGGCTGCCGTGAACAATACGTGGATTAATCCTGGTGGCAATGGAATCTACGTCAAAAGCGGACGAAATGATGATTCACTCCGGAAAGTATGGACGAAGTGTTTGCGAGGCACGTTGGCTGCATCTTGTGCGGTTTGCGCAAGACCATTTGTTGCACGTAAAACCGGGATACCGCGCTGCACTCTGCGTAGCTGGTTGGCGTGTTTAGACAGCAAATTGGGATTTGTACTGGCTTTCGCCGCTAACTTCTGTTGGTGCTGGAGTTTGTCTTCACGGCTCAACGTGCGCAGTGGTTTATTTGATTTGTGTAAGTACCCTAGGTCAAGTTACTTGGACAGACATTGTAAGCGCACCAGGCTGAATCCCTTAAAGCCATGCATTTTCTAGTACGGCTCCTCAGGAACGAATTTATTTGCTTCGATAGAGGGACCTCGTTTTCTGACACATTTGCTACTAGCTTAGTGAATTTAGTGGCAAACAAGATTCAGGCGACATCGGGCGGCTTCTCTACCAGAAAAGATCAGTCGGTTTCTTGAACGAGGTTGGACAGGATTTCATAATGTGTAAAGAAGCATCTTTCCAGGTTGTTCTCACTGATGTACTCCGAGTAACAGATGGAACGAAAAAGCAACATCGCGTGATCGCTTCAGCCAAGGGGTGCATCTATGGTCATGTTGTCGACCATTCCTTCCTCGTTGGAGAGCACAAGGTCCAAAACAGAGGGTGTGTCACCCGTTCGGAATCACGTGGGGGAGATGACCTGGTTGTACAGAGGTAGATCGGCGATCAATTCTTACAAATCAGCCATGAATTGTTCGCTGTGCGATGCTGGAATTTCGATTGCCTGCAGGTTATAGTCCCCACCAGACGAAGGTGACTCTATATTCGTGCCAGGAATCGTTTCATCGCGGAGGCTAGGCATTGATCCATTTCCAAGGTGGACATTGGAGGGCGGTAAACTATTGCTAGTAAACACCCATCACCACGTCTTAGGTGCAGAAGACATCAAAGAGAATCGAAGACTTTCGTTCCTGGGTCCTCAATGATATCAACATACAGTTCGGTTCGAGAATACAGGAGCACTCAACCTCCTGTGTTAGGTCGAGGGTTTCGTGTAGAAATCATGCCGGGTAGTGCAATCTCAGCATTCGGGATCTCCGTTTTCAGCCATGTTTTGGCGACCATAACTAGGTCCCATAGCGTAGAGACCTGACGAATACGAGTTTCGCTTAGCTTGCTGGAAAGATCTTATGCATTGGTATACAAGCATGTGAGGGCATCAGTGGTCAGAAGCGTGTTTATGAATGTTGGTTTCCGGTCGGGGTCTATGCTGACGCTTGAGGAGTCGGCTTCTAGTCCTTTTTTATAGGATCGATGACGCAGACCCCAGGGCCAGTTAAGGTTATTGTATAGATCTACCAACGCCAACAAGTGGGTGAGCATGCTGTGCTCCTTCAGCTGTCAGTGTGTCTTGGCATTGTCACCGTTCTGC
>OX104065.1:12053100-12070621 GCA_944474145.2 Dicrocoelium dendriticum | reverse complement strand
GTATTTGCAACAGCTCCGTTGTATTGTATTGGTACCTGTTTGGATGATCGCGAAACGGGCTAGGTTGAATAAAACCAACCCTGAATCAGCTCGCTTCTTCATGTGTTACTGGCTGTTGAACTGTGCGCTGAGCTTGGCAAGTTTGTTGCAAACGTTTCGTCACCAATCGAGGTGACATCATCATTGCGTAGTGGAGTGGCATTCAATAGCGTAGAGGCTCCTCTACGCTATTGAATGCCACTCCACTACGCACTGATGGTGTCACCTCGATTGGTGACGAAACGTTTGCAACAAACTTGCCAAGCTCAGCGCACAGTTTAACAGCCATCTGAACAACCTGAGCTACCAGTTTTCACTGCTATAGTCATGTGTTACTGTTTCAGACGGCAGCAGAACGGGATGATTAGTCGCAAAACCAGCCTGACTATAACGATAAGCCATAAGAAAATTCAATGAGGGGTGTATCTCTGACATTTGAGTAAGTAGCGCACTCAATTTACCCGGACAAACCTTCAGCAAGTTGTTGCTTTTTCTGTAGAAGCATCAACAATATCCTTGTCGAAATGTGAAAACCAAATCGAATGGGCTACTAAAATTCGCATGTTGCATGATACCGTATTGTGACATTCTAGTGTGGACGGAAAGCAAAATAGATCGTCTGGGATATCCAGTGACCAGACCTAGGATCGATTGACACATTTTGATAGAATACTCTGTTTCTAACTACCCTAACATCTTCGACTGACTTACACATATTTAACCCCGTTATCCAAAAAAATTTCTGGAAAACTTCACATCATTGTTTCCAAACTATCGCACTGAACACCGAGCCTAGAAATACAAGTGGAAAGCCAGATTACTATATTCGTTATGCTAAGCACTAAGCTTGTAATGAACCCGAAACAGGAGTTAGACATACTTGTGCCCTAGTTGAATGGTTGCCTGACCACAGAAGTTTCAAAAATATGGTGGTATCCAGCCAGGTAATCTGGGACGCAGTGACACATAACCAAGACTAAAAGATGGGGGCGATTTTTCATATTAACTACCGTACTTCGCAAAGAGCTTCCTCCTCTTTTGGAATATTAAAATAAACATGCTCAGTATCAGACTCTAAGTAGAGCTTTGCAGGTTTCAGACGAGAGCGTTTGCAATTATACAACCCAATTTGGTCTCCTCAGCCTAGTTCCAGTGAGAGAACAATAAGGGAGTCAGTGTGTATCGCGGTCCAAGCTGGAATTTGTGCTGCCCTGATTCAAAGAAAGGCACTTCATATCACTCCACAAAACCCAAGGCATTGTCAAAAGCATTCATAGGGCCAACAAATACAGACGGAGTATCGACATTTTATTTCAATCGCCTATTCAACTGCCAGTCACTTGAGCTATCATTCAATAATTTGAAAACCATGGTGTTTTAACTTTAGGAAAGTTGTGTTGATCAATTCGCTAATTTCCGTGAGAAGGGCTGGAAAGAGCCGTCTGCTAATCCTTGTCCTTTTTCCAGGTGGGGGTGAAACCTTACGCTTTAAGTCACATCGTCCGGATTCGCTACAACACACCCGGCTCAACGTAGGGGCATGGTTCAGTTTGGAGCGTGGGAGGACAGCTTAAATTCAAGAGAACACCAGCGAGTGCTTGTGTATGGATACACATGTGTTTTAAGACATTGTGAGAAGTTCGGCATATTTCCGCCCATAATGCAAACGTAACAGTACTATTTTGTTTCGTTACTGCGCTTAGGGGATACATTGTGTGTAATCCGTACATCCCCGTCATTTGTTCTGCTTCCACCTGCAAGTGAATATGAGATCACAAAACACGTCGTTTATATACGATAATCCATAGTACTTTGACCAAAATTTGTGTGCTTGTCTGATACTTTCATGTGAATATTACATAACGTCATTTACCATTCTCGTCGGCTCGTAGGACATTAGCAGTTGCACTTTTAGGCACTACACATCCACATTAATTTCGGGTCCCGATTGTGTATGATCGCTGTCAAATTCGCAAATTCCATTCAGAGGTTAAAATTATCAACAATTGAAATCTCGGTTTTAGTATACGGGACTGGTGGTTATATACTAGCTAACCTCTTGAGACGACACTTAAATTTGCAAATAGAAATATTCCATGAGGAAATTTAGTATTTTCCTCACTTGCAACAGATGCCCTGACAACCAATCAGATGAAGGTGATCACTAGGCTCATGATGCCACTATACAACAAGAGACGGATCCCACTTCTTATAGATTGAGCGCGATTAATCTCGGTGTCTTGAATTTAGCGTTGTTCGCTACGCTCTCCCGTGGACCGATGAACAATCAGCTCCGCATCCTATTTCCGATATGATTGTTACAGGCTTTTACATCTGAACCGGAAGGCTCCAGGTGTAAACAACATTTCTGGATATATGCATACAATGTTTAGCTGCGTATGGTTTTCAAACTTCTGTTCTAACCACCTTTCCTATTAAAAACCCACATTGTCTACCTTGGCAAACTTCTATGCTATTGTTGGTCTCACACTGAGTAGTTACTTCACCGGGGAAGACAAAGTAAGCGGAACAGGCAGTGCAATTGCGTATATTGTTTTCCATGAAAGGGAACTGCAAACATAAATGTAACACGATGGGAAATAAGTTCAATTATTTGTGCATGTGTTAGTCTTAAAAGGTTAACGTTTGATGAAGATATGAATATTTGGCGAGTGTTTAGCGCGCAAGGGTCACGAATAGATTGGACGATAACTGGATAACGCATGGAAATGCTCAAGCAATGTAACGTAGGCCACACTCGGCTGACTACCCCATAGTTGTTTAGAAACTGCGTCTTGCATGGGATCTCCTCGAAGTGACAAATTTGAATACTGATTTTAGCTAACTTGCGTTGCCCAAACTAAACTGCGAAGGTAGCAAAAACCAGAAGTCAACCAGCAAGGTCTAATGCGAAAGCTTTCGGAGGTCTTCACCAATCATTCTGTTCTCAGGCATTTGACACATACGTGCAGCCTACAATGGAATATGCTACCCAGAATAAATAGAGGCAAATTTTCCTCTTGCACATGACTCAACAACAAAGATGAACCAAACGTATTAACGGATCCTACAACCCATCTTAGCTTAGACAGAGGGCCCTGATTGCTCACTAATACGTATCGCCGCTTACGATATAACTTTGGAAGCTCAAGCGCATTTTAGCATCGTTTAAACTCCAGTACAACACCAAATTGATAGCCAAGAAACTAATTTATCCAAACAATATGGTAGTATAGGTCGTTGTCGAAACGTTTTCTCTTCCTGTATGACAACGGTGGAACACCATCACCAATTATGGTGTTTCTTCCTCCACCTCTATCTGTGTTGAAAGGCGTCTTGACACTGTTCTGATCCATTTACGGAGACAACATAATAGTACAAATTATGTCTGACCAGCATTCCTCGACTTAATCATGATAGTTTCCTTGACATGCGCCTTCGTGTGGAAACAATGGCAAATCGACAGATGTGCTCATCATTTTTCTCCAAATTCTTTTCCTATTTTTATTTCTCGTCCACACTAACCAAAAAATTCACTTTATTCCCATTACTACGCCACTGTTACAGAGCCCAGTCTGATAGCCAGTCAAGCAACGGAGATGTCTGCAACATAATCTTCGCGCTTCTGTAGAGAGTACAACGAAAATATTCTTTGATAATCATTAAACGCGTTTGGCATCAATTTACAGGGGAATCCATATACATTTCCCGTTAAAAATTTCTTTCAGGATATACAGTGAACAAATAATTAGCATATCACTAAGGTTAATGTTTTCCATTTTAGCAAATCCAGTCTACAGTCGAGCAGCACAACCTTTGGCTTGAGATGTCGTACCTTTACGAGATGGTAGTTAATTTGGATAGTTGTATTTGACAATCACCGCACTGCCTTATGTTGGGATGCAAAAAATATATGGTCCATCTTGGCTGTCGGTGAAGGGGACAACAAGGAATAACATTTGTCCGGAAAAGAAGACCATTCTGCTTGCTTGTGGTAAATTTTGTAGAATATTTACTTGTGTTGCACAGTCCGTTTACGGTAAATTGTTCCACCTACGCGCTTTAACAGAGAGCAACACGCGGCACCCCAGCCCGCTAGCATAGAATATAGTTGATGGTCATTTGGACTTATTATCTTATGAGACGAAAACAATTTAGAGTACTAGGACACTTGAAATAAAACTGACAGATGACTGGGATATATGTAATCCAAATTAACGAGGATAATGCTCCCCGTGTTTGGTGGTAGTCGAGCAGCTTCGCACCTGGGAACAGTAAGTTGATGAGCAGCCAACGCGTGCTCATCGAGAAGGGCGGACTAGTCCACCAAGACAGCCATAGGACATTAAGTCTCAGCTAAGCTAAAACCTTGCATTTTCCACCTCACTTGACAAATAGTAGCTCCCATCTGTTCTCATATGGCTGAGTCTAGTGCATCGCAAGCTTGGTTGATGATTTATTAGGCGTTGTGGCAAAATGAAATGTCATGCAGTAAGGATGAAAAGGGTTTTTCTGTTCATGACCAGCGAAGCGAGTAGCAGGTTCTTGATTAATTAGACCAATGCGCAACGAAACATCTCATCATGCGGTTGACCGAATCCATCCCAGAGTTCACCAGCCTCAACTGCCCAAGTGGAGGGAGGTGTCCACCCGAAATGGAACAGGTGCAAGCGAGGAACCACCTGTGGGACGCTGAGGCACTTGCCCCGAGTCTACCAAAAGCCAACGCGAATATGACCACGTTAGTGCCGTGGGTGCGCTAGGTGCACGCGTGGTCTATTTTCCAGAAATAGAAATTGAGACTGGAATCTCTTAAAGAAAATGCCCTCATTAAACCACTTCTTGTTGAATGCCAGAGGGGAGTTCCAGGTCGGCGCAAGTGTAACTCCTATAAGGCGTCCGATCTCCTAAGGCAACGGACTGAAATTTACAAGCTAACCAGTACATCCACAGAAGGCGAAATAACACACTCAATGTGGAGTCACGCAAGCGAAGTACTAGAAAGGGTTGAATGTTGGAACTGGCTGAATGCTTCGAGTGCTTATTGTATATGCATGCAAAAATGCCCATAAAGATAGGTAAACGCGGCCGTGGCTTAGTTGCGGGGAATCCACAAAAGCAAGGTTGCGAAAGCAACCATCCGTTATTGACAAACATAGAAACAAATCACAGAAACAGCTCTACTGATAGCTGCATTACTTCATGGAAACATTTGGTCATACCTGTAATTACTTTTGCAGTCGATCACAGTCAACCAGTCTGGAAACTAGTTTGATTGGCGGCTTTAAACTTTTGAAAAATTATCTCTGTTGTGCAATCCTGCTGCATAAACTGATCAGATCAACTATTCGGCAAACAGTTCCTTTTCTCGATAAATACATTAAATAAATGTATCAATAACCTGCCGCTGGGCATTCTCACATCGTTGTAGTTGCTGAGGAAAACGAGGTGCTTAGTTTGCGTTTATGGAGCCTAATACCAATAAAGAGACGGCAACCATCTTTGTCCCTAAAGCCACTGCGAATTTCCTGGTATGCTTGGCGTGACGAAAATAGAGGCATCGGATGCACACACTGCAACTGAAGTATGCATGTATGGGGCGAAACCATATTCAAGTCATTTTCGGTCTAGATAATCTATCCCGTATGTGGGACATGGGGTTCTAGATTGATGTCTAACAGATTCGTAGTTCACTGACGGCGTTGTCAAAAGTGAAAACACCATGACCTTCCACTTGAATTCCACGGCAGGTCCCTATGTAACGACATGAGAAAGCAACCATGCGTCACAACCTCGTAGTTTCTCATCAAGTTGCTTGAGCTTAAAAGTGCACTGATTCATTTGAAGCTCACCATAACTAAATCTCACATGTTGGTACCAGTAGTGCCTCACGGTCAAGGTTTCAGGACGGAAACCGTGTGACACGAAGCATGCGCCTGTATTCAGTCTCTGTAGAGACCATTATTCAACTATGGTACCAATAAATGCTTGAAGGTTATGCTTCGAACAGAAGTTAGATGCATTTGTTTTATGAAATGGTACTAGTTCCAAACCCATAGTCTGGTGACATATTCCTGTAGATCCCTATAGTGGAAAACCACATATGCGTCTTAAAATGAGTAATGAATTGCTTGTCCTGCGCCGTCTTCGCATACACTCCAATACAACACGTATTCATTGTAACTCGGTAGGACAAGACAGTAATGTGTGTGGAGGGATGGCGACTATTAAGAATCCTGTCCAACCTCACTCTAAGTTAAGTCACTTGTCTATTGGTGAGCCCATACTGCATCCACCTCAAGTTCCTCGACATACTTAGGAAAATCAGGCATGTACAGACTGGGTACTTATAGCATCTTTAGTAGGGTGAAACACAGTGTTCGAAGCGGAGGGCCTAAGGTGTACATTGAAAAGCCAGCGTCCTAACCCAAATGTAGCTGTATTGTGTCTTGAGTCAGGCACTAACATAAACGCCGTGCATCTCCCATCACTGTTGAACGAGTGAAACCCCGAAGGTTCAACACAAGAAATGGTAAATTTCGAGGGACTAATGCCCTGTCACGATCCACATTGTGTTCAGACACAGCACACAGATTACCAGGTAACATTTAAATTCCCCATTTTAAAGGTTTTGACAATAAAATGCAAACCTTTTCTAACTCAGACTCCTTTGAAATTACTTCGTTTGTACCCGAAGATAACTGACCACCGGCTGAGAGCCACAAATTAACGGTTTTCGTTACTAGCCGTAAAACGCAACTGTCAGACGGCCAGGCGAAATTGACAGGAAATGGTCCGATGGAATTATAGTGCACAACTAAAGGTGTCATGAGAGCTGCATTAATTCGTGTACACGGTTCATCGAAATCATATAATAAAACAGGACTACCGAGTGAAACGCACCCCTGTTTGTGCGTTCAATGAAACGACGTTCAGTCGGTACATGCCACTTCGTTTATACAATTTACCTCTAACACAGGGGTCACCAATTTAAATGCATTAACTGAAGCCGATGTATCAGATTAGATGATCGCCCTCTCCCTAATAGTTGCGTAAGCAGATGGAAGAGTGATAATCTACAGGAGTGAATCTAGTATTAGGGCTGTCCCTAAAACGACGACGCATCGATCGCGCACAGGTCACCGAGCAGACCCTAATGTCGTACACAATTCTTAGGGGCATTTGTACGCCCCGCATCAGTCAGCCACTCAGACAGCTTCAGACCAGCGTCATGATTTTGTAGATGCAACTGTGTGGCGGTAAAACCGCTGACCGTAAACTTTGAACCTCGGTGATAGTGTAAATTGCGCCAATCGGCCACCAATCGATCTCAGCTGACCTTGCTCTACTTGATTGTCTATGCGACGATGAGAATCCGTAAAATACTCGATCGTCTCACAATTCTCAATGTACAACAATTTTGCTCGGAACCTTAAGGGGAACTTCACGTTTTTAGTTGGCTGTGCGCAGTCGGGTCATGATGCGACTATAATATTCCTCCGGTCCGGTGTTCCAAGCTCTTCAGTGTCCAGATAGTATGGAGGGCCGCAACACGAAATAAATACGTCGTAGAAGGCTGGATGCTCAACCGCTTATTAAGAGGCCGATGTAAGGAAGAAGCCAAGGAAGCACAGAAGAGGGAAAGAAAAAGTGCCGGAGAGGAAGAAGAGGGTAAGGATAACAGGAAGCAAAACCGATCTACCTCTTACCTGTTAACGTGTTACTGTGACGCGCACGGAAAGGCTACATGAGTAAGGCATGCAGTTTGTAGATATAAATAAATAAATAAATTGTATATTCCTCGACTATGCGAGAAGCTGTTCTCTATAAGGAACAGATCAAATAATGGTACAACTTTTCCATGACATTTCATCAATACATTTTCAGAGATAAACATGGATGCAATTGCAAATTATGTTACACAGAGTAATCAGAATCGTTCTGCTGTTTTTACCTGCCACTGAATCAGGATTCTTTACAATCACATGATAGATATTTGGGCCGAGAATAATAAAAAAAATGTAATGAAAGGGGCTGTTGTCCGAAATGTTATGTGTATGTGTTTCAGAAATTTATTCAGGCACCATGGATACCGTTTTCGAATGCGTTATCTAGGGACTGTGATGTCCCGAACATCTTAATCACGTTTTGGACGGTTAAATGCTTACTAATAGCAAGCTTAAAATTGCAAAGCGTATAGCATGTTCTGATATCACTTGGAAGTTTGTTCCAAATCTTTGAGTATTGGGTTAGAAAGAAACGTTCTCTGATTCTCGTAGAAAATTTTGGAATCATGACCTTTACCTCTTTGTTACGTATTGGGTATCAGTTGTTTACAGATATGTGAACACTGCTTTCAGGACTGCGAATTTGACAATTTATGATTCTGTAAAGAAAACATAGGTTCAGCTTCATTATCCGAAGCCAAACTGGGTCAAATCCGAGTTTATCGCATCGCACCTTGTATGTCAACTTTGAGGAATATCCACATAGCTTTTTCCTGAAGCGTCTCTGGACCCTCTCAAGAGCGTGCTGGTCAGACTTCCGTAGATTAGACTGTATCATTGAACAGTATTCCATACACGGCAATACATATGTTTTGTAAAGGGATATGCGAGATTCCGTGAGGTAAAAATGATGGCAGATATAACCAATGGTCTTCATGGCTTTCGAAACTTGGAAGTCACAGTGTTCAGAAAAGTTAAACGTAACTGAATATCGCACGCCCAAGTCGCGAATTGTCCTGCATTGCGAGATATAGGCACCTTGTAGTAATAAACTGTCTGGCGGTACTTGGCATTTGTACGACAAAATATTACACTTGTCCACGGCAAATGACATCTGCCACAGTTGGCACCAGGAGTCAAGGGCGGATGGGTCATCCTGAATGAGACGTACGGCTTCCTGAGTATTTGCACGTGGTTGTGAGTAGACAACTTTAATGTCATCAGCAAAGATAAATGCAACACCATTTCTTATTCTCTGGAATATATCGTTAATATAAATTAGAAAAAGAAGTGGACCAAAAACACTCCCTTGAATCACTCCACTAGTGATTGCTTTCGGTGTAGATAAATGATCGCTTATGCGCACAACCTGCTGTCTACCAATTAGATATGAAGACAGCCAAGAGAACATCGGTTCTCTAATGCCTATAGCTCTAATGCCTATACCTCATTAATCATCATATTACCCTTTAAATACAAGTGCCATCAGGAAGAAGGCAGCCTGACAATAAATCTCTTTAGGCCATTCCAATCATAAGGAAGAAACTGACAAAGCAGTATGCTAATGAAAGCTGGCTTAAAGACCATTGCACTTTAAACGAGAACAATAAATTGTATCGTTAATTAGGTCGATTCAGTGAAGACTACCCTCGCAGCAGACGTTGCGCTGCCAGTGTCCGAAATCAAGGAGTTACGGCGAGGCGAAGGCAATAAAGAACCATTAGAAGAGACTTCTGCTTACACAATTCAGGCTGGGTTAGTTTGATAGCGAGTTCCTCAGCCGTCCTTAATAGATACTTTCTGAACGCTTTATGATAACCTAACGGCACGGTGTGGAAAACGCTGAACGCACGTGCTATCCGGATTTTATGTCCGCTTAGGAACCAAGGCTCCATGATAGCGTTGTTGATGCTTCTATTCAACAGCGTGGATCAGTAGCGCAGCAACTACAGTGCAGCAATTTTCCAAGCGGACCGCTCGTCTGTGGTCCGGATGCAGCATACTGACTGTGGGTCGTTTTCAAAAGAGCCAGATGACAGTGGGAGTTATCCCCCTACTCCCCCAGTAGATCCGTCATCCCCACAAATAACCGGATAGTAGAGAGTGCATTTCCATATAGGATGTACTCACAGTGGTCTGAAACCACCTCCACAGTTGAACACGACCCATAATTCATACACCTCCCTCTGTACACAGGATGATCTCTTGTGCATCTTGTAACCAAGGTCTCCCAATACACACGAATGGTGTGCGTTCAATTACATGTTTTTCCCGACAAAAATACATTAATGCGAGAGAACTTGGAAAATTGCTATCCCGGGTGCATGTAGTAGACATGTACCTGTCAGTAGACAAACAAATACACGTTTGTGAGACACATCTTTCGTTAATCCGCCCTTTGTCCTCTTCATGAAGACAAGCATACCAAATTCTTGGGTGCGACATGAGAATACTGTTACCGGAATTTTTACTGGTACGATAAGGCGGCCTTAAGAAAAATCAAAGTCAGCCACCAGCTGAGGAGCTTGCGATACCAGTAAAAAAACTCGTTTTCCGGTTTTCGCATAACTAAGAGGAAAATAAGCTTCAAATGAAGTTGTCATGGGTCGCAATCTAATAGATAACTAATAAGCAGGATTTGAACGATGGCTTGATGAAAAAGTTGTAGGTAAGCAACACCGATGTAGAGTAGTATTTCGCTGGTAACTTATGGTTAGACTAGGGGAGTCGTATCGTTTTGGACTGATGAGGGTGAAACACCCGCTGCATCAGATTTAGTCGAAAAATATACGTTTTGCAAAACAATTTGTGGCGCTGTACATATGTGTGCGTTTTGCTTCAATGCTAGCTAAATGTAATAGGCACTTCAAGCACTAATTTTTAATAATCTGCACAGAACCCATGCGCGTGCGCTTTAGTCAACATTAAGTACCCAATATCTCATACACTGTAGATAGCTACGACAGAATTATAAAACAAGTTTCACAACTGCCAAGGTTACGAATTCACAGAGGGATTAGCTGAGTGTTGCCACAAAGTATGCACCAAGCATGTTGCTCTCGTTGCACGATGTTCAACGGTGTTGATCGCAACTATGGAAAATTTGAATTCTTCAGTAGCTCTTCAGGACTATTCTGCTCTGATAAATGGAGCGTTGTGCGTATTCGTGACTGAGTAATCGTTCTCTCAGACCTTCAAATTTGGTCGTACTCTATGTTACGCTTTTAATGAATTACCAGCATGCACATCTTCAAAGGAGACATTAATAAACCTAGAGTTTACTCACCTACTGTACTATGTATGATTATTGTCATGATTATTTACACTCGTGAAATTTTGGAATCGTTATGTGTTTCCGCGCAAGTGAAAGACACATTACGACTTATCAGAAGCAAACTCAATACATTTGCAAAAAAGCGTGGTGCTGGATGGATGGTTGCTGTGCGGAAGCGAAATTCGTCAACTATGTGCACACCAGTTTTTCTCAGCACCACTGTCCTCTCACTTCTTGGAAAACTGGAAGGCCTTAAAAGCAAAAGCTGCTGTCGCGAATACGCGCAGCTAGGAGTAATTAGGCTACAAGAAACCTGACTTTACAAAGATGTTGAAGACGCTATTGTGGCAGTTGACGGTTTCATTCGCCACCGTGCTGATGGCCCATACTTGTTCCGCAACCGGGATGGTGGAGTTATCCCATTTATTAACGCTTCCTGGTGCTCACTAGTGAAGGAAATGCTCTGCTATTCGTCGCAATTTATCTACTGCCTAGTTTTAAACTGCATACCAAAATATCTGTGTGAATACAGCACAATATTGCTAGACCGTATTTATATATCCCCCAGTTGTCCAAGCTCCGAAAGAGACAAATTTTTACGATGACTTCACAGCTGCGGGCATTGTACCCATGGACCATTCCCTATGCGTATTTGCTGGTGATTTCAAAAGCTTTGACATCACATTCCTCACAACACTTGAACTACAGAATATCATGAAATATTCTACCAGAATAGAAGCAACTCTGGACAAGTGTTGGTTAACAAACTGAAAATATTTTCACTCATTACTCGGGCAACACTCTGTTCATTCGAAAGTCCTGCTATCTTCTGTCGTCTACAATAAGACGAACCACAAAGTAGTCACTCGCTGAAAAGAATGTAAAACTAAACAGAGACAAACCAATTCCCCAAACACAGCACAACTAAAAGAAATGGTTGCCTCTATAGATTTCAGTTTGTTTTTTGATGCAGATGTTCCACCATATCGTAACCGGATGACAAGTTATCTGAACTTCTGTGGTGCTCTCTGCTGTCCGATAGAAACTATTCTCCTTCGTGCTAACCAGTTCTGCTCACCACTCCTTAAGTGGTTTCGTCGATTTGAGGAGAGAGCTTTCAAGGTTAAAGATCGTGCCTCAGTAAAGTTTCCCTACGCATCAGGGAAGAAATCCATCACCTCAATCATGCCTAACTCCAGATGATCCTGGAGAACAATAATTGCCGTGATAGTTGGCAGATAATGACACAATTTAAGGGAGTAGCTCATCATAGTACGAAAGCTGACATAGACATAAAGAACTAAATCGCAGCATGTGCTACTCCAGCAGTGACTCATTCCCCAACTCGTCATATGCACAGATTCAGTGGCCTATAGACTCCTCGCTAGTGTGGATGTTGCAAAATTTCACAAGAAGCTTACCCAGCTAAACTCAGGCAAATCAAGTGGACTTGACCGGTTGTCTCCCTTCGTCCTCAAGGATTGTGCAGATTCCTTAGCTCAACCGCTGGCTTAGTTGTACACCATGTGCCTCAACCAAGGCAAGATCGCAGACTGTTGGAGAGCTGTTAGAATAACACCAATACCGAGGAAAGCAACAGGTAAATATCGACCTATTACGTGCCCTTCTGTGGCTTTAAAGGTCTCCGAGAAATTCATCCCTGAAATACTGCTAACGCAATCCTGTCTGTATGATGCAATCAAATTACATGCCGAAGATCAAGGTCGACACAAGACACAGTCGCCTGTCTAGTTCACATAGTGCTATCATCGCTAGATAGCGAGAACAAAGAAACTGGTGTATGCTTCTTTCACTAAACCAACGCCTTCGGTTGTGTTAACAGTAAAATCTTATTGCAAGCTCTCCTGGCTCCGGGTATCCAACCATCCATGGTTTTCTTGCTACAAGTGTCTTTGAAAAACGAAGTCAGAAAACCAGTTTCAACCACAAGAGCTCCTTGCCTCTTACCAATACTTCTGGTGGCCTTTAAGGAGCCGTTGTGACACAATTCTTATCCTCCACCTAGGTTGGCTCCATCCCTGTCCCTGAAGCAGCCATAATGCTAAAATACGCCGATCACGTAGTAATCGGCACGAATAATCTAACGTCAGCCTCTTCGACTATGCTAAAAGATTGTTTGAGTAAAATCATGCCTTGGTCAAATTCCCGCGGCTTAACGCTAAATGCTTTCCAGTGCAATCATGTACTGTGTTCTCTGCATAAGGCAGACACTTACCCGAAACTCGTCGCTGAGTGTCCCCAACTTCACATCAGTGATGAAAGCCTGAGCTTCTCGATGTCAGTGGAGTATCTGAAAAGCACACTGAACTATGATTTATCGGCTCAATTCACCTGAATGAACTATTCACCAAAGTCAGGCGAATGTATTCTTATGTCGCACGTCTTCGTTCGTCCTCAGGCTCCTACCAGTTGAACTTGCGATTAGTCATTGCATGTGTTCTACCACACTGGACCTACTGTTCTCCTGGGATCTGAGACTGAGACTGTGAGACTGTATTTAAGAGCAAGTAGAAAGTTTTCTGTACAACTCTATCGAATTACGAAAAATCAAAATTTACTTGTGAATTATCAGCAGTTGTGTCTGGTCCGTTAATCGTTTATCCGTGTTCGGCTAGAAATTTGTACTAGCGTCATTATTTCCAGACATACAATGTATTCTTTTGGCACTGTATGTGCATCGTTTCACAAAAGCACAGGTTTGCAAAATAATCGTCGATACGGGTTTTAAAACACTTCACAGAATCGGTCTCTATTAATCCTTCAGGTAGTGTATTCCATAAGTTTACGATTCTTCGTTCGATACAAAGCTGATGTGATACTTTGTTCATGCTGGGGACCCTGAGTTTGTAACGATGTCCTCGGGTGTTACAGGGTTCTCGCAGGTGAAATATTGGCCGTAGTATGGGGAAGTGATTCAAGTGTAGTACTCGATGGGTCATAATAAGATCAATTCTTACTCGGCGATAGGATAGTGTGTAGAGTCCGAGCTTTTCACAGCGTTTTTCATATGGAAGCTTTCGTAGACTTGGTATCATTCTAGTTGCGAGGTGCTGTATTTTCTCCAGTTTTTCAGTTTCTCATTGGGTTATCGGATGGTAAGCTGGGGCACCGTATTCAAGGATTGGTCTAATGAGCGAGGTGAATAGACGAGGGACGGTTTCTTCGGACCATGTGGAGAAACTGCGTCGTAATGCCCAGAGCATACGAAGTCCCGCACGGTACAATTCCTCTGTATTTTCTAGTGATCTTAAATCATGTCGTGAGAGAACTCCTAAGTCTCTGACAGATGTGTTGTGATGGAGCAACTGGCTGTCCAAGGTGTATGATCGAGTGTCTGGACGTCTGGTGATACTGATGAACTCCGACTTGCTTGCGTTAAGAGGGAGTTACATTTCAGTGGACCAGGTTGACAGTCGCTCTAAGTCATGCTGGAGGCGAGCGCAGTCGTCCTGGTTTTCAGTGATCCTCCAGATTTTCAAATCATCTGCAAACAGAACACATGGTGACTGGAGCTGCTGCGGAAGATCGTTGATATGAATAAGAAATAATGCTGGCCCAAGTACAGTTCCTTGAGGCACACCACTGGTCGATGGGAACCATTCTGTCAGATAGTCATTGACCTGTACTCTAAACCTTCGTCCCACAATAAACTCTTGTATACACTGAAGTAACGTGCCACCGATTCCGTATGTCCTCAGTTTACGAAGGAGTACCTCGTGGTTTACTCTGTCAAACGCCTTACTAAAGTCGATGTACACCACGTCAACATCCTTCTGTTCATTGAGAGCTCGAACCCACTGGTGGTTTGCGTACATCAAGTTGGTGATGCAGCATCGCCCTTTCGTAAAGCCGTGTTGCGCTGGCGTCAATACGTCCGTCGATTCGAAGAACGATAGCAGACACTTTTTCACAACCTTCTCGAGAACATTGGATAATACCGAAGTCAAACAGATCGGTCTATAGTTCTCTATTTTACTCGGATCACCACCCTTGGGAAGCGGTTTAACTATCGAGCATTTCCAGTCGTTCGGGACGGATCCTTCAGAGAGCGATCTATTGAAAAGGTTTGTCACAACTGGTGAGATGATAATCGATAGGGACTTGAGTATTAGTGGGTGAAGTCCGTCTGGCCCGGGGGGCTTTGCACCATTGAGGTTGACGAGGAGCTGATGTACTTCGACTGCATCACATTGTAGGCTGTCGAGCAAGACTTGCGCAACCTGTGCCGGTACTGGAACAGCCGCCGGTTTACTGGAAAATACAGTGAGGAAGTGCGTAGCCAGGGCGTCCGCGCGCTCCGCGCTTGAAATGAGTGTCTTCCCGTCTAAGCTCTCTAAGACCGGTAGGTCGTCTCCAGGTTTCAGTTGACGTTTCAAGTAGGCAAATATTCGCTTGGGTGCAGTTGCGGCCGAGGATGCTAGCTCCTCTTCGAACTGCCGGCGTTTCTTGATCTTTGCGGCGTTACATAAGTTACGCTGTTTCTTGTACACCGCGTAATCTACATCACAACCCGAGCTGATGTATCTATCCCAAAGTTTACGACGTCGTCGCGCTAACTGTCTGTATTCCCTATCAAACCAATGCGGTTTGACAGGTCCAATTTTTGGATACTTAAGGGGAACGAACCGAGTACAGAGCGAGTTAAGCTTCCCCTTTATTAATGACCACCACGCCTCAAGTGACGCATCCTGTGGTAGTGCCCAATCAGTCTGACTTGCGGCTTGGACGAGTCCGTTGAAGTCCGTCTTCCAATAGTTGAATGTCGGCTTCTGTTGATTGTAATATGGTAACGACAGTTCTAAGCTTGCTACAATAGAGCAGTGGTCACTGTTCGCCAGAGGTTCGATGACTCTGATCTCTTTTAGCTTCTGCTCGCAGCTCGTAAACATTAGGTCCAGACAAGATGCCGAGTATGGAGTTACGCGCGTCGGTTGGATGACATGTTGCGTTGCCCCAATTTCAATAGTCATCTTAGCGAATTGAGCCTCAACGTTGCCATGACCGGGAAGAAGTCGAACGTCTGGCCAAATTATCTTAGGTAAATTTAGATCTCCCATCAGTAAGAACTGAAGGCGGCTCATGTGCTTCTGTACATGTGGTATCCAATCGCAGCAACGGTTTAATGGGCTCCGGTAGATAACCCCCACAATTAGTTCTGCGCGCCTGAGACGGATTGTGCACCACAGTTGCTCGCATAAACTATCCTCGCTCCGATAGGTACTGAGAAGTTTGCCAGATAGTGACGATTTTATGTACAACAGAACACCACCATGAGCCTTTGATTTTCGGTCACATCGGAAACAAGAGTATCCTGACAACACGACTTCTTGGGGTATGATGTCGGAGTTCAGCCATGTCTCTGCAAGTCCTAAAATGTCCGGCCGCTCCGAGACAGCGAAGCGGTACAGTTCGTCACGTTTGTTCATTAGGCCGCACACATTGGCGAATGCGACACGGAGGTCCTGGGAGGTACTGCGGGACGTGCATGGAGGTTGAGCAACCGATTGATACGGGTTCGTACACCCTTCTTGATCACCCGAAAATTTACAACTTGTAAGTCAGTCTCACCTTCCTCTGTACGGCGTTTGAGCTCAATGACCGCAGTCTTCAAACGATCCCTGTCCTCGGGTTCCAAATCTCGGCGGATGTGAACTTTTATGCCTTTCAGCCTTGACAGACGAGACAGTATGAGCTGCGGCATATTAGGATTTGCAAAGGTGATCCTCAGAGATCGACATGACTGGTTAGTTTTCTGGCCAAGTCGGATTACTTGTTTAATCGTCACACCGTCCTCGCCCACATCCATGAGTCTATCGATGAGCCCCTGGAGGAACTCAACATCGTGATCATAACGTATCTGAGGGTTTTCATCTTTTGACTCCGGTACGTGGAAGACCATGAGATTATGACGCCTCAGCGAAATCAGTGATGAACCTGTGGGAGCAGGACTAGAGGCGCTTAACTGATTGGGTAGTTGTTTATCAGCAGGTGACGTCTGAACACCATTACGTGGGCCCTTGCGCTTTTGAGTGGTCCATGGATCCTCGGTGTTCGGAAGTTCACAGACAGGCTCTGAGAAATTCACGGACCGATCAGTGAAGCGGCATTTCGTAGCTTCTGAGTCTGAGTCTTCCATCGGTGGGAAACACTGAACCTGGGGATCGGCCGGGGTCGAAGACGCTGGCGGTGGTGCAGATCGCGGAGTGACAATAGAAGGCGAGGTGACAGAGGTACTTTCACGAGGGCGTTTGATCCCACGTGGTGAACGGTTTGTTTCTATCTGAAAGAGAGATTTTTCCGTATTTGTTTGCGGTCGCTGCGTATTCTGATGTCTTGTACAGCGACATTTATCACATATAACTTGAAAAAACCGATGTCGGATGTCGAGCGATTTTCGAAACACGTCAACGGATAAGCCAATGCACGAAATATGGAACAAAACATAGCTGAAGCATCGAAG
>OX104065.1:11947444-12052804 GCA_944474145.2 Dicrocoelium dendriticum | reverse complement strand
CTGACCACAGAAGTTTCAAAAATGTGGTGGTATCCAGCCAGGTAATCTGGGACGCAGTGACACATAACCAAGACTAAAAATAGGGGGCGATTGTTAGTATTCAATACCGTACTCCGCAAAGGGCTTCCTCCTCTTTTGGCATATGAAAATAAACATGCTCAGTATCGGACTCAAGGTAGAGCTATGCAGGTTTCAGCCGAGCGCATTTGCGATTATACAACCCAATTTGGTCTCCTCAGCCTAGTTCCAGTGAGAGAACAATAAGGGAGTCAGTGTGTATCGCGGTCCAAGCTGGAATTTGTGCTGCCCTGATTCAAAGAAAGACACTTCAATTCACTCCATAAAACCCAAGGCATTGTCTAATGCTTTCATAGGGCCAACAAATACAGACAGAGTATCAACCTTTTTACTTTCAATCGCTTATTCAACTGCCAAGCACTTGAGCTATCATTCAATAATTTGAAAACCATTGTGTCTTAACTTTAGGAGAGGTTTGTTGATCAATTCGCTAATTTCTGTGAGAAGGGCTGGAAAGAGCCGCCTGCTAATCCTTGTCCTTTCTCCAGGTTGGGGTGAAATATTACGCTCTAAATCACCTCGTCCGGATTCGAAACAACGCACCCGGCTCAACGTTGGGGCATGGTTCAGTTTGGAGCGTGGGAGGACAGCTTGAATTCAAGAGAACACCAGCGAGTGCTTGTGTATGGATACACATGCGTTTCAAGACATTGTGAGAAGTTGGGCATATTTCCGCCCATAATGCAAACGTAACAGCACTATTTTGTTTCGTTACTGCGCTTAGGGGATACATTGTCTGTAATCCGTACATTCACGTCATTTGTTCTGCTTCCACCTGCAAGTGAATATGAGATCACAAAACATATCGTTTTTATACGATAATCCACAGTAATTTGATGAACTATGTGTACTTGTCTGATACTTTCATGTGAATATTACACGACGTCATTTACCATGCTCATCGACTCTTAGGACATTAGCAGTTGCACTTCTGGGCACTACACATCCACATTAATTTCGGGTCCCGATTGTGCATGATCGCTGTCAAATTCGCAACCTCCATTTAGAGGTTACAGTTAGCAACAACTGAATTCTCTGTTTCAGTATGCGGAACTGGTGGTTATACACTAGGTAACCTCTTGAGACAGAACTAAAGTTTGCAAATAGAAATATTCCATGAGAAAGTTTAGTATTTTCCCACTTGCAACAGACACCGTGACTACCAAGCAGATGAAGGTGAACATGAAGCCCATGCTGCCACTAAACGACAAGCGACTGATCCCACTTTTTATAGATTGAGCGCGATTAATCCCTGTGTCTTTACTTTAGCGTTGTTCGCTGCGCTCTCCCGTGGACCGGTGAACAATCAGCTCCGCATCGTATTTCCCATATGATTGTTGCAGGCTTTTTTATCTGAACCGGAAAGTTGCAAGTGCAACCAACATTTCTGGAAATATGCACACAATGTTTAGCTGCGGATGGTTTTCAAACTTCGGCGCTAACCACCTTCCCTATTAAAAACCCACATTGTCTACCGTGGCAAAGTTCTATGTCATTGTTTGTCTCACGCTGAGTATTTAGTCCACTGGGGAAGGCAAAGTACACGGAACGGGCAGTACAAATGCGTATATTGTTTTCGACGAAAGGGAACTGCAAACATAAATGTAACACGATGGGAAATAAGGGCAGTTATTTGCGCAAGTGCTAGTCTCAAAAGGTTCACGTTTGATGAAGATGTGGATATATGGCGATTGTTTAACTCGCAAGCGTCACGAATAGATTGGACGATAACGGGACACTGCATATCAATGCTCAAACAAGGTACTGTTCTAACCCAACTTGTCTAAATGTAATGTAGTCCACACTCGGCTGACTAGCCCATAGATGCTGGGAAACTGCGTCCTGCATTCGATCTCCCCGAAGTGATAAATTTGAATACCGATTCTAGCTAACTTCAGTTGCCCAAAGTAAACTGCGAAGGTGTCAAAGACCAGAAGTCCAACAGAAAGACCTCATGCGAAATGTTTAGGAGGTATTTACGAATCATTATGCTCACAGGCATTTGAAACATACTTGTAGCCTACAATGGAATATGCTACCCAGAATAAATAGAGGTAAATTTTCCTCTTTCACATGACTCAACAACAAAGATGAACCAAACGTATTGACGGATCCTGCAACCTTCCATATCAGCTTAGGCAGAGAGCCCTGATTGCTCAGAAATTCGTATCGCCGCTTACGATATAACTATGGAAGCTCAACCGCATTTCGCCATCGTTTAAACTCCAGTACAACACCAAACTGATTGTCAAGAAACTAATTTATCCAACAAATATGGTAGTGTGGGTTGTTGTCGGAACTTTTTCTCTTCCTGTATGACAACGGTGGAACACCATCACCAATTATGGTGTTTCTTCCTCCACCTCTATCTGTGTTGAAAGGCGTCTTGACGCTGTTCTGATCCATTTACAGAGACAACATAGTAGTACAAATTATGTCTTACCAGTATTCCTCGACTTAATCGCGATAGTTACCTTCATGTGGAAACAATGGCAAATCGACAGATGCGCTCATCATTTTTCGCCAAATTCTCTTCCCATCTACATTGCTGGTCCACACTAGTCAGAAATATTCTCTAGATTGTTATCCTTATTTCTTTAAGAGGCCACTGTTACAGAGCCCAGTCTGATAGCCAGTCAAGTAACGGAGATGTCTATAACACAATGTTCGCCCTTCTTTAGAGAGTACAACGAAAATATACTTTGAAAATCAGTAGACTCGTTTGTCATCGACTTACAGCGGAATCCATTTGCATTTCCCCGTTTACAATTTCCGTCAGGATATACAGGGAAAAACTAATTAACCTCTCATAAAGGTTAATGCTTTCCATTTTAGCAAGTCTAGTCGACAGTTGAGCAGCACAACTTTTGGCTTTAGATGTCGTACTCTTAGAGATGGTAGTTAATTTGGGTAGTTGTATTTGGCAATCACGGCTGTGCCTTGTGTTGGGATGTATGCAATGTATGGTCCAGCTCAGTTGTCGGTGAAGGTGATAACAAGTAATAAGGTCCGGAAAAGTAGACAATTCTGCTTACTGGTGGCAAATTTTGTAGAATATTTGCTTGTGTTGCACAGCCCGTTTACAGTAAATTGTTCCACCTACGCGCTTTAACAGAGATCAACACGCGACACCCCAGCCCACTAACGTAGAATATAGTTGATGGCTATATGGACTTATTATCTATTGAGACGAAAACAGTTTAGAGTACTAGGACACTTGAAATAAAACTGACAGGTGGCTGGGACACGTGTAATCCAAATTAGCGAGGACGATGATAATTGATAAATGATAAATGTTATATTCCTCGGTGTTTCGAGGTGCAGTCCAACTATGTGGTAGTCGAACTGCTTCTTACATGGGAACAGTAAGTTGATGCGCAGCCAAACGCGTGCTCATCGAGAAGGGCAGACTAGTTCGCCCAGACAGCCATGGGATATTAAGTCTCAGCTATGGTAAAACCCTGCATTTTCCACCTTACTTAACATATAGTAGCTCCCATCTCTTCTCATATGGCTGAGTCTAGTGCATCGCAAGCTTGGTTGACAATTTATTCGGCGTTGTGGCAAAAGGAAATGTCATGCAGTAAGGATGAAGAGGCTTTTTCTGTTCATGACTAGCGAAGCGAGTAGCAGTTTCTTGATTAATTAGACCAACGCGTAACGAAATATCTCATCATGCGGTTGACCGAATCCATCCCAGAGTTCACCAGCCGCAACTGCCAAAATGGAGGGAGGTGTCCACCCGAAATGGAACAGGTGCAAGCGAGGGACCACCTGTGGGACGCTCAGGCACTTGCCCCGAGTTGAGCAAAAGACAACGCGAATATGACCACGCTAGTGCCGTGGGTGCGCTAGGTGCACACGGGGCCTATATTCCCGCAATAGAAATTGAGACTGGAATCTGTTAAAGAAAAAGCCCACATTACACCACTTCTTGTTGAATGCTAGAGGGGAATTCCAGGTCGGCGCACGTGTATCTCCTATAAGTCGTCCGATCTCCTAAGGCAACGGACTGAAATTTACAAGCTAACAAGTACTTGCACAAAAGGCGAAATAACACAGACTCAATGTGGATTCATATAAGCATAGTATTCGAAAGCGTCGAATGTTGGAACTGGCTGCATTCTTCAAGTGCTTATTATATATGCATGCAAAAATGTCCATAAAGATAGGTAAACGCGGCCGTGGCTTAGTTACGGGGAATCCACAAAAGCAAGGTTGCGAACGCAAACATCCGAGTTACTGACAAGCATAGAAACAAGTCACAGAAACAGCTCTACTGATAGCTGCATTACTTCACGAAAACATTTGGTCATAACTGTAATTACTTTTGTAGTCGATCACAGTCAACCAGTCTGAAAACTAGTTTGAGTAGCGCCTTTAATAATTTAAGCAATTATTTCTGTTATGCATTTCTGCTGCGCAAACTGATCAGATCACCTATCGGAAAATATCTCCTTTCCTCGATAAATATACTAAATATATTTATCAATAAGCTGCCTCTGGGCATTTTCACAGTTGTAGTTTCTGAGGCAAAGGATGTGCTCAGTTTGCGTATATGGAGCCTAATACCAATAACGAGACGGCAACCATCGTTGTCCCTAACGCCACAGCGAATTTCTTGGTGTACATGGCGTGACGAAAATAGAGGCATCGGATGCACACACTGCACCTGAAGTACGCATGTAAGGGGCGAAACCACCTTCAAGTCATTGCCGGTCTAGATAATCTATCCCGTATGTGGGACATGGGGTTCTCGCTTGATGTCTAACAGATTCGTAGTTCACTGACGGCGTTGTCAAAAGTGAAAACACCATGACCTTCCACTTGAATTCCACGGCAGGACCCTATGTAACGACATGAGCAAGCAACCATGCGTCACAACCTCGTAATTTCTCATCAAGTTGCTTGAGCTTAAAAGTGGACTGATTCATTTGAAGCTCACCATAACTAAATCTCACACGTTGGTACCAGTAGTGCCTCACCGTCAAGGTTTCAGGACGAAAACCGTGTGGCACGAAGCATGCGCCTGTATTCAGCCTCTGTAGAGACCATTATTTAACTATGGTACCAATAAATGCTTGAAGGTTATGCTTCGAACAGAAGTTAGATGCATTTGTTTTATGAAATGGTACTAGTTCCAAACCCATAGTCTGGTGACATATTCCTGTAGATCCCTATAGTGGAAAACCACATATGCGTCTTAAAATGAGTAATGAATTGCTTGTCCTGCGTCGTCTTCGCATACACTCCAATACAACATGTATTCATTGTAACTCCGTAAGACAAGACAGTAATGTGTGTGGAGGGATGGCGACTATTAAGAATCCTGTCCAACGTCACTCTAAGTTAAGTCACTTGTCTATTGGTGAGCCCATACTGCATCCACCTCAAGTTCCTCGACATACTTAGGAAAATCTGGCATGTACAGACTGGGTACTTATAGCATCTTTAGTAGGGAGAAACACAGTGTTCGAAGCGGAGGGCCTAAGGTGTACATTGAAAAGCCAGCGTCCTAACCCAAATGTAGCTGTATTGTGTCTTGAGTCAGGCACTAACATAAACGCCGTGCATCTCCCATCACTGTTGAGTGAGTGAAACCCCGAAGGTCCAACACAAGAAATGGTAAATTTCGAGGGACTAATGCCCTGTCACGGTCCACATTGTGTTCAGACACAGCAAACAGATTACCAGGTAACATTTAAATTCCCCATTTTAAAGGTTTTGACAACAAAATTCAAACCTTTTCTAACTCAGACTCCTTTGAAATTACTTCGTTTGTACCCGAAGATAACTGACCACCGGTTGAGAGCCACAATTTAACGTTTTTCATTACTAGCCGTAAAACGCAACAGTCAGACGGCCAGGCGAAATTGACAGGAAATGGTCCGATGGAATTATATTACACAACTAAATGTGTCATGAGAGCTGCATTAATTCGGGTACACGGTTCATCGAAATCATATAATAAAACAGGACTACCGAGTGAACAGCACCCCTGTTTGTGCGTTCAATGAAACAATGACGTTCAGTCGGTACATGCCACTTCGTTTATACGATTTACCTCTAACACAGGGGTCACCAATTTAAATCCATTAACTGAAACCGATGTATCAGATTAGACGATCGCCCTCTCCCTAATAGTTGCGTAAGCAGATGGAAGAGTGATAATCTACAGGAGTGAATCTAGTATTAGGGCTGTCCCTAAAACGACGACGCATCGATCGCGCACAGGTCACCGAGCAGACTCTAATGTCGTACACAATTCTTAGGTGCATTTGTACGCCCCGCATCAGTCAGCCATTCAGACAGCTTCAGACCAGCGTCATGATTTTGTAGATTCAACAGTGTGGCGGTAAAACGGCTGACCGTAAACTTTGAACCTCGGTGATAGTGTAAATAGCGCCAACCGGCCACCAATCGATCTCAGCTGACCTTGCTCTACTTGATTGTCTATGCGACGATGAGAATCCGTAAAATACTCGATCGTCTCACAATTCTCGACGTACAACAATTTTGCTCGGAATCTTAAGGGGAACTTCACGTTTTTAGTTGGCTGCGCGCAGTCGGGTCATGATGCGACTATAATATTCCTCCGGTCCGGTGTTCCAAGCTCTTCATTGTCCAGATAGTATGGAGGGCCGTAACACAAAATAAATACCTCGTAGAAGGCTGGATGCTCAACCGTCTAGTAAGAAACCGATGTGAGGAAGCAACTAAAGAAGCACAGAACAGGGAAAGAAAAGATGCCGGATAGTAATGAGAGGGTAAGGATAACGGGAAGCGAAACCGATCTAGCTCTTACCTGTTAACGTGTTACTCTGACGCCCACGGAGCGGCTATACGAGTAACGCATGCAGTTTGTAGATATACCTCATTAATCATCACATTACCCTTTAAATACCAGTGCCATCAGGAAGGAGGTATCCTGACAATAATTCTCGTTAGGCCATTCCAATTATAAGGAAGAAACTGACAACGCAGAATGCTAATGAAAGCTGGCTTAAAGACCACTGCACTTTAAACGAGAACAATACATTGTACCTTTAATTAGGTCGATTCCGTGAAGACTATCCTCGCAGCAGACGTTACGCGGCCAGTGTCCGAAATCAAGGAGTTACCGCGAGGCGAAGGCAATATAGAACCATTAGAAGAGACTTCTGCTTACACAATTCAGGCTGGGTTAGCTTGATAGCGAGTTCCCCAGCCGTCTTTAATAGATACTTTCTGAACGCTTTATGATAACCTAACGGCACGGTGTGGAAAACGCTGAACGCACATGCTATCCGGATTTTATGTCCGCTTAGGAACCAAGTCCCCATGATAGCGCTGTTGGTGCTTCTATTCAACAGCGTGGATCAGCAGCACAGCAACTACAGTGTAGCAATTTTCCAAGCAGACCGCTCGTCCGTGGTCCGGATACAGCACACCGACTGTGGGTCGTTTTCAGAAGAGCCAGATGACAGTGGGAGTTCGCCCCCTGCTCCCCCAGTAGATCCATCATCCCCACAAATAACCGGAGAGCAGAGAGTGTATTTCCATGTAGGATGTACTCACAGTGGTCTGAAACCACCTTCACAGTTGAACACGACCCATAATTCATACACCTCCATCTATACACAGGATGATCTCTTGTGCATCTTGTAACCAAGGTCTCTCAATACACACGAATGGTGTGCGCTCAATTACATGCTTTTCCCGACAAAAATACATTAATGCGAGAGAACTTGGAAAATTGCTATCCCGAGTGCATGTAGCACGCATGTACCTGTCAGTAGACAAACAAATACACGTTTGCGACACACAGCTTTCGTTAATCCGCCCTTTGTCCCCTTTATGAAGACAAGCACACCAAATTCATGGGTGCGACATGAGAAGACTGTTACCGGAATTTTTAATGGTACGATAAGGCAGCCGTAAGCAAATTCAAAGCCAACTACCAGCTGAGGAGCTTGTGATACTAGCAAACAACTCGTTTTCCGGTTTTCGCATAACTAAGAGGAAAATAAGTTTCAAATGAAATTGTCATGGGTCATAACCTAATAGATAACTAATAGACGGGATTTGAACTATGGATTGATGAAAAATTGGTGGGTTGCTTACCGATGAATATTTGACGGTATGCAACACAGATGTAGGATTGTATTTCGCTGGTAACTCATGGTTAGACTAGGGGAGTCGTATCGTTTTGAACTGATGAGCGTGAAACACTCGCTGCACCAGATTTAGTCGAAAAATCTACATTTTACAAAACAATTTATAGCACTGTACACATGTGTACGTTTTGCATCAATGCTGGCTAAATGTAATAGGCACTTCGAGCACTATTTTTTAATAATCTGCATAGAACCCATGCGTGTGCGCTTTAGTCAATATTAAGTATCAAATATCTCATACACTGTAGATAGCTAAGACAGAATTATAAATCAAGTTTCACAACTGCCAATGTTACCAAGTCAGAGAGGGAGTAGCTGTGTGTTGCCGCAAAGTATGCACCAAGCCTGTTCCTCTCGTTGCACGATGTTCGAGACCTATTTTCGTGTTGATCGCAACTATGGAAAATTTGAATTCCTCAGTAGCTCTCCGGGACCAAGTCTCCTCTGATAACTGGTGCGTTGTGCGTATTCGTGCCTGAGTACTCGTTCTCTCAGACCTTCAAATTTGGTCGTGCTCTAGGTTATTCTTTTAATGTATTACCAACATGCACAGCTTCAACGGCGACATTTATAAACCTAGCGTTTACTCACCTACTGCGCTATGTATGGTTATTGTCATGATTATTCACACTAGAGAAATTTTGAAATGGTCTGCGTTTCCACGCTAGTGACAGACACATTACGACTTATCCGAAGCTAACGCCATACATTTGCAAAGAAGAGTCGTGCTGGATGGATGGCTACTATGTGGAAAAAAGTTCGTCAACTATGTGCATACCGGATTTTCTCAGCACCAGAGTGCACTCACTTCTTGGAAAACTGGAAGGAATTAAAAGCAAAACTTGTTGTCGCTACTACGCGCAGCTAGGAGTAATTAGGCTACAGGAAATCTGACTTTACAAATATGTTGAAGACGCTATTGTGGCAGTTGACGGTTTCATTCTCCACCCTGTTGTTGGCCCATGCTTGTTCCGCAACCGGCATGGTGGGGTTATCCCGTTTATTAACGCTTCCTGGTACTCAACAGTGAAGGAAATCCTCTGTTATTCGTCGCAACTTATCTACTGCCTAGTTTTAAAGTGCATACCAAAATATCTGAGTGAATACAGCACAATATTGCTAGCCAACATTTACATATCCCCCAGTTGTCCAAGCTCAGAAGCAGACAAATTTTACGAGGACTTCACAGTTGCTGTCATTGTACCCATGGACCATTCCCTATGCGTGTTTTCTGGTGATTTCAAAAGCTTTGACACAACATTCCTCACAACACTTGAACTACAGAATATCATGAAATATCCTACCAGGTTAGAAGCAACCCTGGACATAGTGTTGGTTAACAAACTGAAAATATTTTCAGGCATTACTCGGGCAACACTTGTAAGCTTTGTTCATTCGAAAGTCCTGCTATTTTCTGTCGTCTACAATAAGACGAACCTGGCTGAAAGGAACGTAAAATTAAACGGAGACAAACCAATTCCCCAAACACAGCACAACTAAAAGAAATGATTGTCTTTATAGATTTCAGTTTGTTTTTCGATGCAGATGTCTCAACATATCGTAAACGGATGACAAGTTATCTGAATTTCTGTTGTGCTCTCTGATATCCGATGGAAACTATTCTCCTTCGTGCTGACCGGTTCTGCTCACCACTCTTTAAGCGGCTGTGTCGACTTGAGGAGAGAGCCTTCAAGATTAAAGATCATGCCTCAGTAAATTTTCTTTCTCTACGCATCAGGGAAGAAATTCATCAGCTCAATCATGCCTAACTCCAGACGATTCTGGAGAACAATAATTGCCCTGATAGTTGGCAGATGAGGAAACAATTTAGGGGATTCGCTCGCCATAGTACCAACGCTGACATAGACATAAAGAATTAAATCGTAAATTCTGCTTTTCCAGCAGTGACTCATACCCCAACCAGTTATATGCACAAATTCAGTGGCCTACAGACTCATCGCCAGTGTGGATGTTGCACCACTTCCCAAGTAGCTTACCCAGCTATACTCAAGCAAATCAAGTGGACTTGACCGGTTGTCTCCCTTCGTCCTCAAGGAGTGTGCAGATTCCCTAGCTCAAGCGCTAGCTTAATTGTACACCATGTGCCTAAACGAAGGCAAGCTCGCAGACTGTTGGACTCCTGCTAACATAGCACCAATTCCGAGGAAAGCAACAGGTAAATATCGACCTATTGCGTGCACTTCCGTGGCTTTAATGTTCTTCGAGAAATGCATTCCTGTCTGCATGATGCAATCAAATTGCATGCCGAAGATCGAGGTCGACATAAGACACAGTCGCTAGTCTAGTGCACTCAGTGTTATCGTCGCTAGATAGCGAGAACAAAGAAACTGGGGTATGCTTCTTTGACCAAACCAACGCCTTCGGTTGTGTTAACGGTAAAATCTTATTGCAAGCTCTTCTGGCTCCTGGTATCCAACCATCCATGGTTTTCTTGCTACAAGTGTATTTTGACAAATGAACTCAGAAAACCAATTTCAACCATAGGAGCTCCTTGCCTTTTACCAATACTTCTGGTGGCCTTTAAGGAGCCGTTTTGTCACAATTCTTATCCTCTACCTAGGTTGGCTCCATCCCTGTCCCTGAAGTAGTCATAATGCTAAAATACGCCGATCACGTAGTAATCTTCGTGAATCATCTAACTTCAGCCTCTTCGACTATGCTACAAGATTGTTTGAGTAAACTCGTCAAATTCCCTCGGCTTAACGCTGAACGCTTTCAAGTGCAATGATGTAGTGTTTTCTCTGCATAACGTAAAGAGTTACCAGAAACT
This sequence comes from Dicrocoelium dendriticum, assembly GCA_944474145.2. Lineage (NCBI taxonomy): Eukaryota > Metazoa > Platyhelminthes > Trematoda > Plagiorchiida > Dicrocoeliidae > Dicrocoelium > Dicrocoelium dendriticum. The sequence goes on along the minus strand of OX104065.1, from coordinate 12,041,779 downwards.
CGTCGCTGAGTGACCCCAAATTCACCTCAGTGATGAAAGCCTGGGCTTCTCGACGTCAGTGAAGTATCTGAAATGCACACTGAACCATGGTTTATCGTGGTCAATTCACGTGAATGAAGTATTCACCATAGTCAGGTGACTGTCTCACGTCCTCGTTCGTTCTCAGTCTCCTACCAGTTGACCTTGCGATTCGTCATTGTATGTGTTCTACCATACTGGACCTAATATTCTCCTGTGATCTTTCCAGGCCTATTAGCATTTCAGACTGCTCCGTAGGTCGCTAAAACATATACTTCAATCAGTAGCATTTGTAAACCAGACTTAGTTCAACATATTTTATCTCTTCATGTTAATTCATGGGCAACACTTGCTTCGAAAATACTCACTGATTTCAGCCATCCTTTACATAGCGTTTTATCCAACTGCAAATTTAGTTCCTCAACGCGACGAAACTACAGAGCCATATATGTTCGCACGCAGGCGTACGGCTCATCTGTCATACCTAATTCAGCTAGGTTTCTGCTTTATCAAAATGGTAACATTTTTGAACTATACAGCAAAGTACGTTAGTTATCCTGTACCACATATACAACATTGTTTTCGCCGCCGTTTTTTGCTGTATTTCCATGTATTATATTATTTTTCTTTACCGTTTCGATCTCGCGTGTTGCAGCTGAAAATTCGCCTTCATGGGTGCATGAAAGAGAATTCATGACTTGACAGACCACCGATGCAATCCTAGCTTCGTAAGACTTATACGTTTGCGCAAGTGGTCGCTGTGTTTTCCAAACCGACATAAGACCAATTTGATCTGACTGGTGTATTTTCTGGCAGAAGTGCGAAAATCATTCCCAAAACCAATCAACAAACCTTTGCATTGCAAATTTCGTTGCATGGCCTGGTGGACGCTTCGGCGAACAAGTCATAATAAAATTATACCGCTTTTCCTTTCACGGCGCCAGTGAAACAGGTTTCCGCCGAAAAGCGATCAATCTACCTTGCCTTACCATTCAAAGGTGACGTTATAGCGGAGGAAACAATCCGAAAGCTCTCACCTACCACGACTAGAAAGTTCCCTGCGGCGAAATTACTAGTCAGTTTCACTGCAAGACCAACTGTGTGCAAATGACTTAAGGATAGATTGCCAAGGTCTGAGTTTTCTTTTCTGTTCATAACTTCGCTTGTTCGTGTGGAGAAAGATAGATTGAGAAGACTACTAGGCGTCTGTCCAAAAGCTTTGGGGAACATTGCCATGCAAGGCTCAAGAATGACATAAGGAAACGATAACGAGTGCCCTATTATCGCATCTCATTGATACAAATCACCAGGTCGAAACGAAAGAGGCATTTCAGCCCACCTAACGGATACCCGGACACTACACGCGAAATGTTAGATGCCGTCCACAGGCTACAGCAGAGTCAATCGCTATCCGACTGCAAAACCCGGAGCTATGTGCCCGAACAAAACTAGTGCTGGTAATTCAGCTGCCGTGGCCGCAACCCGACTAATGATAATGATCACGTGATGTCAGCTGATTTTACTTTGAGTAGGCCAAGCTTTTAGTTAGATAGATCAGAACTTTCGATCCCTTTTTTCGTTATTGCAGTTGTTTAGTGCTTTGTTTAAGCCCTCCTACGGTGGTGTGATAGTCTGAAGATGAACCACTGAACTCGAGCGCGTTCGCTACCTGTTACTTTTGATGTATTCCCCGGGAATATTCCCTCAACTTCCTACTGTATCAGAATAAGCATCGGTTTGACACTTGAGTACAATTCATATCAAAAATAATTGACCGTCTTGACAAGCGTGGCCTGCCACCACTGAACGTGTCAAGAGTAAAGAGTTCCGTACGCTTCCCAATGGCCCCTGACTTGAGAACTGCTGCTGATGCGATAAATTACTGTGAAACCGTAGTTGGTGTGGACTGTTTTGGGGAAGACAACAATCGACATTCTTGCGAAGCAAAATAACTGTTGACTAGGTGAGGAGCAGTTGTTGGGCAGCATACATCCACATGGTAACATCTAAAGCAAGAAAGAGGGAGCGTTATTTTGAGTAACCTCATTAATGCGATGGACGAAACCGTTGAAGATCAGTAGGCAGCGTTGCGCGCTTCTTGCAAGCCAGCGTCACGTACTTCTGTTGCCCGTATGTCATTAACCACGTGTTTGCTAAATCATTTATGATTACCGTCATTCCTCCTAATATCGTGCTTCCCCAGTCGTAGGGGAACTGTCGCTGACAAATTACGTAGCAACTACAAGATGGAGCTACTTTCACCACCGATTATCATTGACTACTTCGGCACTTCAGCTTTCATATATTCAACAAGGCGCACCTGTCCATTATGCACAAACAATGCGAAATTATCGTAAGGAGATGTTCGGTCACCGGTGGGTCGGTCGTAGAGCTCCAAAGCATTAGCTTGCCCGGTCACCAGATTTGATCCAAAGGTGCGTTTGCATCATGATGTGTCAGAAAAGTTATCGCACGGATAACGGGCTTGTGGTGCACAGTATGCGTGAGAACCCACATGCGTGTGCTGTGGTCCCACGATTTGTCATTCATTTTTCAACTCAATGAGCTTCATGCTTTTTGCAATACGTGATTCTCAGTATCCTCTTGGATTAGGTGTTGCCTAGAAATGCAGCTTCTCAGTTCACCACTAATAGAATACTGCCTCACCAGTGAATACGTTGGCATGAATGCTCATGGTACCGCCTGAAAACAAATTGTACAGCGTAACCAAACTTGTTTCCTGCAACTGCGATCCGTACTGTGATGGGAAAATAGGCTATGCGGCCGCATGGTTTTTCAAAACTTCATCGAAACGCCACGTTCCATATTTGCCTTGTCTAATTGTAAGGAATGTCTATTTTGCTAACGTAGGTTTCTAGAAGTTAACTTTCAGTCTACAAAAACGTTTTCACTATGTTGGATAACACTATGCACAATCCTTGCTCAGGCCACTTACGCCTGTATAGCGCCACCACAATTCCATCGCAGAAGCCGGTTTGTGAGGCACCTCTGTTTCCATTTCTTACACCTGTCTCCATTCCAACCAGCCATATGCATCGATCGGTGATCTTACCTTATGGCGTGCTTCAGGTTGAATCCAACTCAACCATTCCCACATGCTTCAGCGTTTTCATGATGGACCACACAGACAAGTGCACATGGACTCACATGTATGAATACGGGCGTTCTACACCCATTTGACCGCGTGAGACATTTTGAGATAGACCAACATCTACTATTGGACAGTTGGAAATTTAATCCACTCCAACTCACACCCGAAGGAATGACCCTTTGTCACCCATTAGCTATGTAGGGTGATCAGAGTATTGGGAGAGGCTTTAGTTTGTTTCCTTTTGAGACAAGGAATATTTCTTGGTTTTTCTTGCTTTGGAATATTCCTCGATTTTGCTTTGCGCGAATGACGCTAAGACCTCAATGTGGAGCTAAAAACGATCCAACGAAGCTAGATCCGATTGATGTAGTACACTAAATATCATGATTATTCTGCGTCGAATGAGTGCGAATACCCCTTAGTGTGATAAAATGCCAAACCAGCTCGGTTGCTGTTGACATGGGTCATGCACGACCAGGCTTCTGATTATGTTCAGTAGTTGGATGGCAACGATTGATGGGCTGGGGGGAAGAAACGTCGCTCATCCCTGCTTCGCTAAAACCTCGACAGTCTAGATCAGCGGTTAGCAAACTACAGACTTCGGTTTTAGTTCTACCAGCCCGCCGATGGTACCCGAACTAGAAGTATAAATCGCAAGAAACACGAAACGCTGTGGTACAATTGACATCTTACACTGCATGTCACAATGTCAGTGACTTTACACGGTTTGAGCATTAGTCTGAGCCTCCTCAAGGTTGTTACTTGTGCGATCGTACGCAAGTGTTATTAGTGACCCCACCTTTCGAACATTGATGTAGGTGATCATGCAGGAAAATCATTCTTTGTGCAAAGCACTTGTTTACTGTTTACCCCAAGCCTTTGCACCTCATTGGGATTGGTCCGTAACTTGAAGGACGCGTTATATAAAACGACAATATTTTAATTACGTCATTTTTAAGTCATTATTAGAAAGAATTGAAGGCTGTGAGTACTGAATTGCGCTGAAATTGCAAGTTGTTATAGTTCATGCATTTAGTTGTCTTTTTTTAATGTTTTCCGTTCTGGCTCCTAATTATTGGACATAACGTTTATGCGGCCCACGCTGACCATTTTGTTAGTCATCCGGCCCGCGTTATTCAATATTCCATAGTCCTGTCCGTGCCAGTCAACCTTTGCTATCCGGCTGACCGTGAAAAATGCTTTTTGCGTCCTTGCATAGATCACTGTATCACTCTTCACGGCTGCAAAAGGATGGAGCCAATGATTCAGTCATTGAGCAGACATGGAGTGCCCTGTATCGGCTGTAACTACAGGTTAGGTTCCGGATCGTCTTGACCGATTCGATTTATGCCTAGCGTAGACTACCCCCTAAGTTCAGTGCTGGGGCCGAGTTTATTTCTTGCACTGGTCAAGGAGATTGCAAGTACGAAAGACTGTAGGGTTCCCACTTCATGTGGACGCTGATGAATACCGAGCTAGCGATCACAGCACAATCCAACGAGAATAGGACAACGATTATAGAAGATCTTGTAGCAGTGTGCTACTACGTGATACGCCTAAATGTAAGGCGGTCCGCATTATGCATTGATCGAGAAGCACCTACCAACTTACAGCATGATCTTATGGTGCTTGTTCAGGAAGGCATCTGTTGCTCAAAGCAATCGGAGACACCATGCAACTGCGGGATCGAAAGGTGGGACTTTTGTGGAAGACAGTTTGGTGCTTTGTTTCACTCGTCAACCTACAGTCACTCTGCTCTCACTTGAGGCTACATGAGTAATGCGCCATTTCGGCTGGACATCCTTAGTAGAAGCAATATCTCGCGGTGTTCTCGATTCTACAAAGTAAAACAGCTATGCAGGCTAACCTATACTTGCACGCTCCGCATCAACTTAAACTAAGTGCTGCAGTGCGTACGGGACAATGCTATTATGGTCCAGGAAATCTTGTGGGATTCTGATCAGGTCTGCAGCCATCCTTCAAATGTTAGCCGTAGGCCGAATTTCAGGGGTCTAGCTAAAGTCGTCTACGAAATAAAGCCATCTAGAATGTCGCTAAAACTTTCTTTCATTTTGCATGTATCAAACATGGAAAGCCCTACCGCATGACGCGGTTTACTTTTCCTCTTGATCCGAGTATAAGGAAGGCACTGACGATGCCCTAACCCAACTATATTACATAATATAACACTTGCCCATAGGGAGAAAATAAAATGTGGTCAACACTGTGCTCACCAAACATTCCCCCCACCACAATCCAGCTCGATTTCCCTAAGTGCGAACTAGTTTGAATGCAATGTTTCAGGTATCGAAAATTACAAAATCTTATTGTCGTTACATTTCCCTTTCTGGGTTCCTATCCTGGATATTTTGTTAAGCAGTTGCTTTGTATCCATTTCGCAAGGCCTTTTGTCTGTATCTGGTGGTTGCCTACATTTGCGTCTGACAATTTTTGCGCCAAAGCAGTTTAAGCTGCTCTCGAAACTTTGGATAGATTGTCATTCTCATTTTACAAAAATGCGAATAGGTCGCAATGATTACCAGTCGCTAATTTTTTGAACGAGGTCTGAATATCGTCACCATATCCAATGTAGCTGGATGCGTAGAGTCTGCTGCTACCATAATTGTGATTCGATCGATTCGGCTGAGGTTCTGAATCGATAAACATAACGCTACACAGCACTGTGGATCTTCACTTATCGAACTAACCCCATTTACGGAAGCGCATTATTACTAACACACATTCAGCCATCCTTCAGCAGCCGTCCTTCAAATGTCAGCCTTAGGCCGAATTTCAGGGGTCAAGCTAAAGTCCACTACGAAATATAGCCACCTAGAATGCCGCTAAAACTTTCTTTTGTTTGCGTGTATCAAACTTGGAACGACTTACCTCATGACGCGGTTTCCTTTTCCTCATAATCCGAGTATAAGAAAGGCACTGACAATGCTCTAACCCACCTATATAGCAAAATATAACCCGTACCCATGGGGAGACAATAAAATGTGGCAAATGCTGTGCTCACTAACCATTTCCCCCACAATCCCGATCCATTCCTCCAAGTGTGAACTAGTTTGAATGCAATGGTGCAAGTAGCGAAAAATACAAAATCTTGTTGTCGTCACATTTCCCTTTCTGTGTTCCTATCCTGAATATTTTGTTAAGCGTTTGCTTTGTATCCCTTTTCACAAGGCTGTTTGGTGGTTGCCTACAGTTACGTCGAACAACTTTTGCGCCACATCAGTTTAAGCTTCTCTCTACACTTTGGATAGATTGTCATTCTCCTTTTTCAAAAACTCTAATAAGTCGCAATGATTACCAGCTGCTACTTTCTGAACGAAGTCTGAATATCGCCCCCATATCTAAGGTGGCTGGATGCGTAGAGTCTGCGGTTACCATAATTGTGGTTCGATCGATTCGGCTGAGGTTCTGAATCGCTAAACACAGCGCTACACATCACCGTGGATCTTCACTTATCGAACAAACCCCATTTACGGAAGCGCAGTTTTACTAACACACATTCAGCATTTATCTCGTATGTCCAGTGTCATAAGTGATGTTTGCGCGGCATTTCGCTTAACTTTCTCTTTGTATGTAGATCAATGACGAGAGATTTATCCTTTCTCTACTTGACTTCATTATGTTCTTTATCTGGTTTTCAAAACGTTAGTCCCCTTTTACGCAGGACATTGCATAACCAATGCTTCATATCAGGGGAGTCAATAGAATTATATTGTCCGCAACCAACAATCCTTTGAAATTGATACTTGCAGACTCCCTGAGCGATATGCAATTGACAGCGCCTTTAGTCATTTGTCCACTAGGGCCCCTAAAACATTTGAATCCTTCTCTGCCCATGTTTTTTTAATCACCTGCCTGTTTGATCTTAAGTCCTACTTGACTATGTTGTCTGCATCTATGCTGGAGATTTCAACGGATTTTCCACCACTTTTCTCACAGATCTCGGGCTGAAAAAAGAGTTGTATTCTCCTCCATCAGCCTTGAAGCAAATTTTATCATAGTATTTGTTAAATGTGCGAGGGTATATCTTGAGGTATCTCTGGTCACCCGTTTCTAGTAAAGTAAATCAAATGGAAATTACTCGCCGTAATGTGTGTAGACTTAAAAGGATAATGCTCACCACAGAATATATATATTGTCTAGGAGAAAGTATTGCCTCGGTAGCATTTAAGGATTTTTGACGATGATGCATTGACATACAGTGACTATGTAACTAGCTACATCAAGTTCTGTTTTGCTAGTTGTTGTCAACTGAAAAACATTTTTATCTCCATACTTGAAAGGTTAGCGTAAATTCAAGGAGAAAACATTCAGAAGAAACGGTGGCACCTAGGTGAACTGCCTTTCTACTTCCAACAAGATGGAGTTGCGCCGTCTTAACCTCTTTTGTATATATAGGGAATAATAGCTTTTGGGATGTTCATCGTATACTGAATTAACCGAGTGTAAAATCTTGATGCAGACCTGAAGGAACTGTATTTTTGTTACCTCAGTGCTAACTACACTTCCTAGTCGTCTTCCCCGGTTTGGACAGGCCTACAACTACTTTATCTGCCATTGATAGAAATACGGTGGCCAGTAAATTTTTGAAAGTAAATTCCAACAGTGGCCCAGACGGACTATCCCTCCCTGTCCTCAAAGTGTGTCCGTTCTTTGATCCAGCCCCTTGCTGACTTGTACACATTGAGCATGCAAGAATGTAAAATTGCTGATTGTTGGAGAAGTGATGGAACTACACCAGTGCCAAAGATTTAGATAAACACCGGTCAGTTGCCAGCATCCAACTAATCTTGAATGTCTTGGAGAAAATTATTCTAGAATGATCCGACTCAAACACATTCAGATGCTCCGTTCCAGTTTGCTTATGGTAGTTTGAGGTATACTGAAGACGCGTTAACTTATTTAGCACATTCAGTGCTGACGTCAATAAGCAAGAAAGTTAAGTCCGTGAGATTTTGGGACTATTTCATTGGACACGCTCAGTTTACTCGAGCCAGGAGATAAAAGTTCCTCGCTGCTCACCACAGCCACTGGAGTTTTTCAAGTAGCCATGTTGTCTCCTTAACCTTTTTCCCTTACTCCATCTCATCGTCTGTCCCCGATGAAGAGATACTGCTAAGTATGCATTCGATCGCAGTCTTGTTAGTCAAATTACATTCCTAGCCGGACGACAATTTACTGTGGTCCAGGGCTCACTTTTATGGCTAAATGTATTAAAACAAAATGAATTTTTCCCTTCACAAAGACCGGCATTATCAACAACTCTTAGATTACTCTGAACTTCACAGATTGTGAGGTTGCACTTCACCAAGTCGGCGAATTATCTGGGTGTCACACTCAACCATACATTTGACTAGTCACCCCATGTGAATGAAATTTCACTAAACTAATGAGGATTTCTTACTACACTCCTCGTTTGCGATCCTCCTCTGACTCCCTCTACTTAATGTTACGATTTATCATCGTGTAGGTCTTGCCCCAAAGTGGCTATTGCTCTCTTGTGACTTCCCCGGTTTTCTAAGGAAAAATCTCAAAATCCTAAGACGCACATATCTGCATATAGTGGCATCAGAAAGTCGAACATTGTTAACCTTCTTGTCTGTTCTCATATTAGTCCATGCAGAAGGCGCATCAAAAATACTCACAGGTCCAAGTCACCCTCTTCATGATGCAATGTCTGACTTCGTTTAAATTCCCCAACCAGACAAAACTGTCGATTCATTCGTGCTAGTCAAATGGCCTATCACTCATCAGTAATTCCAGATTTGGCGCACATAGTGTGCGAGCAGATTCCAGTTGTTCTCGAGCTTACGAGCATTGCGATCATATTGCCATCTATGCCCATTAGTAAGTTGCTTTTGTATTCGCTGGTTTGTTTCATTCTTTTTACATTGCTGAAGACGTGTGAAAAATTTCCATTTCTGGGTGTCTAAAGCTCTTTGTTGAAATGAAAATTATCGTCATTAGCTTTATCGTTGAAAATGTTCCCGCACGGGTGCATAAAGTTTATCTTGACTTGACTTGTTCAGCATCACCAGATCCATCTGGTTCCTGGTTGTTGAATGTATCGCATTTCCATCATGGAATCACTATGATCCAAATTGCCAAATATAGAGTAGTGTAACCCTAAATTTGGAGGTAAATCTATTCAAATCACCACCACGTAAATCGAAGCCGTCTTGGTGTTCTTTCTTTTAATGCCTCAGACCAGTATGAACCCATAGACATTCTCATCAAATCTGCTTCTCCGCCCATATAACCTAGCTTTTCAACATCTGTTTGGTAGTGTAGATCAAACCCACTTAATCCGATCAAGTGAGGTGTACTCCTGTGGTAGGAAGCAACCCATACTTAGTTTGTAGTAAAAAAGCGTATATGCGTAGATATGCGTAGAGCGTTTGATCGGGTAACAACTAAAAATCTTCTATTGAAAGTACATTCCTTTGGTATATCTGGCAATGTACATTCTTGGATAGCATCATACCCTTCTGGTCGGCATCAGGCACTTGAAATACTAAGCGATCCTTCAACGAGTAGAAAAGTCAGAATTGGCGTGATCCAAGGAAGTGTTCTAGGGACTTTTATGTTTTTAATGTGTATTAACGACTTCTCCGATTTCATTAAACACATCCAACCATATGTACTGGCAAATGACATTAAAATTGTCTATGAGTTCGATTTGGACAGTTTCACTAACGCATCAGCCGACATACAAGCGGAGCAACACGAGCTGAAAACTTGGTGCAGTAAATTAAAAATAGTACCCTCATTCGAGAAGTGCACCTACATATGTTATCGGTGCAATATTTCACCAAAAGTTTTGATGCCAGAACGCAAAACCGCGTCCACCTGTCTCACAATTCTTGATCTGAGGATACACTAATCGAGCTCTTTCAATTTCGCCAAACAGGTACAATACATAGTTGCAAAAGATCGCAAACTAGGAGGGCTAACACTAAAATCATTTTTTGCAATGAATGCAAAATCCACCTGTATAAGACACGTATTCCTCACCTACAAGAGTTTTGCTCATTAATATACCAATTTGAGAGAAAGTGACGGCACATTTAGAAAAAAATATACAGTGCCACTTTACGAAAAGCCTAAAGAGAAACTCTGGTGATCTTACCTACTATGACCGTTGCTGTGTGATGAACATAGAACCTCTCTAGTTAAGGAGACTAAAACTTCACCTGCACTTCATGTTTGCGATAATCCACAAACGCGTCTTTACCTCAGATATTTAGGTTGTACTTGACCTTTCCGCAAGTACAATATAAGGAATGAAGATAGCACCTCAAAATCCCAAAGGGCAAGAACTAGCTTAAGGTCAAGTTTCTTTCTTAATCGCTATGCAGTGATGTGGAGCAAACTATTGCAAAATTTGAAAATGTGTGACTCAAAGCGTGTTTTTCGTACTCTAGGTAACAGGGAATTGACAGTGAAGAAAGTGAAGGATATGCTAAACATAGACGGGTTGTATGAGGAAGGGCCAAGCGTCATTTACCAAATGACAAAATTCCCTGATTCGAAGTGAAACCATCGCTACCACATTTTTAGTTATAAAGCAATCTTCTTCCACACTTCTAAATAACTCACTTTCCTGTCCGGAGGATTCAATGAACAAATTGCGGAGCGTTTACCAAAACCCGTCGATAGCACTCCCTACACACTTCGGCTGCCCCGATCGGATTGTACGCAAACCCTTGTTGACGATACAATTACTAATGTAATCCGATTCAACCCTACAGGCCGTGTCCCGCACTATCGATATTTAAACTATTTATTATTTATTTATTTATTCATGACTGTCTTTTTTCCACTCTTACTGCAATGTTACGTATTAGCTTTTCGGTCCCTGAGGCGACAGTCCAGGATCGGAGAACAAGTCTTATTGATCAGCGCTATGAATTCCTGTACTTTTCGAACGCAAGCAACTGATGATAAATCTTAAAATTATCTTCAGAACTGTCTAGCATAAGATACTTCGAACAGTCATCCGTTTTTGACCCTTTCCGTGCACAATTTGGTCGGTTTCACTTGTGCACATATTTTATATTCTTGTTTACTTCACTGTTGACAACGAATGGATCGACCACCCGAAGTGACGGATTTTAAACTTCCAACTCTTATCGTAATACCCATGCAAGGCGCATTGCCATTGATTCGCTGGCGATAAAAAGTGCTTTACTCAACCAACCAGCTGATGGTACCGGCAAGGTGGCTTGACTGTCCACAAGATACACATAGAAAAACAGCCTTAAAATGAGTTACATACCTGACGGTCTACCTGATTTAAAAGCCACACCGGCATACAGCATAGAAATGCGAGTGAATTCCATGGAGAGAACCACCCGCGGTCCAAGTAATGGCCGCATTAGTTCACTTATACATTTTATTGATCAACACTTGTTATCTTTCAAAACCTCACAATGCTCCCGAAATCTTTAACCGATCAATTAGCCATGTTCGCCAAAATGCTTGAGGACTGCTCTGGAAAAATGGAAAAATATAACATCGACTCTTTGCGATTTTGCCGTAAACCAAAGTCGTAATATCTAGTTGGACTGTACCTCGCATTGACGAGAGATATTCCTCTGTTTTTTATTCACCACAAATTCATATTGTCCTTGTAAGAGCATGGTACTGCCTGTACCTATTTGATCTGGGCCAAATAATGACCCAGCATCTCCTCTAAAGAGAAATATACCCATTATTATTATTGTTGTTGTTGTTTTTTATTATTATTATTTTTAGAAAAGTTTCATAAATTCCTACACACTTCCGAACCAGAAGGAAATTAGAAACAGATTTTCAACCCGCTTCAGCTGGGTCACTGTTTGACCGGTTACATCGAGGTCAGGACCGCACTAAAGTACAATATGCATGCTGTATATGGAGCCAAGTGATCCGGGTTGTTCATTCACTGTGTGCACTAACAACGTGTAGGACAACAGGTGAGTAAGCCACGGCGGAACTGAGCAACTGGTCAACTGCTTTGTTTGGGACTAATCGAGGGGTAGCTATGTTTAGCTAGAAAGAAAAACCAGGCTCCACGGAGAATGACAAACATGTGTTTACTGGCCGCTTTCAAACTGTCACGTTTGTCGAATTGTTTTGTTTCGTTACATTTTGGTTTTCGTCTGGACAAGTTGGAGAATGTAGCGTACGCAGATCATTCAGCTGGTGTTGGATGAACGTATGCTTTCCAGCGTTTCATTTTCACCAGGTCGTTGCGATGGTTAATCACACCGATAGCAAAACTCCAGCCAAAATAAAATAGCGGAATTTGAATAAATGGTAACACAGGATGCAAATGAAAGATAAACCAACCCATGACTTAAAATTCTTCCCTCAAATACACCTGTACTTCCAACTTGAATTTGAAGAACCCGTTGTGTGGTTGAGTTGCAATGGGCAAGCTCTATTGTTACCTGGGTTCACTTTAAGGTAGACCTCGGTCATTCTGATCGCAGGGACCGCATCTGAAAAGGAACTGTTTCGGTGTTGCTCCTCCCATCACTGGCACACCACGACCGCGGTTTTGTACTTGTTTGGACTCCTCAGGTGGCGATAGCCTGAGCTGGGGGAAAACTACGATCCTAGTAGAAAACGGCTGACCACCTGAACACTGTCCCTGAGATCCGCTCGCAGCTATTGTCACAGCGTTAAGGAATACAAAAGTGGATTTAGGAACCTGCTGTGTGGTTGCGTTGCGACAGGCAACCTCTATTATGACCTTAGTTTAAGTTAACATAGACCTTGGTCATTCTGATCCTTTACTTTCTTTTGTGAAGGATGGAAGGTCGAGTGAAGAAGCCCATGGCAATTACAGAGAGTGCATGAACCAAATTTGTTCGTGGCAGCTGTTTCCTGATTTTTCGGTAATTGGGCACATCGAAAGAACAGCTCCGCTTCCATTTGTGGTTTACGCGGGTCCACTCGTCGGCCGGTGGCCGAGTGGTCTGCACGTTTGCTTTGCAACCATAAGGTCACCGGTTCGAATCCGCGTAGGGGTGGGCGTCCTCGCGGTATACTCAGCCCACGCGCGACTGGTGGTGGTCGCGCGGCAGCGAAGCGCCGTTACGGCGTACAGCTGACACATTACTTTATATTATTTACTCGTTCACTCACACACTACACTTTCAGAGCAAGCGTAAAATAGTAAGGAAATGCTCATGGCATATAACATCATTATAAAGCTCTTGTTATAATACTGTTACGCTACATTCCTTAACCTAACTAAATGTGACTTGGACGCCATCGAAAATGTCCAGCACACCTTCACCAAACGCATCGTGGTTACTTTACACTTGTTCTGCATAAAGGGAGAAGGTAATAAAACTTGTGCCTTTTCGGCTGTGCAGATTATACTTAAAGCTTAGATTCCCACATAAACTTGGGTAATATAAAGTGCATAGTGGACACTAACATATGTGATTTCGGGAACAGAATGAGAGAGCAAGTTTAACTTGTGAAGTTCAGCCTGCTATGAAATAGGCTAGCTAGTTGTTTAGGAGTATTAAACAAAATGACTAAGGGTGTTGCCCACCCGAAAACACTGCACAACCAGTGCAGTGTTTTCGGGTGGGCAACAACCAAATTCCAGCTACTTTGAATACGGTCCCAGTGATCGCAGTGATTAAGGTTCATTTCAATGTGAATCACAGTCTATTACATTGAGATTGCGTGTCGCAATCCAATCACACAACGTGTAGTCCAAACTTGACGCTCCAATTAAAAAATGACTACAGTTTTTCTGACACCACTGAAAGTGAAAAAATATAAGTTTAAAAATAAACAATGATAGATTGTTTTAAGAAGGACCCGTTCATATTTGACACAAAAAGAGCATGGTAGACATGGGTCGGAGAAGATTAATTTCTCAATACCTTTTATTTCCACTATAATTCAAAGCCTGTTTAATACTAACTTTAGATCCTCATCCACAAATCACTTATTTGGATTTTGTGTCTTCACCGATAGATCGACAATGGATATTGCCTTTGCGATCGATTGTATGGAAAGAAGTGACTACTTTTTTTAATTCTGATGTCCCATTGGGTCATCTTTTGCAATACAGCACCCATAACCGCGGCGATACTGCAGACTGCATTTAAATACTCTGTACTGCACTTTATTCTTTATAAAACCTTGGCCGGACTGCAACAATGCTTTTGCTCGAAATCGTGGTGTCATCATGCATATCCGACAAGGTTACCCATCAGTTTGTAATTGGCCAATTTGCAAAATATTGTAATTTTTCTGATGTTTTTCAACTCCTCGTAGTTCTACTTCCTCATTAGTTCCTTGTTGGCTGATCTCCTAAGGTGACGTATCACAGCGTCCAAGCTAAAAGTATTATACCAATGAATGGCATCCTATCCCCTACTCATTGGTGTATAACAAAAACTGCCAGTATTGAATCATTCGCATGACGGAACTAGCTAACGATCATAACCAATAATGTATGCATAAAATCACTGCTAACTATTTGGTAAACTGATGAATGCTTATGTGCGTAATTGCCCCACCGGCATACCGCTGTTGTAGCATGTAAGTGCAGGAAAACCCATCAAGGGAATAACCCACATGGAAATAACTCCCCTAGGGACGGTTCCATAGTTGGCAGTATTATTTTATCTAAACCTTGGCTAAATCTGCAGTTGTTAGTATTCGATTTTTAGATCACTCGAATACAATCAGTGCCAATTACTTCCCAAACCCATTTAGGATCCTGTGTATCAAACTAGAGCAATTAAGTATTTTATGCGTTGTTGTTGTAGAACTTGTTCAGTCCAAATCAGTTAGACTGTGTCTCGTAACGTCGAGGAATAGACTATTTATTTATGTACTTACTTATATGATCTATGAAATTCCATGGTTATCCGAAGCCAGTCTACACGAGTTATATACACATATAATGAATTTAGAATTTTGCACAGTCGACGTGCCAAGACCAGTTTTTTCAACCTGTAGCATTTTTCCATAGTGGGACCACACTTTGAGTCTCGAACTTTCACGAAGATTGTGCAGCATGGTACAACAGCAACGGGTAAAAGTCCTTTGAATTCGTGCCGCAAATGATGACGTCATTTGCAACGGGTGAACACACAACTGAGGTCATTCGCGCGACGGAAATGACAAGAAAAGCAAAGTTCTCATCGAACCCATTACTGACGGTGACATTCAATGCAACTATTGTAAATAATTCCTACATTTCTTCAATTTTTTCAATCTGTGAAGCATTAAATCATATGGACAAACCGAATAAAAATATGTAAATGTAAAAATAGTTATACAGTTACGAAGTTAAAATCACTGTACTTGGGAAGCTACAAATCTTGATGATGGAAAAGGTGCCAACCGTCTATGTGGAGGTATCCCCTTCCAGACTGCCCACCGGCTAAATTCATCTAATGAAAGATATCAGAAGCAACGGCTGATGAACAAAAGCCCATCATTTCTGATTCCACTTTCCTTCATATTTTATATTCGTTTATTTCTCTCCTACCACAGTTGGCCATGACAGGGCCGAATTTTCTAGGTGCTGGATAATAGCTTTTAAAAAATGCGGTACATCCGTGCAATGGAAGTTTTCACGAACTCACTGGTGAATATTAAAAGTGCTGGACTCGAAACAGCTAAATGATAGCCATATACTGAGGAGAGTTTAACATGTAACGTAGGCGCTTACAAAAAATATATACATATATGTGTATAATGGGCCACCATGAGTAAAGTAAAATTGCAAATGACCAGCCAAAAATGAACTTAAAATAAACGAGTCAAAAACTTCGTTGCCAATGATCACCGAAACCTGGCTGAGCGGCGAAATCACAGACGCTGAGATTGCCATACCGGGTATGTCACTTCTCCGGAACAACAGAACGGGCAAGGGCGGTGGCGTGCTCATTTATTTCCGAAAGAACCTTCGTTGTGAGCTCATAGACGATCCCCAGACTTGTGTCACCGACGTCCTTTGGTGCAAACTGTGGTTGGAACGCAACGACGTATGCCTTCTCTCTGTGGTTTACCGACCACCGAAATCCACTCCGGAAAGGGACAACAGACTTATCTCCGCTTTTCGCTCCGTGCTTAATCAGAAGTACAGCCACATCCTCGTTGCAGGAGATTTCAACACCCATGACTTGGAAAATCCAGCATCCGAGACAGAGGTGCTCAAGGCATATTTGCAAGAGCTACTCTCTAGCACCTTCTTGTATAACCACGTCACCGTTCCAACCAGGTTCAGAACAGGAAACAACCCATCGATATTAGATCTAGTGCTCACTAACGAAGAGCTCATGGTCGATGGACTAAAGGTGTGCAGTCCTTTGGGCCGTAGCGATCACGTGACTTTGCAGTTCGATTACATCTGCTACGCCAAATATCCAGCTGCGGAGCTCGAAACGAGGCAATCTGTTATCCGTTACCACGTTCTGTCTGCCTTAGTTGAGAATACCAGTTGGACGTTTCTAGCTAACTGCACCCCAGAACTAGCCTGGGAGACATTTGCGAACACCATCACGTCACTAGTCATAGAAGCCTCAACATCAAAAGTTTCCCAACATCCCCGCACAGCGAAATCATTCTTGCGAAGCCGGACGCGAAAATGCATGACTCTAAGGGCTCGGGCATGGCGCACGTATAAAAGCAACCCCAGCGCAGAAAACTGGACGGAATACGTTTCGCATCGCAACTACTGTGTGCTTTTGGTTCGCGAAGACAAGAGAACGCATCAGCAGGAGCTAGCCAAACGATTCTGTTCTAACAAAAAGCTTCTTTACAAACATGTGAATGGACTTCGCAAGGTGCAACGGGGAATCCCACCACTTAATACGACCAATGGGTATACACATACTGCGAAGGAGGCGGCCAACGCATTACGGGCCCAGTACTCCCCAATCTTCCAAGGTGTACAAGCCTCGACGTATATTCCGCCACTAGTTACCCCACCGCCCGTTTTATCCAACGTTACGTTCACTGCAGAAATGGTGCTGCAAAAGCTGCTATCCTTGCGTCCACACAGCTCTCCCGGGGCCGATAGCATTCACCCGAAAACATTACAGGTAGCTGCCATCCACTTGGCCGAACCACTAGCTGCATTTTTTCAGCGCTGTTTCGATGAGAACATCGTACCTTCGAGGTAGAAACAAGGTGTGATAACGCCCATATACAAAGCAGGAAGTCGATCGGATCCTGCCAATTACCGCCCCGTAACGCTTCTGCCTGTGATCGCCAAAGTCATGGAAGCGGTGATAGCAGATGCGTTAATGGGATACTTGGAAAACTACGGCATAATTGCGCCAGAACAGCATGGGTTTCGTCAACATCGTTCATGTACGACGAATCTGCTGATAGCTCGTGACAACTGGACCGAGACTGTTGATGAGGGAACAGGAGTCGATGTTGCATTCTTGGACTTTTCGAAAGCCTTCGATCGCCTGGATCATCGAATCCTGCTCATTAAACTCCAACAGTACGGTATCGGAGACCCGTTGTTAGGATGGATCGGTAACTTTCTCTCTGAACGGCAGTTAGAAGTTAGAGTTCGATCATCCTTTTCCGATCCGATTCGAGTGGGATGCGGCGTACCGCAGGGTTCGGTACTTGGGCCTCGTTTGTTCCTGCTTTTCATTAACGATCTAGTAAGAGTTATTACGTCGAAATTCTTACTCTTCGCGGACGACCTCAAGGTTTGGCGGGCGATAAAACGATCGGACGACCATGAAGTCCTACAGCGTGACTTGAATGAGGCCTGGAATTGGTCGGTGAGAAACGCCCTGCCGTTTAATGTGAACAAATGTCGCGTTGTTCATATCTGCCATCGACAAGTCCACGTCTACAAGCTTGGGGCACACGATCTGAAGACCACCACTCAGGAACGCGACTTGGGTGTGCTGGTACAGGAAGACCTCGGGTGTTCCAAACAGTCAGATTCCGCTTCTAAAAGGGGCAACCAGCACGTTTTGGACTCCTGCGAAGAGCATTCGGAGTTTTGAGTCCATCCATCTTCTCTTTGATGCTGAATGCCTACGTGCGTCCTCACGTCGAATATGCAATCCAGGCCTGGCTAAAACGTGACCTTGCAGCGCTTGAGACTCCACAGCGTCGAGCAACGAAAATCGTCAAGGGCTTGCGCCACACTCCTTACCAGGAACGACTGGAGATACTCCGAGTGTTCAGCGGACGGTACCGGCGACTTCGTGGAGACCTCATACTAGTGTACCAGATATTGAGCGATCCCAGTCACGTATGCCGCCACCTCTTGAAGCTCAGCCCAAACACTAACCTTCGCGGTAACAGGTTAAAGCTGAGCCAACAGTACAGTCGTCTAGACTGTCGGAGAACCTATTTCTCCCTCCCGGTCTGCGGGCCCTGGAACGCCCTTCCAAACTCAGTTGTTTGTGCCCCCACATTAGATACGTTTAAAAAACGATTGGACGTCGCACTGAGCGCCCTGCGCTTTGTTTTATGAACGAAAACGCTTGTATATATTAAGGCAGACCAGCCTCTTTGGATTTATACCCCAAATTCACGGTCGTAAATCCGTGCGAACCGGTGAGTACTCCACTTTGATTTGCTACCATCAACAACGATAACAATTTCTTAGCCAGTTTTGCGTCGTACCACTTTATCCCCCTAAAACTGTTATACTTCTACCTTTTATCTCACTGACACTCCTTACTTCAACCACTTATGTGGTTTGCCAATTTGTCAGTATTTCTATTGCCAACCTGCGGGACTCGTTAAGTGTATGCTTTTTTACCCGTCATATACCATTGTTCCATTGTTGTTCCAACTTGCTTTAAGTTTCAATAGCACATGGCCAGAAGAGATGTGAAGTGAAGTTTTGAAGTTGATCTCCGGGAGACGGTTCTATGAGGGGTCGCATTGATTACTTTAACTGACGGTCATAGCTACTTATGTTCTTCCTCACGACTTCTTCATACTTTACTTATTTTAAATGATTAGGCACCTCACACTCCACTGAAAACATTGTATATCTCGCAAAATCTTTGCGCTATCCGACTTTGTGGTACCAATTGATCAGCCTCACATTCTGCATGTGTCTGGAATGTCCAGAAATATACCACTTCTTTATTTATCTAGGTATACCTGATAACACCGTCCGTGCACCTTACTCTGCTCCTCTACTTTTTACTGTATTCTATCCATATTCAGCAACAGCGATTTATTTAATAAGGTTGGCCCTGACTCATAAGATGACTCAGGACTGAATAACTAACCAATCACACATATATACCGCACCGTAGGCACCACACTTTAAGCTGACTATAACCTCTGGATAGGCTTCCTAGTGGACCGTGCATAATCAGTTCCTGGTGGTTTTCCACTCTAGTTCAGATCCAAATTTAAACAACATGGACCTGTTTGACTGAGTTCCATCTAGCATATTCCTCATCTGATTCTTTCATCCGGCTAATACATACGCGTGAAGGATGTTTTTGATGTGCGTAAATTCTTAAGTAATTCAGTCGATATCTCAAATGGGATTGTCTGCATCGTAATCAATCGTTAGCCGGCTTTGATCTCAACCTTTTCTTCTAAGGGGTATGTTTCCCTTACCAACTGAGATGGAAAACTCTTGGCTTCTACAGTGGATATCATCGACGCCTGCGTGGCTATTTGCTAATGACCTATTTAATCCTAAAGCATGCAAACCAGGCTGCAGTCCTCTTCTGAAGCCGAATCACAATACTACTCTGAGAAGCCATCAACTTAATCCGAGCACACAGTATAGCCGGTTGGATTGTCTCCAGAATTTTAAATGCACTTGCAAGTTCAACCGAATTGCTTACCACAAGTGATACGACGCCTGCTGTCTTTAGCAGGATATCGGTTGGTAACCTGACATGAAAGTTAGACCAGTTATGCAACACGGATTATGTCATCACCTCGGAAGGTTGCACAACTTTCATTAATTTTGGACCAAAGCCCTTGTAGCCAAGTGATGAAGAAATTCTTCTCAACTATTTAATGAAAACATTGTCCACACTGCTTGTTTCGACGATGTGACACCACTGCTACCTGTCATGTGTCTTTGCTTCTTGATCAGGAGAATCCGGACGCGCCGGAACACCAAAAAGGAATGTGTTTTATTTGCTATCGCTTTTAGGAAGGTCACCTTGGTTGTCCGTTTCCTTTATGTGATCTTCCCAGAGGAATATGGTTAATATGCGCACCGTGCTTGGTCTTTTACGAAGACAAACTGCTCTGAGTGCAGGACAGCTCATGTCGCATCCGCTGAGTTCAATGCTATTGAAGAATTCGAAATTCAACATACTGTACTAATGTAGGGTGACGCGTTCGCCTCTCAACATAGTCAGGTCAACCTGAATACCAGTCACGTCGCAGATGCAATTCCACTTGTTTCGATCATCTAGTAATTTGCCATTTATTGCGCCAAAGGTATACATAAATTAACAAACGTGTTAGTCCATGACTATGCGAGGCAAAAATCCAACGAAGTGGACAAATAAGTTTGTTAATCGAGGTCGCATGAAATAGTAGATTGTTCATATTTTTTACAACGAGTACCAAATGGGCTACTGAAGCGAACACTAGTCTGATAGTCTTAGGGAGAGTAAGAAACAGGGAACATTAACAAATGCAGCTGAAGCAAAAGTCCAAGTAAAGTGATACGGCTATCCATGGAACAGGGGAACTGTTTCCATTTGGGTTATAACCTCGATGGGTTTCACCCGCACTTCACACTTCAACTGGCTCTGTGCCTGTGTGGCAACACAGCATTTAAGCCTTCTTTCTTTTTACGTAGGTTTTTTATATGGGCTGTTTTATGCATGCATTATAGGCAAAGGAACCTCACCCCGATCCGTCATGCGGATCGTCCAAATATGACACTGCTTGTTATTTTCCAACGGGTCAGTAGCATTATGCTTGGGGATTGGCGCCATCTTTTAACTTGGAAGCTGTAATTCGTCAACGCAATTAATCAGCCCATTCCTGGCCAACATTGAAATAAAAAAGGATATACAGTTTGAGGAGTCAAAAACATATTAATATTTCCAATCTTTTGCTAATAGGCCAAGCAAAATTAGGTGTAAAATCATTGTGAACAGCGGCGGCCGTGCAGAGACCTTAGCTTATAAGGGGTAATTCTTCTCCTAAGATGCACCAAAGGTGAAGAAAACGGTGTTGATTAAGCGGGAGTGTAGGAGTGGTTGGAATAAGGTGAATTGTAAATACTTGCTAAGCAGTTCATCTATTTGGAGATAAAAATGTAACTGAGATAATTGGGGGACAATGAGACTTTTAAGTGCATCCAGAAAATTTCTCATAAGTAGCATCCAGTCTTTTGGCTAAGTGTTGACCAGATACTTGAAACAATCAGATTAACATAGATCAACCGTTTGAAATACAGCTAGGAAAGGCATTTTCTGATATTCGATGGAAGTTTATTCCATTTCAACGCATATTTTAGTGAGAAAAATTTGAGCGGAGGTTGGCATAAGACTTTGAATATGCAACTGTGCCCGCCGTTTTTTATACCATAACACTTGGGAGCCTGAACCTCGAATTTTGACTGAGCTGTGAATCTTAAAGCAACTACTTGGCGGTAGAGAAGGCTCAGGTTAAGTTTGAGCATGCGCAGCCATAGCGACTCCAGTTTTAGAGCCACGCAACCCTCATGGTAAGTCATACTGTTAGGCACGTTCAAACACCTCTTCGTGAATGTACATTGGAGGTTTTCCAGCGCTATGATGTCCAATTTTCTCAGATTGCCGTGTACAATTTTATAGTATTCCAGGTTCGGCCTAACACACATTATAAAGTTTTGAAGCGTGGAATCCAAGATAAGAGTTCCTTTTGTGTAGGCGGTCGCTTTTCTGGCAGAATCCTACAAGAATATAACGTCCTCTGGGAAATTAACTAAGGCGTAATATCTTGGATCAAGGTCTCGGACTGAGTCACACAGAGGAATGAGTGTTGTTTAAGGTTAGAATGTTCGCTGGAGTGTTACAACCGTAGTACAATAGATTATACTTGTCAGTGGCAAATACAACTTCCAGGAGTTACTTCAGTGCTCTAATGTTGACAAGTCCGACTGCATACAGGCTAAATTGGAATGACCAAGCCCGGAGGCTAAACAATACACCATTTTAACATCATCAGGAAAGAGGAATGGCTTCCCGAACAAAATTTCATAAAAGAGTTCCTTGAAATAGTATAAGAAGAAAAGCGGATCCAACACGCTGCCTTGAATCACTCCCCTAGATATTGAACTGGCTTCAGATGTACAGTTGCCAATTCTGACTAGTTGCTTCCTACGCTTGAGGTAGGAAGACAAGCACTTTAAAAGCGGATTTTTGATGCCATAAGACATAAGCTTCTGCAGCAATAATTTGTGTGGAACACGGTCAAAAGAGTTTTGGATATCAGGAACTAGTACAACAATAGCACATCCAGCGTTACTTGATTTAGTTACATAGTAAATATAATCTAACGGACAGGTGGTTTATGACCTGTCCTTTAAAGAACCCTGCTGCTTTTACTGATAAATCTCATAGAACTCAAGTATCCTATTATGCGTACTTTAGCTAACCTCTGCATGATTCTGGAAATACTGGATGTAGGGGATTGGTCTGTAATTCTTTACATCTTGCATAGAACAATCTTTGTGTCCAAGAGTTATAACTGATAGTTTCCAGTGCATAGCATACTCTCTGTTAATCGTGGATAGTGTAAATACATTTAACAGAAACAAGGGGCCTCCTTATTTGACTAGAATTGGCGGAATGTTGTCAGGGCCTGGACAACATAATTAACGAACTAATCTGGTTTGGCGACATAAATCATTAAGTTTGGATTCAATCGTTTTCAGTGTATTTCTGCCTTTGCTTATCAGCTTGGTTGAGGTTTAACTCATGCATTGGTTCTATAGGTAGACATAAAGTAGTCATTGAAGATCGAACCTAAGATTACGCGATCGGTTATCGCAGTTCCATCAGTGTTTAAAATCGAGTTACTATTACTTGCCTTCCTCTTCTATTTAGGATCCAAAGTTTTGTGATGGAACCTGTCACGTTTGTGCCGTTCAGTACCATCACCTCCTTGGAGCATAGCATTTTCTGATGATCATGATATAACACTGTTAGCATTCTGGTACGAAGCATCAGTAGGGTAAAATCATTTGTTTTCCCAAAATTTTTCTCTAATCTATGTAGTTTGGTGGCTACCTGTTTCGAGATACATGCTGGAGCGGAAATCCTTTTCTACGTCTTAAGGCATTCTGGAGCCACAAATTTAGTGCAAAGCTGAATACGATGGTAGAGCTCATCACTAGCAATATGTATTTCATTTTGCTAAGAAAGATTTATCCCAATTCGAAGACCTTATGAAACCTGAGAATACTGACCAATTCACAGAACAGAATGGGCGGTATTTGGTCACTGATTTCATCGTTTTAGAAAGAATTTGAAAAGAAAAACCAACGGTGTTGTGATCACTGCCCAATAATCTGCCATTGATGTATGCGGGCACATTTGAACATCCCATAGAAAATATTAGATCAAGTGTGATACCAAACTGGCTAGGCCCTTTGACATGCTATACCCATCTCAGTCAGCCAAGGGTGGACATAAAAGTGTTGCCCATTTATGGTTCAATCTTAAGTGGCCATTTGATTTTGGGTATATTAAAATCTCCAGCTATAATGTATTAGTGTATGAGAGGTCGGCAATTAAAATAAATGTGTCTATCAAGTCACCAGTTACGGCGACCGCAGATGAGAGCGGCATTGGAATGAAACGTACTAAGAGATTTGTTGGAGAAACAGAAATGGTAATTCACACCGAATCAGGAATTATCCGAAGGATTGCTTCATCCATAGAAAGAACCAAGTATGTGTCTTTGACATGGATTAGACAGCCACCACTTTTACCAAAAAGGCGGTCATTACGAAAGATGTTACAACCCAATATACCAAACAGTGCGTCTCGCATTTCCACTAAACACTATGTTTCAGTTAGTAGTACAATCTCAGGTGAAAGATGAGGAATCTAACGCATGAGGTGCATTTTATTTAACAATGACTGAGAATTAATTAAAAGCAGATGCAATGTCTTGTTCTCCGTTGGGTTGCGTACAGGAGTCCAGGTGGAAAACCCCAGGTAGGTGGAGGTGGTTGATGGGAGGGACATATAATTTTCGGAATTACTGTCAGTTGGGGGTGTGGCGGGTAAAGCGCCACTGGACCCCCAAAGATGTTGGAAGGGCGAAATACTGGGGAAATTTTGACCCTGTGAAATTACAGTTTCCTAGCTGTTGCACTTAACCTGTTAAGGTTATGTACATGTACATGTAGAGGAAGCTTTGGAAGATTTTTGTTTTGCCAATTTCTCGACTACGTGAATTTCGCTAGTAAGCGGCTCACTGTTTATAGAATTCACATGTTGCATACTCAAATGCTGAGCGGTTGGTGATATGTCGGTTTTCTGCAGACGTGCAGTGGTGACAGCGTTTAGTGAAACTTTTAAAACAGTAGGGGTTTTATTTTGCTCAGAAGCACCCGTATAGATGCCACATGATGTTTTGCTACTCGTGTTCTTTCCAAGATGGCTGTTCCTTAGTGGCTTACCTTTAAGAACTGCGAAGCTATTGCTGAGGTGGTTTTCGGTTTCGTACCAGAGCATTCATACACCTGGTTGGTGAACAACAGAGAGTGAGCAGACAAGCGTTTGCGCAGTGAAGGTTTCTTGTATGTTGGGTGATGAGTTGCGCTGTAATGGTGAGCTGATACAACACTGATTGGAGTCAGAAGCGATATGTTTACGACAATTAATATCTGATTTCAACACTAGTGTGGAATTGTCTATGGCCAAAGTGTCATCTTGGTCAACCACGTGGGGAAGTTCACGAGTTTCCGTGGGTATCGGAACAAATTGGACACAAGCTGTTTGGCGGTAACAGACCCTTTTGCACTCTTTTTAGAACTGTTAAATGTGGTTTCTGTAACCATCATCTGTAATCATTCCTAAGGGATAATTCGCTCCTATTACAAACGAATTTTTCGGCCAGTGTTTCGTTTGAGTTTAAAAAGTATTTAACACACCTGGTTTAGAGATCTCTTTCGCAGTCTCACGTAGGAAAACTGCAGTCTATCAATATGGCTATCACTGGCTACTGCAGAGGAGATAGCCTTGAGCGAAAATTAAATGCTATAAGATTTTTGGAGCGTTTTATGCGCTCATGGAACTCAAAAGCGACATGCTGCATAAGCATCCTAATGGATTGAACCTGCGCCGTTTTCGGTGTATCTGGAGTGTTAAAAAGGCACCCAACCGAATTTAATTGTTTCAGAACTTGGTTAAGAAGTCCAAGCTTTCCTTTAAGTCCACCTGTAGTTCAAGCGCAGCAATCATTTGAATCGCTTTAGAGGGTGATACTGCATTAAATACGCTAGGTTCTATCAAAGCAACTTTATGCGAATTGTCTTTGGATTGGTTTTTCTATTCAGCGCACCATTTGGCTCTCATATAAATCTTAGATGATGAGGCAGAATGAAGTTGGTTGTTGCCCGGCCAAAACCCCTGCACTCCATGACCCGTTTCGATGTTATGACATATCATCCATACAACGCGTACTTCAACTTGACTCTCCAATCTCTCGTTACTCGTTGTGCTAAGCGTTGCCCTTCGTTTGATGCCTGCTATCTCTATATAATGAAATCTAATGACATCGAAACGCGTCATGGATTGTAGTGTTTTGGGGCAAGCAACACCAAATTTCCTCCTGCTTCATCAGCTGCAACCCTAGTTACGGAATGGCTAAGGTCCACTTCATCGGGAATCGCGGTCCACTTTAAGATTGTGCATCGCAATCCATCAGCAAAATGTGTACTTCAGATTGACCCCCAAATCCTAGATAATGAGCCTTTCCTTTTCACCCTGCTGATGGACGGGTTATAAGCAGGAGGTTTTGCCAGCGTCTCATTCGCCTATAGACTCTTGTTTGAGCCTCTAATTTTGACAGAGGTAGCATGCAACTTTAATGATAAGTCACCAGGCTGTTGGGCTTTGTAGAATGTATTACCGTGCTGATATCGTAGACTACGACGGACCAGTTCAACTGCAATGACCGGTGCCAAGGAGAAAAGGTTACAAAACCACCACAAACCAACCGGTTCTATGTGCCGGCATTCTGCAAGGGGTTCCAAACTGTCCTTCGTTAGTGCACTTTATACCTCATTCATTCATTATACACGTTAGCTAGAGGTACAAATCACCTTAGCTACTGTGCCGCAATACATAACAGAAAGAAGGGGAAACTGCAACAGGTGCAAGCCAGCTGAGCTACTAACAACGGAGGGGCATCGTTCCGGTAAGCAACAAGCCGACTACTATGTAGAAAAATTTTACCATGCCAACTTATATGAGGCTAAGTAATGAGAGCTTGGTTGGAGTGGAGGCTAAGACGGATGGGGTCGGACAATGAAACTCACAGCACGAACGCCACTGAGGTCGCCTCCTTGCCATGTCAGCAAGTGTATCCAGCCAAAGATATTCATCATCTTTTGGATTTTAATCAGGTAGTCGTGAATTTCCAACCAAGGCCAGCTGCGAAGTCAGAGACTTCATCCCTCTCGACCAAGTCATGGCTTGGCTACTTCTCCTTTTCTTCCATTCACACCCGCCGCGCGTAAACAACGCACGTTGCGGGAGTCGGTGGGCTGGCATGCGTAACACGTGGCCGAGCCATCGGAGCCTGGTGCTTGGAATAACGGTGCTGAGCTGTTCTTTTCATTTTCCTGTGCCGTAAACAAGGCGTCGAGCACGTTCGATGCTCACGCAGTGTTCCCACCAGATGTGAGCCAAACTTCGAAGGCATGGGTGGTCGAACGTAACTAGCCTCTTTAAGTCCACTGATGTAACTGGTCAGGTTTCGCAACCGTACAGTAGGGTCGAACGTACCGCTGCGTTGTACACTCTACCCTCCAGGGCGAGAGTAATGTCACGCCGGCGCCATAAGTGGCGAAGGTTATCAAAAGCGCTCCGAGCTTTTGCTAAACGGTTCTTGATCTCATCAATCCAAAGGGCGCTAATACAACTTCCCAGGTAGTTGAATTTTTGAACGACTTCTAGCTGATCCCCAGCAACGGTCAGCGTAGGAGGTGGTCCCTGTCAATCTTGGAGGAAAGCTTTGTAATTTAATGGTGCGAAGCAAGGCCCGAAGTGAAGGACAGCTAGTACTTGCCGCTTGGCAAGTTCGTGAGCCGTCACAGATTAGGGGGATATCATCAGCATACTCTAAGTCAAGAAGTCGTTCTTCTGGGAGCAGATCCGCACCTTCTAAGTCGTGTCCTGTAAACGCGATTTCCATGACTTCATCAATAGCGAAGTTGAAGAGGAAAGGTGACAGCGGGCATCCTTGTCTCACACCGCTGGAGATTTTGAAGGGCGGCGACAGCTTGCCGTAAGCCATCACTCTGCCCGTGCTACGCGCGTATAATGCTCGGATAATATTTGCATATTTCTCTGGCACACCTTTCCTGAGTAGACATTCCCAAACTCCATGTCTATCCACCGAATCGAAGGCAGCTTTGCTGTTGGGGAACAGGACTACGGTGGGACGCCAATATGTGTGACGGTGCTCCAACAATTGACGCATAGTGAAGATGTAGTCGATACAGCCACGACTCCGACGAAACCCGTCTTGCTCCTCATGAATGTGGCCTTCACGAGCACCAGTCAGTCTCTGAAGGATTATGGAGGCAAGTAATTTGGAGGCGATGGGGATCAGACTAATTCTTCTATGGTTGCCGCATTCCGAAGGCGAGACTCCTTTGAAGATGGGAACAATAACGGAGCGACTCCAGTTGGTAGCGACGGTTTCCTGCGTCCGCGGCTTCAATAGTAACTCATGTAAATCATCAACAAGAGCAGCTACCCCGAATTTGTAGAGGACTGGATGAAGATCATCTTGTCCGGCGACTTTGTTCAACTTCAACAGTCCGATCTCACGTTCGACTTCTGAGCGAGAGGGTGGATTCAAAGGGGCAGCCCAGGGAGCAGGGCGATCATTGGCCGGTGAGGAATCGAGCAATTCCGGCCGATTAAATTGCTTTTCAAAATGCTCGGCCCAACAGTCCAAACGATTTGACGAATTGTGGATAAGCTGTCCACTCTCGTCACAAATTATTTCACTAACACTAGGTCTCCTGCTGCCCGTTTCCCATATCAGACGGAATAACTTTCGATGGTTACCAATTGCAGCGGCTAATTCCATCTCTGACGCACAAAGAAACCACCAGGATTTTCGGTCTGTCTTCAGGCTAACACGGAGTTTTGCCCGGAGCTCTATGCGAATTTCATTGTGTTCGCTTCCAACCGGAATATGCCGGCGAGCATCAATAAGTTCCAAAGACCGCAAACAGACCCAATGTCCATGTCGTCTATGAGATTTACCACATGAGGATTTGCCTGGTGCTGGCGCACATGAGAGTTCGTCTGTCTAGCGATATCTGTTCCAAGTTGTGCTCTCGGTGTGACCTTGAGAGAAGTTGCGTACTAATCGCTCACTTGTGCACTCGTGGTTCTTAACTGTGGTTCAGCGACATTTTGTCGCACGCCTTTGGATCCATACTTATTCGTCGTGCTTCTACAAGCTGTACTTCGTGATACCAGTTTCCCGGGTATACTCCAGTGCATCCTACATTTACCCTGACTTCTAAATTCCGGGCAGTGCTTCGCAGATATCCAAGCGCCAAAAGTTATCTAACTCCAACCATCAGATACATTGTTTGCTCTCACTCGATGGACCATTTCAACGGCTTTCGAACGAACTGTCACTCGTTCAAATCCAACATTGCTTGGTGCAGCTACAGGTCTCAAAGAAAATTCACCCGGCGCGATCCATAGACTTAACCACGAAAATTCTCAATCCCACCTTCGTGTATTCTGCCCCACGTTCAAGCCGACACGTTCGACTGGCACGCCAGAGAGGACAGTCTACAAGCACACAACTGCACCGTGACCACTGTGACCTTACTGATAACGTCAATAACAGAAAAACTTTGCCATAGTGGGTGAGTCATTCAAATGGTTCGTAACATTTGCTCAACAAGCGTGATACCCAGTGTGCCACCGACTAAAGACCTATATAGATCATGTTCCAAACTTGTTAAGGGGCATTTTGTGCCGTAACTGTTACAAGTCTTCCATGCGAGATGCCTCCGACTTAAACCTAGTCAGACCAAGTTATTAAACAAACCAGACTCGCTATGGTTCTGTGTGGAATGCACATCGATCCCACTGATAAAAAGTGTGCTCCTATTATCTCAGAAGTATGACAGCTACTAGCCAAGTTTGAGGAAATGGTGACCACCAAGGTCACTGGGGTTGGGGTAAGTATAGCAGACTGTGCAACCCAATCCTCCCCCTTGGTTGCTGCTCCTAACACACGAAAAACTGTTAACACCGTAAGCAACACGACACCTGGTCCAGAACATCAGAAGCTGTCCAAATAACACATGTAGCTCACATTTGATTAAAGCGGTTCCCAGTTCGATCGGAGTAACTGCACGTAAGGCTACTTCCAAACTCCCGACGGAGTGTGTAGAAAAAGATCATGCCGGTACGAGCGAAAGTTGGGTTACGGATGTCTCCAATAAAAGCCGTTATTTAAAGGTAAAATCACCCCCAACTGGATCGGAAACTGAGGAGCGTAGCGGAGTTTTCCAGGTGCAAGCACAACCGGTTTCCTGCGGTAAATCTCCGAGTACTTCAGTCAGTAACCGCGACATGTTGAAAGGTGTAAAGAAGCAACTACCTGTAGCGAGCGTACTGTGCTCTAATATCCCAGAATCAAATTCGACATCAATAAGACGCAGGCAGTTGGATGACCTCAACCAGTGGGACATTATCAGTAATCTAATCGGAGTTGTATTGAAACCTGTACACGTAGTGCGTATTACACAACATCCCAACTCCAAACATTTCGGTGAGCCAGGACTTCCGCGTGTTGTGCTGAACTCCATCACTGAAGTAGAATCTGTATTACTGTCGACAAGTAGTCTCAGAAATGAACGCTGCTTCATCCGTATCTTTCCAGACATACCATGGTGCGAGCGTTATAGTGTTAACCGCACCTTAGAGGAATACCGGAAGGAAACTTCAACCAGAACCATACTTCTTCACGGGGTTCCTGAAACTGAAGCATGTGATGAGCATGAAATAACAACCCTTGATAAAGAACAATGGTGCTATATTCGTGAAACACTGCTTGGATGATGTGTTAGCGAAATCCGTGTCACGGCTGCGTACCTCACTGAACTACAAAGGAAGTGGCCCGAGAGTGTTGAAGTTAGTCCTTCAGTCGAAACATATGGTAGCACGGATGCTAAAATGCTACTACATGTTCCGTTGCAGGCTACCATCTGAGGTTCGGCGATATGCATCACAGAGATGATAAATCACTCAAATAACCAAGCGCTTTAGGATCTATGAAAGAACAATGCACCAGTAGTGTGTCGAATGAGCCCATACAACCTGTAGAAGATGATATCGACCAGACACCTTACACTGTACGTCGAAGATTAGACACAGGGCTAACTACACGAACGACGAATAAGAGGTTAAACCGTTCACCAAGTACACATCGAAAAAACGATTAGTCGCCGGCCACTCACTGGTCGGCGAAATTTCACGTATGAGTTGTACAACTTCTGAAACATTGCTTAAATCTGAGAAACTTTCATGTATGTACACCAACGCCCAAGGGCTCCTAAGTAAAAGTAACGAACTTCGACTACGTCAGGTTGCAAATGCTTGGGACCTAATCTCTATTACCGAAACTTGGTTACACCAAGAGGTGACTGATGCTGAGGTTGAGATAGCCGGAATGTCACTCATCCGGAACGAGCGTTCCAGCAGAGGAGGTGGGGTCCTACTTTACTTCCGCAGCGACCTGCAGTGTGCGACAGTTGATGATCTGGAAACTCACGTTACCGACTCACTCTATTGCCATCTCCAACTAAGACACAACAACGCATGTCTCGTAGCTGTCGTTTATCGCCCCCCAACGTCCACTCCGGAAATGGATTCCTGGTTGATCAGTGGCCTGAACAGAGTAACAAGCACTAGGTACAGCCACATTTTCGTCTCCGGGGACTACAATCTACACAATCTGGAGGTTTGGGCATCACACAGTGAGCAGTTCAAAGCAGACTTGCATGAACTGATCGCTAATATTCCTTTGTACAGTCATGTTACCACGTCCACTAGATTCAGGACAGCAAACAAACCGTCCATATTGGACCCTGTGCTCACGAATGAAGAGCTCATGATTGACAAGTTATTGATGGATAGTCCATTAGGTCTCGGTGACCATGTAGTAATAACGTTTAACTATGTGTGTTATGCTGAGTATTCATCTGAACACTCGGAACTAAATCATACAATCACACGCTACCACGTATTGAAAGAACTCGCCGACGCAGCTGCTTTGGAATTCTCAAACAAAAGTCCCCTTGACAACGTTTGGGCAAAGTTCATTAATAGATTCAGGGACATCCTCAACAGAACATCAGAGACCAAGCCCCTTCGTCCCGCAAAATCGCCTTCAATTCTAAGGAGCATGACTCAAAAATGCTTGGCGATAAGGGATGCAGCATGGCGTGCTTACAAGATTAACCCCGACCCAGAGACTTGGGGCGATTTGCTGACCCATCACAACCATTGCACTGCACTTGTCTGTGAGGACAAAGTAACTTACCAACAGTGCCTAGCCAAAAAATTCATGGCAAACAACAAAGTGCTATATAGGCATGTCAGTAAGCTTCGTAAAGTGAAGCATGGAATCCCTCCACTTTTCACGACAGGCGGTAGATTATAAAGCGCCGAAGAAGCAGCTAATGCCCTGAGGCTTCAATACGCCCCAATTTTAGAAATCGCAACCTCTACCTGTCCCATAATATCAAGCACATTTCCGACACCATTGTTTACAAATGTAATTTTCAACCCATCAATGGTGTAAAGGAAGTTACTCTCACTGCGTAAGTATGGTTCTCCGGGAGCAGACAACATCCGCCCGAAGGCACTGAAGGTTACGGCCACCAAGCTGGCTGAACCACTGTCACAGCACTTTCAAAGATGTTTTGATGAACAACAAGTCCCCACTATGTGGAAGTGTGGCATTGTAACCCCTATTTTTAAAGGCGGTAGCCGTTCCGATTCTGCAAACTATCGTCCAGTGACTCTCCTCCCTGTGCTCGCGAAGGTGATGGAAGCAGTCATCGCTGAGGCTTTAATGGACTACCTGGAAAAATGCAACATTTTGGTACCGTAGCAGCATGGTTTCCGTCAACACCGTCATGCACCACCAACCTACTGATTGCACGAGGTAGTTGGACGGAACTGGTCGATGATGGGGTCGGAGTCGACGTCATCTATCTGGACTTCTCCAAAGCTTTCGACCGCCTTGATCACCGCATCCTACTTCAACGGCTACAGAATGCCGAATCGAAGATCCTGTACTTGGGTGGACTGGCAGTTTCCTTCACCAACGGAAGCTTCAGGTACGTGTTAGGGGATCACTCTCTAACCCAATTGAGGTGGAATATGGTGTTCCACAAGACTCAGTGCTGATACTGCGCTTATTCCTTGTGTTTATCAAAGACCTGGCATCAGTTATCTCCTCAAATTTCCTGCTTTTCGCCGATGACGTCAAGATATGGCGGCCGATTAGTAGCAAGCCAGATTACTATCTGCTCCAATATGACCTAGATTGCATTTACAAATGGTCAAAGAGGGACATGTTTCAATTGAACATAGCTAAGTGCAAAGTAATACATCTGCGTCACCAGCCGGTGAGCGCTTACAAGATTGGAGACCACACCTTGGAGAATTTCTCTTAGGAGCGTGACCTGGGTGTATTGGTAATGGAAGATCTCGGGTGTTCAAAACAAGCAGAGAAGGCGACAAGAACCGGCAATCAATACTTCGGCCTTCTTCGCCGAGCCTTCGGTCGGTTTGAACCCTCAATATTTCCCCAAATGCTTAACGCCTACGTGCGACCTCAAGTGGAATATGCTATTCAGGCGTGGCAGCCGTGGCAGAAACAGGATCTCGTTGCTCTCGAGACTCCTCAACGAAGGGCAACCAAGAACGTCAGAGGCCTCTTTCATCTGCCTTATCAGCTTAGACTGAAACCTGTAAGAATGTTTAGCAGTCGATATCGAATTTTGTGGTGGGATCTCATAATGGTTTACCAGATTCTGATGGACCCAACCACATTTGCCGTCCGCTGCTGGAATTGAACCCCAACACTAAACTAAGAGGTCACCCTCTGAAACTGACAATTCAGTATAGCCGACTTGAATGCCGTAGAAATTTCTTTTCCCTCTGCGTGTGTCAGCCTTGGAACACCCTCCCTAATTATGTCGTCTCTGCTCCCAATTTGGCGATATTTAAAAAACGTGTTGACGATGCATTGTCTCACTTACATTTCATTTTATGACTTGTAAGCCAGGGGCTACAAAACGCAATCAACAGGTGTCTTACCAAACGCCTAACCAATGGATTTATGGATTTATAGATTTAATACACGAACATCTCCACTATTCCACAGCTATGGTGAGTTCACCACAACCTTTTTCACTTTATCATGCAATTGCTTTTCGTAATAATTTCCATCCTATGGGACTTGTTAAGCAATGCTTTTTTACCCGTAATAAACCATTGTTCCATTGAATGTCGCCATGGGAATTATTGCTGATGATTTGGGTATTTTAAGAATTGGTAATCGAAATGGTATGTGCAATACCAAGAAAAACAAGATTATTGCTACAGCGACTTTACAATTTTAACAACCTTTATCCCTCATGATTCCTTCAAATACCATGCTGAATTTTCATATTCCCGAGTTGACTGGGTTTGTTGCGAATAATGCCAAGGTGTCTACTTGTGGAAAAACCGCTAGCTCGATTATATTCTATCCAGGAGACAGTTAGTTGTTTTATGGAGAGTGGGTGTGCGTTCTTTATGAAGTTGTTAGGCTCAAATTTTGCTTCTGCGCACCGAGTATGTAGCTGGCTACGGTCCAGCCACGGCATAGTGTTTGTTTCATAAATAAATAAATAAATAAAGTACTTGAAGGATGTTTGTGAGTAGCGTAAAGTTCGTAGAAAGTAGAAGTCACGATTAAACTACACATAAGAAGCTGCCTCTATGGGGAATCGAACCACGGTCCCACGAATTTCCGGTTCGCTGCTCTACCACTGAGCTACCGAGGGCTGACGATTAGGTGCACAGTTAAATACATGACTTTGTGTGCAGTTTAATCGTGACTTCTACTTTCTACGAACCTTACGCTACTCACAAACATCCTTCAAGTAATCTACCATCGCCCTTTGGACTTCAGAAGGACAGTTACTTCGGTCCGTTGGGAAGTGACGAGTGAGTGAGCCAATCTGCAACACCTGGAATGCCCTCCCTAATTATGTCGTCTCTGCTCCCAATCTGGCGATATTTAAAACACGTGTTGACGATGCATTGTCTCACTTACATTTCATTTTATGACTTGTTAGCCAGCGGCCACAAAACGCAATCAATCGGTGTGTTACCAGACGCCTAACCAATGGATTTATGGATTTATACGTTTAATACGCGAACATCTCCGCTATTCCACATAAGTCTATGGTGAGTCCACCACAACGCTTTTCACTTTATTATGAAATTGATTTTCGCAATAATTTCCATCCCACGGGACTTGTTAAGCCATGCTTTTTTACCCGTAATAAACCATTGTTCCTTTGTTCCATTGACAGTTACTGTGAGCTCATTGGCAATACGTCGCGCACCAAGCAGAAGTCATGTATTAAATTGTGCACCTAATCGTCAGCCCTCGGTAGCTCAGTGGTAGAGCAGCGGACCGGAAATTCGTGGGACCGGGGTTCAAATAAATAAATAGTTTATTCTCGAATTCATCGAGGCGTACCAACTCAGGTGTGATCAAAATGATTCCCAAATTAGACGGACAGGAATGTTGCTGCTGTGCTTGTTGAAGCGGTGGGGGCCGGTTCCGTTGATGAAACGTGGCTCCTATCCGCTTGACTCCCAGTCTTATTTCTTCAGGTTTATACTGCATGGAAGAGTGACAATTTGCAACCACGCATGTTCCCTCTATAGACGCAGACACCCTTTGCTGTACGCATGGCAGGCAACTCCGGAACCGTATGCCGCCAATCATGTTCACATGATAACTCGGAAAGCTATGTTGTGTTCCATGAAATTTTTCGAATGTTGGGGACATACCCGCTTGTGGAACAGTTGCGGTATTGCTATGCACTTCTATTAGTGTTCTGAACACATGTTCTTATCAAGTGATCAGACGCAGTTTTGCTCGGTTTGAGGATACTATACGTTCGACATCTAGCCGAATTGGGTTCGGAAGTTTCGATGGCGTGCTGCTTACACATGAATGCCCTCAGCTTCGCGTAGAAAGGCAAGCTGTGTAAACTATGTTGACCACTCGGAAGGATGACAACAGGTGTCCCTGTGGTCACTAAAGAGCACCTAGCAAGGAGGATTTCAATGCAATTCATTAGTGACCCGAAGTGGGTAACAATGGACATCAGCCTGTATTAAATCCCAGGAAATCAGCAACATTAGTGGATCCATGGTCCCCTGGTAATTCTCAATGAGATAGCGGAAAGACAGAATTCCAGAATTTCCATTGCAGTGCATAGAGTGAGCCATGTTAGTCTGTTGAAACCGTGACTCGTACATCCTTCGTATTGAGCAGTTGAATGAATGATCAGTTTCTTTAAAATCGTCCGAGCAAGCTTTGTCTTACTGATTCCATTATGATCAATGCAGCAGGATGTGTGACTTGTTGTGCTCAGGGTTGGTCCGAACACGCAAGATAACACCTGTGATCACAGCCGGCAATATATTGCCGCGGCTGCTCATAAAATACTTGAAAAGAATGAGAAGCTCAAATTCCGGGAAGAATAGGATAGCTGCTGCAGGGAATCTAAGGTGGACACAAGCTCCACCCCTTCATGCTTCATGTCTCTGGTTCCGCAAGACTGATATATACCGGCATGGTCACTTAAAGTTCCCTTCTTCATACACACACTACTTCCCTATTCAACGGATCCTAGGAGTAACATACACAATTAACCGTCACAAGGAGACTGGATCTTAACATGGCTCGACGGTTTGCATACCTCTTTGATCCATTGAGGTTTATTCGACGGGGCCGTCGGGCCTCTTGAGAGTTACCATACCAGTTTGGTTACTGGTTAGTCAGAGAAGATCAAGCTCCTGGTCTTGCAGGGTGGGGGTTTAAAGAGGGACGGCGTCCATTTCCGTATAACCGAACCGAACCACATTCGCTGACTTGCACACAGGCGATTGAGCCAAAGCCCTTGGATGAGGACACTTACCATTCTCCTGTCTATGTCAGGGCCCCCTGGCTGAATGTCAGCTCACTTACAACCATGAATATTTCTAAATCATCAAACATACGCGAGTACACTGAACGCCATTTTGAATGCGTTCGTTGTTACAGAGAACAAGCGCGTAACTTCTCACACCTACCGGTTAACCCTTCCACAACTGGAATCAGTCGCTACAATTTGCATATTTTATGACTCTTTAGGAACTCGGATGATGTAACCCACTCAACCGGAATCAGATTCATCTCGATAGATGTCCGGACTGGTCAGAGGCTCCCCAAGCTTTCAGTAGTCACATTAAAACATCGAAATGACAGGGCACGGTGAAGGACTACAAGGTTGCATCATTGATAAGGTGAATTCTCCTTCCTTCTCATCGCACTTGTCGGCTACCGAAGTTTGTCTATTAGACCATCCATTGGCCGAGTGAATGCATTTTGCACGTGTGCGCTGTGGTGTGATCCACGTGACTAGACCTGTCACCTGTTGGAACCTAATCGTATGCATGTTGGTCTGCAAGCAGTGGATGTTTGTAGATAGAAATTAATTCGTATGCATTAGCTAACCGTGGGCCATCGCTATGAGCTGCCTATGCGTGGCGGTACTACGATTCTTCGCAACGTGGCTATCAGACATCATACCGACATAGACTTCTCTTTCAATATCATCTGAATTGGAGATGCTTGGCAGTGGGGTGTACCTCAAGGCTCGATATTTGGGCCAAGCCTGTTCCTGATAATCCTAAAGGATTTCACATGTCAAGTTTTCAACCATTCACTAATGGTCTTCGGATATGTAGGAGTATTACTGGGACGCACTTTCACACAGCACTGCAAAGTGCTTTGAATAAAACTTTTACGTAATCTACCGAGAACCTACTCAAGTTCAACGCGGCCCAGTTCAAATTTAAGAGCGTACGCCAGCGCAACATTCAACACTAACGGCTAAAGATACAACATATGCAGCACGCTACCCAGGAGAACGATCTCGGCGAGCTTGTGTAAGATGATCTTGGGAGTTTTGGCTTCAGACCATAAATGCATCAGAGAAAGCACTAACGTTCCGGCCTCGGTCGTTGGTCGTTCGAGAAATATGACCTCTATGTTTCCGTGAATATGAGGCTCCAAGTTGAATGAGCTCTCAAAACTGAGTGTCCCTGGTAGAAGCGCTACTTCACTGCGCTCGAGACGGATCAGCTCGATGATGACTGGCAACGTCAGTAATTTGTCCGTCTTACCCTACAAACACAAGCTGGAGACTACGAGAATATAAGACTGTATAAACTATTACCGTATTGCAAGTCACTCGATCAAAGCTTAAGGATGGCCGTTAAAATAAGCAGTTGGAAACACCACGGACAAGAGACTGCAGCGCGGTAAAGCCAAAGTTGAACTGATTTTCACGATAGCTGAGCACATCATTCCCATGTTTGCCTAAAGTACTCATTGGACGGCGTTTGTTATCAAAGTAGTCCTAAGCTGGGACACAACCGTGGGATACACCAGTGTTTGAAAATGATGGTTTCCAATGCAATGGGAGTTCAGCCGGTGTTAGCAACATAGCATTTTGGTCATTCAAATCGAACAGCTGGCATTAGCTTAATTCATCCGTCTCCACAACATGTCTGTAGTTGGATAGATTTTGTCGCATCGCTATGGCACTGATCAACACACTATTTTACCCAAGTCTGGTATCGTTTGCTTCAATTACATTCCTTTTCTGTGTAAAGCTATATCACTAGGCTGAAAAAGTTAAAAAGTGGATGGCTTTTGAATTGCTTTGGCTCCTACTGCTTGGGGCACTTTCAAATTCAAAGGAATTACATCTAACTTCCACCTAGGACGATCTGCTCACTAGAAAGCATTGAACAATTTCTAGGTTGTGTGGAATTTGGAAGTGGGCAACTTGGTAGCTGCTTTGAGCCAGCCACCCAGACACAGACGTTCCTTATACTCAGATGAAGATGCTACGAGTTCATTTCGGGAGAATCGCCAGCTGGTAAACCAGGGCATTCTTAATCACAGTGAAACAACATGGGGAGTCAGTTTGATAGATGAAAGAAATGTCAAAAGTTCTCCCAATGAACAGTTTCCCACCAATTCTTTTGTCTCTTCGAATGAAATGCACCATATCACATCAACGATGATGATGAAATTTGGGATGGGTGAATAAGTTAATGTTATTTGATGCCCGATACTGAATTTGCTGAACAGAAGCGCCGTGTATACCTCAAGATGCGTTACTCCGAAGTAAACAACTTTCTCAGACTTTGTCTGGGTGACAGAATAGGCAAAAATGAGTTGATTAACGTACAAATACGCACTCTACCAAATACGTTTTGCACGTTAACTATCTCTCTGCAGAAACTAGAAGCGTTTTCTCAAACTTGTCGCTTAACAGGTCATCTATCTTGTTATCTTGTTCCATGAGATGAGTTATTAAAGGTTGAGACAAATACCGCAAAGATGGCATACAATCGCAGGTGTGGGAAGCGAATTTGTAGTTGGAAAAGATTCGATAAGTCCGGGTCCATATTTTCTCTCGGAAAAGCTGGTGTACCTTTTCTTTCTTAACTATACACCAAAGAGTGATTTTGTCTCGATTGTCGGTGCGCAGATGAATTCCATTACGTCTTGAATGCTCATTTGATTCCCTGCGTAATCTCGACAACTTTTGATCGCATGTTGCTGGTGGAGCTTGGGTGGGGAAATGCACTGATTTCTGCCTACCTGCTGACAAAATGAGATGAGCGAAATGTTAATAAGCGCAGAAGGATCAGTACGATTTTGGTTCACATGGTCGATCGTATTATTGCGCATATACTTACGGTGTAGTGGAAGAAAACACATCACAGTATCAAATGGTACATCCGTCGGTTATTTTTAATTTAGTGTCTAATGAAGCTGCAGTCTCGGAAGAGAGTTAGTCTCCTGCAGTCGACTCTCACTTGCGCGTTCGATGCTCATAAACGGTTTGGTTTCCGTGCTGCATGAATATCAGTCATCGAAGAATACGTGCCTCTGGAATAGCAGACATCTTTTTACTGTACAACACGTCAGTTAGTTGTGCTCCTTCTGGTGTGCTGCTTCGATTGTCCTAATCGCTTTACTCCCCGATATGAATTGGTGATCACATCAAGTTAACTGATGACGCGGTTGCTTTGAAGGGTAGTCTGTTAGCCCGTAGTCTGATAATCTGTGCTCGGTGACAGTTGACAAAACATGTTGTTGATTTTTTTCCACTAGACGAAAGCTCCATATTGATACCCGAATCACAAAATGTTTACTACCATTCGGGAATGTCAACCATACGATGGCGATTTCTGCATTGTACCTTCGGATGTCTTCGTCCATCTCTCCCGTATAACTTGATCCAAGTTGGGACATTATCTTTTACGAAAAGCTTTCGAAGTAGGATTAAGTGGAGAACAATGTGGGCTGCGAATATTGCTCCGGAACGCCATTCGGGTACAGTCGGTGAAATCTTAGTCATCATTCAACCAAAGTTCATCTCCTTCGGCTACAGTCTCAGTGATCACATTGACCAAATTACACTGTCATATGAATCGCGGTCTGCTTTGAGCTTAAACGTCGCCACGTAACGAGTACTTCAAAATGACCCTGCAAGCATTGGTTGGATTGTTCCAACTCACTTCAACTTTCGCTTCTACCAGTTGACTAATACGGCGTCTATGGAAA
This sequence comes from Dicrocoelium dendriticum, assembly GCA_944474145.2. Taxonomy (NCBI): domain Eukaryota; kingdom Metazoa; phylum Platyhelminthes; class Trematoda; order Plagiorchiida; family Dicrocoeliidae; genus Dicrocoelium; species Dicrocoelium dendriticum. Next base: position 12,001,488 of record OX104065.1, on the reverse strand, counting down.
TGAACGCCAACTTATACTAACAGCCTGTTTACTAGACACCGGTTTACCTGTAAGCTACCTATAAGCGAGCTAATTATGCGACCGCTATTATCTTCCAGTCAGAAGGAATGGTTCAATGAACTGCTTTCGCCTAGGCTGGACGTTTGTGTGAATATCCCCCCGGCAAAATGTGACTATATTACTGTGAATGTCATAGATGACGATTCGCGCGCGTAGCCAATGTCACCTGAGCAATGTCCCATCTACATAAGGAACGCGTCGCATAGTCACACTTCCTCAAAAACCGCGTGTGATCTTAGTGATGTTCGTAAACATGTTATCAAAGCAAACGCCATCCTCTTCGTCAGGTCAGTCCGTATGTCTGAAAGTTGTGTTTTTGTATACATGGCCTGATTAGATGTAAACTCCTAGTGGTTGGCCGTAATTGGACTACGGGCTGCACACATGCGCATAACCAGCATAAAAGAGGACCCTCTCTGCATAACCCTAATGTCATCAACATATTAACTATCTGAACAGCACGGAAAGAAGACGAAGACTGGTAGATGCATGCATTTCGTATTGTCTCCTCAGTACCATTAACAATAACCGATATGCATAGATACAGCTAACAGTGGGTGCAACCAGACAAGCTTAAGGTGCAAAACGAATGACGGAAGTTCACACCTATGTCCAAGGCAGCTTTAGGCTGACAAATAATTGTTTCTGAACACAAGGCTGGCTTAATCCGGCTAATTGCGACAGCCTCAGCAAACCGAAGGAAGCTGGGATTAGTGTGACGTAACACAACTTTAAACGCTGAGCCCAGCTCTACTTGGTGACCCGAGTCTAATAGGTGTTTGCCTATCGAGGAAGTCGGCGGTCTGCGCGAACATGGAATCTAACGAGGGTAGGCAATATGAGCAATTTCACGTTGAACCCATTTTGGCACATATTCCTTTATTCGGGAACTCAGCGTTCTATTGATTCTGCCTATGTAACTTTTTCCGCAGTCACATACAAATTGGTATACACAGTGTGAGTTGGCCCCAATAGGCTGAGCTTCCTTCATTGGAAGTATGGGCAAATTTCGGGTTGGGTTGATGACGGCAACTTGTGCAGCATAGTAACTTCCTTGTGTAACCAAAATTATACCCATAGTTGTCTTCAGCGTGGCTAAGTCACCTCTGAAAGGTAACTCAATATACACCTTCTTTTTGGCTGCCGTGTGCACCAAGTCCTTTGGTCCTTCTGGTTCTTTGTCCGTGAGGACAAAATAACGTATCAACAGTGTCTAGCCAAAAAGTTCATGGCAAACAACAAACTGCTCTATAAGCATGTCAATAAGCTTCGTAAAGTGAAGCATGGAATACCCCCACTATTCACGACAGGCGGTAGAGTACAAAGCGCCGAAGAAGCAGCTAATGCACTGCGGCTGCAATACGCCCCAATTTTTGAACTCGCAACATCTACCTGTCCCATAATATCAAGCTCATTACCGACACTTTTGTTTACAAATGTTATTTTCAACCCATCAATTGTGCTAAGGAAGTTACTCTCACTGCGCGAACATAGTTCTCCGGGAGCAGACAACATCCGCCCGAAGGCACTGAAGGCTGTGGCTAATAAGCTAGCTGAACCACTGTCACAGTTCTTTCAAAGGTGCTTTGATGAACAACGAGTCCCCACTATGTGGAAGTGTGGCATTATAACCCCTATTTTTAAAGGCGGTAGCCGTTCCGATCCTGCAAACTATCGTCCAGTGACTCTCCTCCCTGTGCTCGCGAAGGTGATGGAAGCAGTCGTCGCTGAGGCTTTGATGGACTATCTGGAAAAATGCAACATCTTGGTAGTGGAACAGCATGGCTTCCGTCAACACCGGTCATGCACCACCAACCTACTTATTGCTCGAGGTAGTTGGACGGAAGTGGCCGATGATGGGGTCGGAGTCGACGTCATCTATCTGGACTTTTCCAAAGCTTTCGACCGCCTCGATCACCGCATCCTACTTCAACGGCTTCAGAGTTACGGAATCGGAGACCCTGTACTTGGTTGGATTGGCAACTTCCTTTACCAACGAAAGCTCCAAGTACGTGTTAGAGGATCACTTTCTAACCCAATTGAGGTGGAATGTGGTGTCCCGCAAGGCTCAGTGCTGGGACCGCGCTTATTCCTGGTGTTTATCAACGACCTGGCAAGAGTCATTTCCTCAAACTTCCTGCTTTTCGCCGATGACGTCAAGATATGGCGGGCGATTAGTAACAAGGCAGATCAGCATCTGCTCCAACATGACCTAGATTGCATTTACGAATGGTCAAAGAGTAACAAGCTTCAATTGAACATGGCTAAGTGCAAAGTGATGCATCTGCGTCACCAGCTGGTGAGCGCCTACAAGATTGGAGACCACACCTTGGCAAAGGTTTCTCATGAGCGGGACCTGGGTGTATTGGTACAGGAAGATCTCGGGTGTTCCAAACAAGCAGAGAAGGCGACGAGAACCGGAAATCAACACTACGGCCTTCTTCGCAGAGCCTTCGGTCGGTTTGAACCCTCAATCTTTCCCCAAATGCTTAACGCCTACGTGCGCCCGCATGTGGAATATGCTATTCAGGCGTGGCAGCCGTGGCAGAAACAGGATCTCATTGCTCTCGAGACTCCTCAACGACGGGCAACCAAGAACGTCAGGGGCCTCTTTCATCTGCCCTATCATCTTAGACTGAAATCTCTAAGAATGTACAGCAGTCGATATCGGCTTTTGCGGGGGGATCTCATTATGGTTTACCAGATTCTGAAGAACCCAAACCACATTTGCCGTCCGCTGCTGGAATTGAACCCCAACATTAAACTAAGAGGTCACCCTCTGAAACTGACAATTCATTACAGCCGGCTTGAATGCCGTAGAAATTTCTTTTCTCTCCGCGTGTGTGAGCCTTGGAATGCCCTCCCTAATTATGTCGTCTCTGCTCCCAATCTGGCGATATTTAAAAAACGTGTTGACGATGCGTTGTCTCACTTACATTTCAAGTTATGACTTGTTAGCCAGGGGCTACAAAACGCAATCAAACGGTTTCTTGCCAAACGCTCAACCATTGGATTTATGGATTTTTATGTTTAATTCGCGAACATCTCCGCTATTCCACATAAGTCTATGGTGAGTTCACCACAACGCTTTTCACTTTTTTATGCAATTGATTTTCGCAATAATTTCCATCCCACGGGACTTGTTAAGCGATGCTTTTTTACCCGTAATAAACCATTGTCCATTGTCCATTGTTTCTCGATAAATCTTCGAGGGTAGCCAACCGCCATTAGTGTTGCCGTAACTAACACGAGCTCCTCGTCCAGACAGTCGGCCGAACAAATTCGTCTGGCACGACTAACTAGGGTCTTCACAAGCGTCCGTTTGTACCGCACTGGTGTGAAGCTGGTGAAGTGCAGGCACTGACCGGACCAAGTTGATTTTCGGTAAATGGACCTCTTAATCAATCCATCCTCCCTGCGAGTTATGAGTATGTCCAGATATGGTAGACAATTGTTTTGTTCTATTTCGCATGTAAACCGTAAGTTAGCATGAGCACCATTGAGCCGTTCTATCAAGTGTGTGAGCTGCTGCTCCGACGAACAGAAAGCCAAGATATCATCTACATATCTTTTGTAGTATGACACCTGGGCTATTTCTGTAGAAATTCTTCTTTCTGCCATCAATGAACAATGAACAATGAATTTATACGGGTTAAGAAGCGTTGCTTTACAAGCCCCGTTGGATAGTTGGTGGGGATATCAACATAATAATTATGATGAAAAGGATAGTAAAATAGTTAAACACCTTAAATACGAAAATAAGGACTTATCGTTTGCTTCGCTGCAGTTCTGCGATCCACTTAGATTCACAACACCCACAGTTAACAACAAATAATTCCATGGTATTCTCCAGATGTAGGATGGAGACATAGTGTTAAGTAATAAAGTGTAAGTGGATGAGTGCATCGTCCAACCGTCTTTTAAATATTGTTAGTGTCGGTGCAGAGACGACCGATCCTGTGAGAGCATTCCACGGGTGACAGACACGGATGGAAAAGAAATTTCTGCGGCACTCCAGACGACTGTATTGTTCTGCGAGTTTTAATGAGTGGCCCCTCAGGTTTGTATTGCTGCTGAGTTGCAGTAAAGGGCGGCACACATGATGTGGGTCTCGCAGAATCAAGTATGTCATAATCAGGTCGCCTCGTAGCCTGCGATAGCTTCCACTGAACAATCCCAGTCGTTGCAGCCTCTCTTGGTAGGACAGATTGCGCATTCCAGTTACGTTCTTAGATGCCCGGCGTTGAGGCTGCTCCAGTGCGTTAAGGTCGTGTTTCAGCCATGGATGCCAGGCTTGAATTGCGTATTCGACGTGGGGGCGAACATACGCACTAAGCATTTGTCGAAATATGGAGCTGTTTATTTGTCCAAATGCCCGCCTCAACAGCCCAACGTGTTGATTTCCGGTCTTCGAGGCCTTTTCGGATTGCCTGGAGCAACCCAAGTCATCTTGAACCAGGACACCCAAGTCACGTTCGAGAGTTGATTGTTGCAGTACATCCGTTCCGAGTCTGTATGAGTAGCTGCTCTGATGTCGGATGGAAAGCACCTTGCATTTACTGACGTTGAAATGCAATAAGTTTTGGATCGACCATTGATACACTGTATCTAAGTCACTTTGGAGCACATGTTGGTCGGCGTTCGCCTGGATCCTGCGCCAGATCTTGATGTCGTCGGCAAACATTAGGAAGTTTGAAGCGATTCCCTGTGCAAGGTCAGTAATAAACACCAGAAACAAACGTGGACCTAGAACTGAGCCTTGCGGCACACCACACTCGACTTGTGTGGGGTCCGATAAAGAGATCCGAACTCTGACCACTAATTGCCTTTGAAATAGAAAGTTGGCGATCCAGCTTAAAAGTGGGTCGCCGATCCCGTAATGCTGTAGCTTGGATAGTAGTATCCGATGGTCTAGACGATCGAAAGCCTTGGAAAAATCCAGGTAGATCACATCAACACCTTCTCCAGCGTCGGCTGCCTCGGTCCAACTACTGCGTGCAATTAGTAAATTAGTTGTACATGACCGCTGTCGACGGAAACCGTGCTGTTCAGGAGTGATGAGGTTGCAGTTTTCCAGATAGCACACCAGTGCATCGGCAACTATAGATTCCATGACCTTGGATAGTATAGGAAGAAGGGTTACTGGGCGGTAGTTGGAGGGATCAGATCTGCTTCCACCTTTGTGAATCGGGGTTATTATTCCAAGCTTCCACATGGCGGGAACTTGGTTCTTGTCTAAGCAGTGCTGGAAAAACTGAGCTAAATGTCCTGCCAGTTGGTTTGCTGCTACTCCCAATGCCTCAGGACGAATGGCGTCGACACCCGGCGAGCTGTGTTTGCGTAGAGAGGTCAGCTTTTGCAATACAGCCTCTGCGGTAATACTGACGTGGGTTAGTCCTGGTGAGCAGAAGACAAAGCTTGGTATATCGCTTGGTGGCAAGACCGTTTGAAACGTGGGGGCGTATTGCATCTGCAGCGCGTTTGCAGCTTCCATAGACGTTCTTGTTGGGCCATCAGCCGTTTTGAGTGGAGGAAATCCTTGCCTCACCTTTCGTAGGCTATTAACGTGCTTGTACAGCAGTTTGTGGTTAGAACTGAAGGTTTTTGCGATGTTCTGCTGATGAAGAAATCAGCGAGCACAGGACCTAATGGGCTACCCATTGTTACGCCGTCACTCTGACGGTGTGGTGTATTCGGGAAGTGAAAATCCACCTTCTCCGTGCACAATAGTAGAGATTCTCTTAGTAATTCAGTCGGAATTGGTAGCGAATAGCCACCGTTTTCAGCTAATTCGCACATGTAATCAACCGTCTGATGTAGCGACACGTTGGTAAATAAGGATTCTACATCCAAGGAACATATAACTTTGTCTGACAGGTTGAGTTCATCCAGATCATCAATGACTTGAAACGAGTCTTTAGGACTGTACGGATTGAACTGTTGTTTCAGCGGAGCTAGCAACTTCACTAACCAACGAGCGAGTTTGTACTGGGGCGCGTTCATCTTTGAAAGGATTGACCTGAGTGGCACTTCACTCTTATGTGTTTTTGGGGACCCATACAACTGTGGAATAGTGCAACCACTCGGCTTCAAACTATTAAATGTATCAAAGTCTATCACGCGGTGGAGGAGAAGTAATTCCAGGTGCCGAATTATGCGCATTTCGACATTGGTTATGTCTCCCACTTTCGTGAGCCGTTCGAATTTACTCGCGTCGTTGAGTATGGCGCATATCTTCTCATTGTATTCGGTTTTATTCATGATTACCACTCCTGAACCGTTATCTGGTTTCATTACGACTACGTCCTTAGCTCGTTGTTCACGTAAAGCCTGAAAATGTCGAGCTGTGATGGCACGTTTTTCATTAATTGGCATGATTTTCACCTCATGGGCGATATCAGTTAACTTGTTTCTGAACCAAATATGCTTATCAGGGCTGATTGGTTAGAGCTCCTTAAACTGGTCAAAAAGTTCTCAAATTGAGCTTTTATAAACAAGCCGTTCAACGTCCTAGCAGGGACTTTGTAATCAAGCCCAAGTGATAATGCTTCTAATTGCAACGCATCAAGTTGTACGTTCGATAAATTCATCATGTACTTACTGGGATCACGAGTACTTGGTTCCTCCTCCTGGTTGTTCGTCAACGAATTTTCTAAACGAGCGGAGCGATTTCTTCTCGTACGATCAAGAGTTGATTTTCAAAAGTTAGTGAAAACAATCCGGCAACACAGAGACAGATCCTCGACCACGGGTAGTAAGCGTGCATGAGTTTATACTAGTTCCGAAAGTCTGGTTTGAGCCGTCTCTAGGTGAGCGGACGCCACACGTCTGAGGTTAGCCGCAGAGGGCTTGAGTTTGTTTCTACGCAACGGTAGGAGAACTGGACGAGGATAGAGACGCACGGAAATGCATTTCCATAGAAACGATATCTCCACACGTAAGCACATCATCTTTCACCTCAGGCTGACTATGCGGTGCATCAACCTGACTGTTTCGGAGGGAATTCGTCGCTTCAGAAATTTAAAGCAGTTAGTTCCCTTCAACAATTTGAAAAGCACGGGAAGAAGACGAAGGCTGGTAGATGCATGCATTTCGTATTGTCTCCTCATTCATATTTAATTCATTTGTTCTTGTCCGGTACTTATGGCAAAATATGCAACTTTCATGTGCACCAGCCTGTGATCACAGAATTGGAGTTAACTCACAATGGTCAGAGCTCCTACTTCCGCACAGTACGTGGACATTGTGTTCCCATCTTCAAATCCCAAATCCAGAATCCCTCTAAATGTTCGATGATAGCATTATACATCTTTCTCATATTGCCAACGTGGGGCTTCCTTAATCGCGAGGTGGGCAGGGATATTCTTCAGTTTAGGGGAAGCTGCATTCCAGTTGGTCAACCCAGAAACTAGTCGGTGAATCATGAAAGTAATGTCTACGGCGAAAGTCCGCATGGAAACTCAGATTGCAACCGCGCACTGCAAAAGGGACTTTCACCACACCAGATGCCAACTCGCATCACAGTCTGTGAGATGGATCACCGCCAGTTTGGTGGCAAATTTTCCCAAGACGCAAGGAATTGAATGCAGACTGAAAATCATGGGTTCGCTCAGAAAACTGAAGACTGAAACGATATCCTTTCAGGCCGATGGATGAAACAATTGTGTGTGATTCCGACGGTAGAGATTACTCCGCTGGTTCCATTTTCGCAGCTATACCTTGTATCGGACACCTCATCTTTTTCGCAGTGGAAGAGGTAAGAATGGACTGATCCAACCGTCTGATTATAACGATTACTTCAGCAAATACCAACGCTGAATCATCCTAATGTCCGAACAAGGACAACTTTTCTACTGCACAAGAATTTGAACCCGAGGATAACACCAGTTACGTCGCAATTTCGGGCAAGTTGTCCTTCATTCTACAACTTGAAATCAGGGTAGTTTCAGGCCAGTGAAATGAGTTTTTAACTTAATTTAGCAAGAAAAGATGCATGATCCATTTATAGCTACTCAAAAGCCTTTCTATGCTTAATCTTAATTTTCATGCAGATTTGGTTTGTGGCCAAGCTACAGAAGGAAACACAAATACCACTTGTATTTTGAGTTCTGAAGCTAAGTATTCTCTCCTACCAACTCTTTACATCGGCGACACTGAAATACTGAATATGTAACCGAAGTGCGCAGTACTGTGATGTGTCACCGTTTCAATTCACGAACATCGTAATTTTGAAGTGAATCTTTTGTTTCAACCGCCGCCATTCCAAATTACTCATGTTTGTACCCACAAAAGTCGCACGGATTATGTCTTGTGTCTGCAAGCTGCAGAACACACACCATGTTCTTGTGGCAATTCAGAGCTTCCTGTCTTGGTTCATAAATAATTTCAGCTGTTGTGGAACCTACCCGCCTTTAAAGTAGCCGCAGCATTGCGTTGCGCTCTCGTTAATGTTTCAAGTATGCGTTCTTTGGGAGATGTTACCTGCGTTGTTCTCTGGTGTTCCGCTGGTCTACTTTTGTGCTTGCCCTTCAGCCTTAATCGGTTAGAAGGAATCGGCGGCGAGCCAACGACCAATGAGTGATCGCAGCTTAACTCTGAGCTGACACTTTGGGCATTCTGCTGTTTGTTCAAAGAGGTGGCGGAGTATGTTTCTGTATTCCATGGAGTGCAGCCAGCAGCTCCGATCGCGATGTCAGCCACTAGTGAGTCCAAATCGGGGAAGAATATTTATTTGAAAGGTGGTGAAATTGTTTATTTACTTTAGTGAGTCTATGATGTACGTTTTAGGATCATGTGCGTGTGGTTGAGGGAGCTAGTAGGAATGGATGGTTTGGTCTGTCCGATGTTAACTAAACACCTGGTTACTAGGAAGTCACTTCACTACACTGAACGCATAACGGGTATCGCTCCTGCTTTAAAGCGATAAAAATTTTCCAACTCTCCCACACAGCAGTATAGGGTGCTCTTCGAAGAGGCACCTGTTCTGCGAGATTTCGGTAGTTAACTGTGCTCTAACAAATTGTTCTGTTACTAATCAGGTGATGCCATTTTCTTCAAATGTAACTAGCTTGGAATTACGAAACCCCCCCACCCATATGCAAATTTCCTGTAAGATCTATTTAGTGTTATCATATTCACCTTGCTAGCATTTGCATCTTTTCACGCGAAGTGACCAAGGCTCGTGCGTAGTCCGTGATTACATCACAACTAAGAGGAGATGTCACTTGTGTCATCGTTGTATGTGCAAATATCACTCCTCCAAGTTTCTCTTCTTCATCCTGGACCCCCACTCTGAATATTATGCGTGCGGAGTGTGACGTGATTCATCCGATGCAAGGGTGCGTAGCGCAGAGACTAATCATATGCGTCAAAGGAATGCGGTCTCAGCAGTCCCAAATCAACCTCGCATCCCCGCGGAATGTTCTATAGCGGCAAATCAAGTTGTACGCATTAATTAGACGTCGATAGTTTACACGTGTTCTCTTTGTGGTCATGGTGTGGGAGCAGTACGAGGCGACACAACTTGTTCCATCAATGTGGAACTTGCAAACGCCAGGTCGATACTTACCAGCAGCTGGCGATTCCAGTTAGTGCAGGTTTGATAAAACATGCAATGGAACATTGGAACAATGGTATATTACGGACAAAAATCGGATGTTTAGCAAATCCCGTTAGATGATCAGAATAAGAACCATAACATGGTGAGTAGAAAGCAGTGATAAAATGAAAATGGTTCTGTTGGACTCACAACTGTGTTCACACAGAGGCATGTAGAAAGGAACAACCACAGTTGTTTAGATTAATTCTGGTCGTGCAACATTCGTCGCATTATATCGTTGGACAAGACATACAGGCTAAATCTCGTAATGTAGGTGTGTTAAGGCAACGTCAAGGCGTTTTTGAACACAGGTACTGTAATGAACACGGATTATTCCAGGAATGAAGGAAGAAGACAAAAGCCGATAAGGAGGCGTTACTCGATTAATAATTCGGACGTATGAGCTATAAAAACAGAAACATGTATTAGAACGGTACATATGCCAAAGCATGGAATACGGCAAAATCAAAAACACATAACATTCTCCCTCGCTAGGAAATCGTTGCTGAGTAGTTGATGACGTTTGTAAGGCTAAGTTCGGCGCAGAGCGGTCCGTGTTATGATTTAAAATTGGATAAGAAGAACATGCGGGATGCGAATGAAAGAGTTGTCCAAAAAAGCGACGTATAATAAATGAAGAGCCGGATCAAGCTTCACGATTTCTTAGATTGAACGGTCGGGTTCGTTGTTGTTGTTGTTGTAGCAGAGTAGTCTCTCTTCTAGTAGTAGTATCATCAGTAGATGGGTCGGGAGTTGCTGGCAGAGTAGTAGTAGGAACCATAGCATTCGGTGCATTTAGCACGTGGGGCGTCAGAGGGACATCGCTGTCATCGGGAATCCTGCCAGCAGCAGGAGCCAAGTGGCGAGTAGAAACCGTCTCCTCTCTGCCATCGGGAAGTCGGACAAAAGCATAACCTGGGTTGCAATCAAGTAGCTCAACTTCTTCAACCAATGGTTCATATTTCGATTGACGTGAAGCACGCTTCATGAGTACCCGACCAGGCTCGGATAGCCACGTAGGAAGGGATGTGCCAGTAGTTGACTTTCGGTTGAATCGAAATAAGCGCTCGTGTGGAGTTTCGTTGCGGTATCACTTTTAACGACACAAAAAGCATTTTTGCTGCTAATAAAATCACCTTGCTCGGTTACGAAATATCCAAGGGCATTATCAAACCTGACCCGGAGCGACTACGACCTTTGGCCGAGTTGATGCCACCGCATGATTCCAAGTCACAACAGCGCCAAGTAGGAATGTTTGCATATTATTCGAAATGGATTCCAAAATTTTCAAATAAAATCTATCCATTGATTCACAATGAAACTTTCCCGCTGCCCGAACCGGTAATGAACTGTTTCGAACAACTCAAAAAAGAATTAGAACGATCTACAGTTGTGACTATCACACCCGGTGTACCATTGGTAGTCGAAACAGATGCATCTGACATCGCAATCGCCGCTACCTTGAATCAAAATGGCAGACCAGTAGCATTCTTCTCCCGAACGCTATCTCACAGCGAAAAACACCACTCCGCCGTAGAAAAAGAGGCCTGCGCTATAGTCGAAGCAGTGCGAAAATGGCGTCATTTCCTCCTTGGCAATCCATTTACGATAGTGACTGACCAGCGATCAGTGACATTGATGTACGGTGACAATAACAAAGGAAAAATTAAGAATGATAAAATCCAATGTTGGCGTTTAGAACTATCAAGTTATCGGTTCGATATAATGTATAGACTGGGAAGCGGAAATAAAGCAGCCGACACACTCTCCAGAATTCATTATTCAGCGTCTCTGAGTGGTACGGAACTTAACGAACTACACAAGTCAATGTGCCACCCTGGTGTTTCTCGTATGATGCATTTTATCCGTTCTCGGAACCTTCCATTTTCCTTGGACGATGTCAGGACGATGACCTCCCAATGCAAAGCTTGCGCCGAAATCAAACCTAGGTTCTATAGACCCCCTGTTGGTCGACTCGTTAAAGCTACACAACCGTTTGAACGGTTAAGCATTGATTTCAAAGGACCACTTCCATCTACGTCAAGAAACAAGTATGTCCTGACTGTTATTGACGAATACTCTCGGTTTACCTTCGCGTTTGCCTGCTCTGATATGACTTCTGCAACAGTGATCGGATGCCTCACTCAGCTGTTTGCTTTGTTCGGAATGCCATCTTATATACACTCCGACCGCGGTCCTTCTTTTGTGTCCGAAGAAGTAAGAAAGTTTCTGCACGATAAAGGAATATCCACCAGTAGGACTACCGCTTATAATCCGCAAGGCAATGGGCAGGTTGAGCGTCTCAATGGAACTTTATGGCGCGCTATTACGCTTTCACTATCTTCAAAAAACCTGGATATCGGACAGTGGGAGTCGGTCCTCTTAGATGCTCTTCACTCTATCCGATCGTTGCTGTGCACAGCCACCAACGAAACTCCACACGAGCGCTTATTTCGATTCAACCGAAAGTCAACTACTGGCACATCCCTTCCTACGTGGCTATCCGAGCCTGGTCGGGTACTCATGAAGCGTGCTTCACGTCAATCGAAATATGAACCATTGGTTGAAGAAGTTGAGCTACTTGATTGCAACCCAGATTATGCTTTTGTCCGACTTCCCGATGGCAGAGAGGAGACGGTTTCTACTCGCCACTTGGCTCCTGCTGCTGGCAGGATTCCCGATGACAGCGATGTCCCTCTGACGCCCCACGTGCTAAATGCACCGAATGCTATGGTTCCTACTACTACTCTGCCAGCAACTCCCGACCCATCTACTGATGATACTACTACTAGAAGAGAGACTACTCTGCTACAACAACAACAACAACGAACCCGACCGTTCAATCTAAGAAATCGTGAAGCTTGATCCGGCTCTTCATGGACTCGATCGATTCTAAAAAAATTGTTGAAAGTGTAGATCCAATGGGCCCAGCGTTTGCCGGCGTCAGAAGATTGAGGATCCACATCAAAGCGATCTGGGCGTAAGATTCGATCCATGAGATTGCTGTATTAATCGTGTAAATTGTAATGAACACGGATTATTCCAGGAATGAAGGAAGAAGACAAAAGCCGATAAGGAGGCTTTACTCGATTAATAATTCGGACGTATGAGCTATAAAAACAGAAACATGTATTAGAACGGTACATATGCCAAAGCATGGAATACGGCAAAATCAAAAACACATAACAGGTACATTAGGGGAGGAAATAAAGTAATTTGGGCGGGCGTTCCAAGGCTGACTCACACGAAGAGAGTACAAGTTCCGTCGACATTCTAGCCGACTGTATCGCTGGCTAGATTGAACTGGTGGCCCCAAAACTTCGTGTTGTAGCTCAGTTGTTTTAGATGGCGGCAAACGTGATTCGGGTTCCTTAGAATCTGGTAGGCCAAAATAAGGTCACCACGTAGGCGTCGGTATCGGTTGCTGTATGATTTTAGGTTCCTCCGTCTAAGTTGATAAGACAGAACAACACTTTGACGTGCTTCGTGGCTCGTCGCTGTGCAGTCTCAAGTGCTGCGAGGTCTTGCTTGTACCAGGGCTGCCAGGCCTGTACTGCGAATTGCAAATGAGGCGGCAGGCATGTGTTAAGTAACTGCAAACAGACGGAGGGATAAAACCGCCAGAGTGCCTTCCGCAGCCTTCCTACTTGTTGGTTCCCAGTCTTTGACGCCTTCTCAGATGGTTCTGAGCAGCTCAGATCTGCCTGCACTAGTACCCAAAGATCGCGCTCCTTGGCGATTGCTTGCATGACATGGTCTCCAAGCTTATTGGTGATATTCAGCTGGTGGCGAATGTGAACCACGTTACACTTTCCAGAATTGAACTGGAGCAGATTGTGAAGTGAAAACTCATACGCTCTGTCCAGGTCTCACTAACGTGCACTGTGATCTGCTGGGTCGGCAATCGTTCGCCATATCTTAACAGCATCAGCGAACAGCAAGAAATCTGAGGAAATCAAAAGCCTAAGCTCGTTAATGAACATGAGAAACAGACGTGGCCCAAGAACTGATCCTTGTGGAACACCACATGCAACATAAATCAGATCGGACAGCGCACTTCGAACTCTGACATGCATTTGCCTATCCTGCAGGAAATTCCTAATCAACCCAAGGGAAGCATCACCTACTCCACAGCATTCGAGTCTGGAAAGCAGAATGCGGTGGTCCAGTCGGTCGAAGAATTTGGAGAAGTCGAGGAAACTGACGTGTGTCCGTCTACATTCATCGACCGCTTCCGTCCAACTACTGCGTGTAATCAGTAAGTTGGTAGTGCATGAACGGTGCTGGCGGAAACCGTGCTTCTCGGGTGCTATGGTGGTGTGGCGTTCTAGATGCCTCCATCACCTTTGAGAGCACAGGGAGGAGGACCACTCTCGTTAACCCACTAAGCTACGACAATTGCAAATTAAGTTCTCCAGTATCAATATCAGAAATTTCGTTTTCAGCATCACTATGGACAGTATTATAGATGATGCGAAAAGAAATACTCATTCTCTTAAGGTGATAGAATACCGAGTGAAGCCGGAACGAGTCTCGGTACCACTCAGCACCTTGTTGTCTATTAAAGCACGCTGACTTTCTAAGGCAAATTTTTAATTGACCAGCTCACATGATGCTTCCACTTGTAGCAGGTAAATTTTAGACATCATGTGTTACAGTTCCGGTGCTCATGTTCCTTGCAAATTTCCAGAAATAAAATTACCAGTCAATAGATGCATGCGGTGACATACCTACAGGCACTTGTTGTCTGTCATCAACCTAGGCTTCTAAAAAAATGGCTTCTCTAAAGGTGCACAAAATGCACTTATAGAGCGCGGAATATATTTCTGCTAAACTCGCATATCTCTGGAGGGCTTATCTTCGGTGCACATATAACTGGTGAGGTGCGGCTTCCGCATATTTTCATATTGCGCTAGTAATATGTCCTTGTCGTATGCTCAGTCATGTTAAATCCTTGCTTATTTGTCGCAAACTACCAGGCGACATGTAGTTAACAAGGACGAGGTTTGCTAATTTATAGGTTCTCCGAATACTGTTACTTGGAGCACCCAACAGTTTCGTGAAATAAGTGTGCACCACCGGGGATAATATAAAATATTGGAAAGCTGACCTGATACACAGACCAGCCACAAATCGCTGGGTTGAAACTGCCAGACTGCGTTTAACTTCAGCATCCTTCTGTTTTAGTAATCCCACAAAAATCACTCATCGTTAACGCAGATGGAATTGTTGTTATTTCAGGTCAGTTAGGAAGGCCAATACTTTTCTCCGGGTCGACCGTTTCTTAATTTCTTATTAAGCGAGTGAACCGCTCAGCACCATTATATCACGCACCAGGCCCCGATGACTGGTCCACATGTTGCGCATTCCAACACACCGACTCCCTCGACATACATTATTTGAGCGCGGGGTGAGATTGGGAGAGGACGAGGGGAGGCCAAGCGATGACTTGGTCTGGAGGAATGAAAACCCTCACTTCGAAACTGGAGCCAGTTTGTGCATCCCTACTGCCTGGCTGGAGTCCTACGGACGATGAACACGGGTGGTTGGATACACTCGCTGATATGACGAAGAGTCGGCCCCAATAGTGTATGTGTTGTGGGTTAGTTTGTCCATCTCCTCCAATCTCGATCTCATACAAAACACGTAATATAATATTTACCGTCATATAATTTGCTTAGAATCTTTTTGTAGTGTAATTTATTTAATCAGATCTTTTTGTATTGCGGTACATCAGCTAAGGTGTGTTTCTCACCGTCAGCTTACGTGTACTGATGACGATTACGATGATGATGATGATGATGATGATGATGATGATGATGATGATGATGATGATGATGATTTTCACTGTAGCAAATCAACGGAGCCACCTGATTTTAATATAACCAACTGAGTCTAGATTTCTGTTAAACAGCGAATTTTGGAATAGACCTGAAACCAATTTAAAGAGTCGCTTTCAGAGCATTGAGAAGCAAATATAACAAAATTTTGTTTGCAAATCTCACCAAAACCGACGAACCTGTTTTACCATCGTGCTGAAGCACAAAAACTAAGGGTTCCACATCGGATGCAAGTATACAAATGACACTAGACAAAACGGTTACCAACTAACGAAATGGTCGAACGTGAATATGTAAAACAGAATTCTGAATTAACGAAGATGCAATATTCATTTTCCACATTACATATTATGACCACTTTAGTGGATCGCATAATGCACACGTAAGCAGTTTTTCCTGCGCAGATTCTCAGCATAAATCCGGTAATATTGGTAATTTAGCAGCCTGAGCAACGGTAAAACAACAATTAGTTCACTTTTTACGTCTATCGACAGACAGTTGCTTGGCGTCCCAAACATATACACACACACATTCTGTTTTACGAAAGCCATCTAGTCACAATCGCAGATGTCCTCAGATTTCATGATGCTTAATATAAATAAACACACTTTTATTCTCAACAATGCGAGTCACAGGTTTACGGGCATGATCATGTTAAGCGAACATAGTGTAACCAAATATGTAAAAAAATGTACGATATGACGGTGAATGTGTGTATGGATGTACATAGGAACGCCGCCAAGACAAGGAATTATTTGACTCCTTGAAGGCGGTGTATGGGCCAAGATTAGAGCCGCTGAGAACGCTGATCGATGAAAGTTCAGGCACTACCTGCACACAGACTGCAGACATAATGCAGATCTGGAGAAATCACTTTGACTAGCTTTTGAACAACCGTTCAGAGATTGACTGGCCTAAATTGAACTGACTCAAGCAACACGATGTGAAGGCGAGTCTGGCAGACACGCCGACACTGGAGGAGACGCAGAGCGCAGTTGCTCAGCTGCGGAACGTCAAGTGTACCGTTGCCGACGGGATCCCGCCTGAAGTATTGCAACACGGCGGACCCGCATTGGTGACTGCGCTGCACCACTTGTTGCAACGCTTATGGATTGAGGAGCAGGTGCCTCCTGAGCTGAAGGATGCGCATATGGAACCACTGTAGAAGGGCAAAGGGAGCAAGCAATGTTGTAGGAATTATCGTGGCATCAACTTGCTGAGTTGTTTGGGTAATGTGTTTTCCGGTCCAGCCTCGGCCCTGTGCGCGCTTGTTTCTCAAATACAGCGTACTGATGTTTGCCTGTAAAACAGTGTGGGCTGACTCCGTTGATGAAATATGGCTTCCATCCACATGCCTCCCGGTCTTATTCTTTCGAGTTTACACTAGATATGGGGCTTGTGGATGGAGCCGTGGGTGTTGCAGCGTAATCCATGCGTGGTTCTTCTGTATGCTCAGGCGTCTTGTGGCTGGCCACAGTGGCAGTCAAATCCAGCAGGGGAAGCCGCCACTTAATTTTGTGTGAATGTAGCTGTGTAGCTTGTTTGTGAATATGCCGCAGCATTTTTGACTATTTGTTATCGTCAGGAATGTTAGAATAATCGATTGATATCCGTGGGTTTAATAACCCTTTCCGGATATCCAAGGGGCAGTGTCTCCGGTTTGTTGCGAGTCAGATCCGCTACATCGCAGTGTTGTTAAGCAGACATTTGTAGAATTTTATAGGGGACGCTTGCCATGCGAAAACCCATCACGTCCTGGAATACTGCCGCCGAATTATTTGCTGGAACGGGTTAAACCCGAACCACCCAGCTGGCCCCACGGGAGGTTGTTTGGCTAGCCAGCATATACATAAGTATATGGGAGATACGTTACCCTGATTCCAAAGTAGTTGATAGGAAGAAGTGGAGGAAGCAGTCGTATCCGTTGGAGAATTTATTTGCCATGGTGTTGACCGCCCTTGCACGTACCGAAACCGAGGATGTGTATTACTTATTTACACCAATCCGTCTTGGGGTATTACAACAAAAAGTGTTTCTTGATTCTCCTCACAGTTTCTCGATTGTTTAGTCATACAGTGTAATCAAAAGTATTTGCATGGCTACCGCTCAATATTGTTGGCTAACATCTACATATCTCCCACCTGTCCCAAGCCTGAAGCTGAGAATTTCTATGATGAATTTACTGCAGCTGTCATAGAACAGAGATCGTTCTCTGTGCATCTTGGGCAAAGATTTCAATAGATATGACACTAGTTTTTCCCACCGCTCTCGGGCTGCGAAACATCGTCAATCTGCCCACCGGGACAAACACAACCTTGGACCTGGTGTTTGTTAATAAGGTGAAGTGGTTCTCCGTACATACACGTGCTCTAATCGGTAATTCTGATCACACAACTATCAAGATATCTCTTGTCATCTATAGCAAGGACAACCACCAACAACTCACAAGCTGCAATGAGCAAAGGGTCAGATGGAGACAATGCTCTCCACAAAATCTTGACAGACCGCGAATTGATCACGTCGACGGAATTTAGTTTGTACTTTGACCCCGATGTATTCAGATTTCGTGCTGATTTGACAAGCTGTTTAAACTTCTGTTTTGATATTTGTTGTCCTTTGGAAACTATTTACGTCCGCTCTGACAGGTTTTCCTCCCCCGTCTGAAGCGGTTACGCCGACCTAAGGAGAAATTGTTTAAAGAAAAGACGGCACCTTAGTAAGGTCTCCCACAGGTCGTACCAAAAAAGAACTATACCGTCTTAACAAAGTGTATGTCCAGTCTGTTCTTGGGAACGTCAGTTGTTGTGAACTCTGGAGGATGCTGAAAATGCTTAGCGGAGTTATTCGACGTCCGCCCTACTTTGATGTAGACCTAGAGAAATTGAATCAGGTGTTCTGCAAGTATAATACTACTACAGCTTCAGTGTCTTCCTGTGCCCAAGTTCTGAGGTCTGCTAAACCACTGCCACCCGTTGACAGTGCAACTGTACGTAATCTACTGAAACATGTACGTTCCGGTAAAGCTAGTGGGCCGGATATGCTATCTCCTATCTTACTCCAAGTATGTGCCGATTGTTTGGGAACACCTCTTGCGAGTATCTACACAATGTGTATGCGGCAAAACAAAATAGCCGACTGCTGGAGAAGTATCAATATTACAGTAGTGTCGAAAAATATGATCCAACAAATATCGACCTATCGCGTGCACTTCCGTTGCTTTGAAGGTTCTGGAGAAAGTCATTCTCGAAATGCTGTCTTCCAGAAAGCGTTCTAACGACCCCCTCCAGTTCGCCTATCGTAGTTCGAGGTCCACGCTGGAGGTTGTAGCCTACCTCGTACATTCTGTACTGGCATCGCTTGACAATAGGAATGAACAATGAACAGTGAATTTATATGAGTTAAGAAGCGTTGCTTTACAAGTCCCGTTGGATAGTTGGTGGGGATATCGACATAACAATAATGATGATAAGGATAGTAAAATAGCTAATACTTTAAATATGAAAGTAAGGACTTTCGTTTGCTTCGCTGTAGTCCTGCGATCCTCTTAGATTCACAGCACCCACAGTTAACAACAAATAATTCCATGGTATACTCCAGGTGTAGGATGGTGACGTAGTGTTAAGTGACAAAGTGTACCTGGATGAGTGCATCGTCCAACCGTATTTTAAATGCTGTTAGTGTCGGTGCAGAGACGACCGATTCCGGGAGAGCATTCCACGGGTGACAGACACAAATGGAAACGAAATTTCTCCGGCCCTCAAGATGACTGTATTGTTCTGTGAGTTTTAATGAGTATTGTTTGTATTGTTGCTGAGTTGCAGTAAAGGGCGGCACACATGATGTGGCTCGTAGAATCAAGTATGCCATAATCAGGTCGCCTCGTAGTTTGCGATAGCTTCCACTGAACAATCCCAGTCGTTGCAGCCTCTCGTGGTAGGAAAGATTGTGCATTCCAATTAGGTTTTTAGGTGCCCGGCGTTGTGGCTGCTCCAGTGCATTAAGGTCGTGTTCCAGCCATAGATGCCAGGCTTGAATTGCATATTCGACATGGGGGCGACCGTACGCACTGAGCACTTGTCGAAATATGGACATGCTTATTTGTCCAAACGCCCGTCTCAACAGCCCGACTTGTTGGTTCCCGGTCTTAGAGATATTTTCGGATTGCCTGGAGCAACCCAAGTCATCTTGAACCAGGACACCCAAGTCACATTCGGGATTTGATTGTCGCAGTATATTTGTTCCGAGTCGGTATGAGTAGCTGCTCTGATGTCGGATGGAAAGCACTTTGCATTTACGGACGTTGAAATGCAATGCGTTTTGGGTCGATCATTGATACACCGTATCTAAATCACTCTGAAGCGCATGTTGGTCGGTGTTCGCCTGGATCCTGCGCCAGATCTTGATATCGTCGACAAACATTGGGAAGTTTGAAGCGATTCCCTGTGCAAGATCATTAATAAACACCAAAAACAAACGTGGACCTAGAAATGAGCCTTGCGGCACACCACACTCGACTTGTATGGGGTCCGATAAAGAGATCCGAACTCTGACCACTAATTTCCGTTGAAGTAGAAAGTTGGCGATCCAGCTTAAAAGAGGGTCTCCGATCCCGTAATGCTGCAGCTTGGATAGTAGTATCCGATGATCCAGACGAGCGAAAGCCTTGGAGAAATCCAGGTAGATCACATCAACACTTTCTCCAGCGTCGGCTGCCTCGGTCCAACTACTGCGTGCAATTAGCAAATTCGTTGAACCAACTCGCCTGGTTTTCTTGAATACAGCAATGCATTTGGCTGTGTAAAACTCGAAGTACTGCTAGAAGACCTACTTACACAATGAGTCATCCTTCCATTGTCTATTTACTGAGGGATTATTTTGCGGAACGCACTCCGATCCCCAGACTCACTGACAGATGTTCCTCCGCACTACTCACTAACGTGGGTATCCTTCGGGGAGTACTTCTGTCGCTTGTTCTCTTTTCTACTTACGTCAGCTCTATGCCAACTCCAACTGAAGCGATATCGACCTGGGCATCAACCACCAAAACGCCCGTTATTTATTCAGAATACAAGCGCTTCTGAACCTTTTTAATTGCTGGTCCAAATCCCGTGATCTTTCAAAGTGCCATGACGTAGGTTTTTACAGTACACAAAGGAGCCAGGTACGAGGAGCTCCTTACACTGTGCAAGTGGTTGCATAGTGATGGCGACGGATTAAAGTCTTCTACATCAGTAAAATATCTGGGTGTGATTTTGAGTTACGATTTATCTTGGACGCTTCAAGTAAATGAAACTTTCACAAACGTCAGAAGGCTGTAATTTTATGCCTCTCGGCTCAGATCTCCTGCGTTCCTCGTGAGTTGATCGTTTCGTGAATGCCTGTGTTTTTCCCCATTACACCTACTGTTCCCTGTGATTTTCACGGTACTTTGGGTAAACATTTTAATTTAATCGTCAGCTCATTAAACTACAGCCCGACGTAGCGATGTTCCGTTATCTACTTTTACCAGCACTCTTGTTTCTACACATTGGCTGGCCTCTAACATACTGACCGATACAAGTCATCCCCTACATACTGCCTTAGCTGAGTGTTTACCAACTTCATCTACTAGGCAGAAGTACAAACTACTCTATGCCCCCACATTGATCCCTTACCTCTCGCGTCTTTTGCGAGACCCCAACTCTGTCATCCTTGACTTAACCAGTCGACTTTGAAGTTGTTTGTGTATTTTTTGTCCTTATCAACCCATTCTTTGTCGTATTGCTTTGCCACTGATTTGCTTTTTTGCTACATGGTCGAGATCGTGGGGGTTGTAGCTGAATATTCACCAACGCACGGTGCATAACGCCATTTCTTGACTTGATTTGAAGACAAATTCAACGTCCTAACCTTCATCAGCATAATTCGCGCACTTCCAACAATTTGGCCATGTAATTCTCATTAAATTCCGAAACCAGACAACCGCTCTGGATAGTTGTCTGATTTGTCTGCGTTCAGCTAACGACTCAGCAGGTCTTACACTAATAAGCATCTGCTTGAGGTTGACAACCACTGGTCAACTTAGGCACTGGTCTGAACGTTCTAAACCACATTGCGTAGATTAGTGATAATATCTCTCGACCGCGGTTGCTGACGCATCCACGACGCAACACAGCTGCATCATTTTGATTGTCAATGTGCCCCACACGGCGGACGTAGGGTGAGTAATTCGTGTGCCGTGATGTTGATGACGCTAATTGTACACACCTTCTCTCTGATCCTACGTAGGCTTTGGTGACTTACGGTCACCTGACATTCATCGCCATGTGACAGGCCACGTCACGCTGCGCTAGAGCCGAATGCTAGCCAACCGCCCAGTCTCTCGATATCCCGACCGTGTTTATCGACTTCAAGTGCCAACTACTCTTTGCTGGGGTAAATGTGGTGCGGATTGCTCGTGAAAATACCAGATACCCAATTCTCTCCAATCATGGTTCGACTGGTGGTTCAAGACTCTTTTTAGTACATCAGGTTCACATGAGCGTAATTTAGAGGTGTGGCTCGGTTCAAAATCAGTCTTATTGTTCCCGTTTTGTACTACAGGTTGATTAGACTATTGTGACGTTATGGGTAGTATTGATCAAGTCCCCCAAAGGTCTGTAACCAGTGTCTTGTAAAAGGTAAAATACCATGCAGGTCTGGAAAAGGATGGAGGCCAAGGTGGCATGTCAGCTTTCATCCCATCACAAAATTGGGTAGAATAGGACAAAATGACAGCTGTATGATGTTCGAAAGCAACGCTATTGTGGTACATCGTAGGCTTGTGTTTAAATGTGATCCAAGTAGGACGATCATATAGGGATACACTGGCTAAAAGTTGAACCTCACTGAGTGACGGAAGCTGCTTTTCTTCGAAGACCGTTGTTTACCTGCGTGTGGAATGTTACAACAATATCGAGGATGCTGTATGTTCCCTGCAAAAATACGTGGTCCCCCACTTTGCCACAGGACGTACTAGAAAGTTGTCTGTCTGACAATCCTCCACCTGTGAATGACTTGGTCAAACGGAGGATGAACGTTAGTAAAATACATCAAAGCGTTTTAATTTGGTGGAATATTTGGTTGTCATTGGATGAAATGGAACGTCCTGTCTTCTAACAAATATCTCTCTGTACGAAGGTGAGGCTGCGTAACTAGAATGGGATCTGTTGACAAAAGGATGAAAATGGTTCCCTTAGTAACGGCTACTAAAGGACTGGTAGGCACAAGTCCGTTTATCGCAGAATTCTTTTTTGCTAATAAAATAGGGATGATATTTGTGAGAAACATCCAAAAGCTTTTAGAGTAAATCTGACGCTAGTGCTACAAAATACGATGCTTCAAGCTTTGGTTTCGGAGCACTATCGCAAGATTCGTGGGTTCGTTCCTCATCATATTGCTCCAAACCATATTGCCCATGTTTAATCGGTAGGGATTTTTCAACTCTACAATTTAGGCATGTTGTTCCGGATTATCCACAGCTCAGCTATGGAAGTCCTTTGCCGATTGTCCAGTACTGACTTGTTCACCTCGTCCAGTAAATCAGCGACGTAACAGCCAAACGTGGAGTAACTAAGAAGCGGTTTATAATGTGTGAATATCAAACCATCGACAAGTACCGCAAAATGGTTATGGTGTAACCAGTGTCGATAAGAAGTTTCGGCACAGATGTAAGCATGTCTGCCTGGAATTCAAGAAAGCCTGGGTAATGTACCTTAGGTTTTGTTATGATGTTGTTACCCGATGGACACAATGGAACAAAGACGGAATAATGGATTTTTCACGGATATAAGTGCAAGCGCTTAACAGTTTTCCATAGGTAAATTGTGAGATCAAAACTTGACGTACCAAATAAACGATGCGTAGCATTGGATTTATCGCAAATTTCAAGTACACATATGGTTTGAGTAGGTTAACTTGTGTTCCAGTAACTAGCGATAAACCATGTAAGGCTCGTCGAGCTTTGAATTAGGACAGTGTAAGGGCAAATATGACAAAATTTAGAAATAATTTCGAGGCTGGGATACACGAAATGAGGAACGCTCCCGGCGGCATTCCAGTGGCCTCTACTGTGTCACCACCTTCAAATGGTGGCCTCTCAGTGAGGTGTATATCGTGCAGCGCAATTGCAACATTGTGTCCACAAAAATACTTTTGGATTATGACAAGGTACGGCTTAGCAATTATAGTTACACTGCACTGAGACAATGCAATAGGTCAGTTGTACGATACACGATACTTGTCATTACTGATTGTTGCCGCGTTCACTGCCGTGGTAGTGTGCACTTATCCGTGCTGGTATGACTCCGCTTGTTAGAACGCGTGTGGTTTGAAGGGAACGCGTCAACTTTATCGAAGCATTTCCTTTTGTTAATATAGTAAAAAATGCAAAGAAGGCGAACAATGTGCCACAAATTATCGGCTCTTTCTTCGACAGCGGCCCAGTTCGGACTCCCCATCAGCGCAGGTAAGATGTTTTTCAGCCGTCACCATAATTGAAATCGGTGGGTTTTCCGCAAATCACGATTCGTAATTTTGTTTCCCTGACTACCTCGAATGTTCGCCACCCAGGCAGCGTGCTTTCTACCATCCTCCAGATAACGAGTGGGCTGCACATGCGCGTATCGAAGTTGGCTGCTTCCTTTCGCAGGCTGGAAAAACTTGTGTGAATCAATCACCAGCTGATACATATGCACAATTCAGACGCATGATTAATATTCACCTGACTGTTGCAAACATCTGGTCAACAGTAAGCCAAACGGTGACTCTAGATGATTTGTATGAGAAAGGTCCTGGATACGTATGAAAGTAACCATATCTTCTATTCGTTTCAATAATATAAGATTACCTACATATAATTGCATTCTTGAGTATATAATTGAAAACGATCTTACTCCTGTTAATCCGTTTAACCAATTCTGTTTTCTCCTTTGACGCACTGGTTCGTTGATGCACTACGCCTTCCAAGCTGATGTCTCTGTACCATCGTCGTCACTCGCCAAAATTTTCCATCAAATTGTGACTGGCCTATTGACTGCTAATCATTTCAGAACCCTTATGGGAACCTTTGATCAAAAGACGAACAATTAACTATATTATGCGATCACGTTGTACATGTTGATAAGACCACCCAATTGGTCATTGCCTCGCACTGCTGAGGAATAAAACGTTTATTTATTTATTTAAGTGCTTGGCATGTCCCATAGGAGGAAGATTGTTAAATCTCGCAGAGTAAACAATCGTGTCTGTCAAAGGACGTGTGAAATATATGATTCACCAAGGGGTCTGGAGTAGTATATAAGCAAGTATTCCTGCCTGGATTATAGGGGGATTATAATGCCGTCCAATGTTTATCGTGCACTAATGTCATCATCCGATAGTTACAGGCTATATCACGTAGTGTAAATGTGTCAGGGTATCGTCGAGTCATCTTTTGAAAAGAGATAATGTGGTAGCTTTAACTACGTTTGCCGGGAGGGCGTTCCAAAGCTGTGACACTCGGAGGGAGAAGAAGTTTCGTCGAGCTTCCAGTAGGCCATACAGCGTGAATAGCTTAAACGACTGAGCTCTTAGAGCTCTGAGTTTCAAAAGAGAATGCATGTGTGGTTGGGGTTTTAAGGATCGGATATACCCGTATGCACTCGCCTCTTAATCGCCGGTAACGTCCGCTGAAAATGTAGACGGTTTTCAGCCTGGGTGGATAATGAAGGCAAGAAAAACATCTGACGTACTTCGTCGCCCTGCTTTGTTCGGTATCGAGCGCGATGTGGTGGTTCTTCTGCTGTGGTTACCAGGCTTAGATGGCATATTCACTGTGCGGTCTCACATATGCGCCAAGCACTTTCGGAAAGATTGAGGTCTCAAAATTCTCGAACGCTCTACGGAAAAGGCCGAAGTTTTGTTTGCTTGCTTTGAAGTCTTTTCAGTCTGCTTCAAACCCCAAGGTCCTCTTGCGCAAGCACATCAAGATCATACTCAGAAATCCGCTGGAGCGGTTCTGTTCACAGGCGGTACTTGTGAGTACTCTTTTGGCGTATACTCAGAATTGTGTATTTTGTGGTGTTGCACTGCATTATGTTCTTGATGGACCATGTGTAGTCTGTGCACAGATCATCATGTGCTCCTCCACTTAGGCAATAGCACACCATATATTTAGATCATCTTCGAATAGCAGACGGTTTGAAGACATCACAATGGCAAGATCGTTTATGAAAACCAGCAACAGGCGTCGTCCGAATACTGAGCCCTGAGGTACGCTGCACGGAACTTCGATTGGTTCTGGCAGTATGCTGCAAACGCTCACATTCAGGTGACTTTGAACGAGAAAGTAGCTTGATCCTCCTAGTACGGGATCACTGATACCACAATTCAGGACATTGTGCAGTGGCATGAAACTGTCCGGGTGGTCGAATTCCTTTGAGAACTCCAGGTAGGTTGCGTCCACTCCTGCATCCGCGTCCACAGATTCTGTCTAGCTTGCACGAGCTATCAACAGATTAGTGGTGCAAAACTGATTTTGACGAAATCCGAGTTGCTCAGGAACGAGGAATTTTATTCCCCAGGTCTTTCATGATCACCTCAACTACAATGGACTCTGTGATCTTAGCGATCACCGAAAGTACTGTATCCGAGCGATAATTCGCTGGTTCAGCACTGCTACTACTTTCGTAGATTGGAATGCTGGGCCCGTACATCCACAGCTTGGCGAGGTGTATCTCATTAGGATATCACTGAAACGGTTTGCTAAGAGTTCGCTTAAGCTCATGCCGGCAACTTAAGGTCTTCGGGGGAGTGTCATCCTCACCCGGGAAGCTATATTCACGCACGGACAACAACCGCTTCAATACAGTTGCGGTTGTGAAAGATATTTGCTTAAGACCTGATGGCAGGATGAGCTGCTTAGGCATGTTGTAGGACAGTTGCGCACTCCGGAAGGTAGATGCAAGTTGGCTTTCAAGAAAACTGGCCGTCTCTTGTGTAGTTTGTGCTAACGCGCATGCTGTGTACAGAGTCGGAATTCCCCGTTTGACGCGGCGATTTATTTATATGTTAGCACAGCAGCTTTTGGTTAGAGCAAACTTTTACCACAAGGTCTTGTCGGTTCCTTGCTCATTCCTCCAGGAGGAGATTCCCATAGCTTGGCATACTTTTTCTACTTTAAAGCTTTTATTCTCGACAAGGCGAGGCACGCGTTTACAGGCATGATCATTTTGACAAAACAATGCGTGATTGAGAATGTGCAAAAATCCGATACGTTTGTCATAACAGTGCTTGTCTGTGCAAGGGGTATGTAGTAGGTAATTGTGTGCGCGTTTATGTAGCTGTGTAGGTTGCGCTTGCAAATGTGATGCTCCATTCTTGAATGTTTCCTTTCGTCAGCAATGTGCGAGTGGAAGATTGGTGTCCGTGGATTGGAAAGGGTTATCCAAATGTCCACGGGGCAGTGACTTTATTTTGTGGCGAGCCACGACCGCCACGTCACAGTGTTGTTAAGCAGACATTAGTGGTTTTTTTTATAAGGAGAACGCTTGCCAGGCGAAAACCCACCACGTCCTGGAACACTGCCGCCGAACTATTAGCTGGAACGGGTTAAACACCAACCACCCAGCTGGCACCACGAGGAGGTTGTTCGGCTAGCCAGTAGTTTGTCTTTGATCGAGTTTGCCTTAGACTCAGGCAAGTTGGAGCATATTATCCTCAACTAGTTCTGCGGATTTTTATAGTTCGTAATTTTGGACATGATGGTACCTCTTTTTAATTACGACGTGGTGGTGGTCTTCTCAGGTACGCATTCGTACGCTTGCCATCCCATACACTCATTGGCGTAGTTGCAGATATACTCACTACCTTTGATCTGCTTTGTATGCAGCGACGACTGATATATAAGTTGTCGCACTTTCGACAGTGTTAGGTAAATCCGAATGTAATAATGTCATGTGAGACAGCCACATCTCTTGGAGAAACCACTTTGCAAATTTGCCCCTGCCGCGGTTGACGGAACCTGGCTGCTAGTGCTCGTGTTTGGGTTTGCTGGCTCCACGTTCTTAACTATCCACTGGTTTTGGATATTCTGTTCAATGTTTGAACATACATTGTGACAACAGGAATCGAGTAACGATGCAGCTCGTTCCCATGTGACCACTAGGTTAGCCGTCATACGCTGCACAATAACTGAAAGTTTGTCATATTCCTGAGGCGACATGGCGATGCATCTTACGAGTGGGTTAGTCTTTCACTGCACAGAACCGAATGAAGTCTGGTGTGCACTGAAGTTCTTCCCTACTGTTACACTTAATTTTACACACCTGGGATGGTAGTTCTTACTACAGCTGCTATCTTTCTCTCCAATTCTAATAGTCTTAGAGCACCATTTCGAATCGCAATAGCTTCTGTCTCCGGCAGTGTGGACCGTGTACACATGACTATCTTTGTTGGCGTTTCGATGCATGATCGAGGCGTGAACCACATTCGTAGCTTGCGACCGCGGAAAGTGTTGCGATCGACACACGATGTTGGTAGACAATATTCTGCGAGAGCTTCCATAGTTGCAAACAAAGCCGGCTGAGGTCGGTACACAAACTTTCTGGAGTGGGATGTGGCCGACTAGATATTGGTCAGGTCGGACTTATGTCTGGTGAACAGTTTAATGTGCGTTTTAGATTTCACTAGTTTGACGAGTGTTAGAATGATGACAGCTAGATTTTGTTGCAGCTATCAAACGGGTTGTCCTATTCTTTGGTAAAGAAATCGCTGGTGAGCGCCATGAACATTCTAACGAATGAGGTTACAAATGATGGTATGCACTTAAACATAACGATTGAAGCACCAATTTAGGGCCTTGCAAATCCCGTTGCAGTTGCAAAACCGGATGCAGATGGTGTTGCTAGAAAATCCTGCAGCTGTAGGTACACTGGATAGCGCTGGTAAATCTGCTGTGGACAAATGTAAGCACAACAGGTTTCCCCGAGAATTACGCGTGGTAGATCGAAAAACGGAGGATAGTCCATTCAGCACGACCACGTGAGATGAGACACAAGAAGGTTCCTCCGTTTCGGAGACATTTACAAACAGTAGGTTGTTGTAGTTATTTCGCAATTCTCTGAAATCGTGTCTTTTCAATCGGTTTTATGTCTGTTCCCAACTTTGCCTGTTAATAGAGCTCCAGAGTCAGCAATTTATTTTAAAGTCCCGTTGCCTTATTGTGATTCTTCAAGGAAGGTCAGAAACGGTTGACTCGGAGAAAGTATTGGCCTTCCTGACCGACCTGAAATAGCAACATTTCTATCTCCGCGTTAACGACGAGTGATTTTGTTGGGGTTCCTAACACAGAAGGGTGCTGAAGTTAAACGCAGCCTGATAATAGCAAGCCATTTATTCGTGACTGGTCTGCGTACCATGTAAGCTTTCCAATTTTGAGTATTATCCCCTTTGGTACACGCTTGCTTCATGAAACTGTTGGGTGGTCCAAGTAACAGTATTCGGAGAAGCTTTGCTCTAAATTAGTAAAGCTCGTCCTTGTTAACTACAAGTCGCCTGTTAGCTTACAGCCAATAAGCAGGGCTTTAACACAACTGAGCATACGTAAAGGTCATGTTACTCGCACAAGATGAAAACCTGCGAAAGATGCACGTCAGCAGCTATAAGTGCACTGAAGAATAAGCCTCGGAGACATGCGAGTTTAGCTGAAATGTATTCCGCGCTATGCAAGTGCCTTTTTGTGCACCATTAGACGAGCCATTTTGGTGGGAGCCTAGGTTGGTGACAGCCAACGTGTAGTTGTAAGTCCGTCATCGCAAGCGTCGATCTAGTATACATTTTTGTCAGCTGGTTATTCATATCTGGAGAGTTGCAGGGAACATAAGTACGGAACCTGCAACAAATGATGTCTGAAATTTAATTGCTACAAGTGGAAGCATGCTGTGAGTTGGTCTATCAAAAATTCGACTTAGAAACTCAGCTTGCCATAATAACCAATAAGCTGCTGAGTCGGAGTGAAACCCCTTCTGCCTTCACTCGGTATTTCATCGCCCTAAAAGGACGAGTAGTGCTTTTTCTATCATCTGTAATGCTGCGCATAGTGCTGTTGAAACCAAAACTGCCGATACATATACCTGAGTACTTGACTTCTAGTTGTCCTTGCCTAGAGGGATAAGGAAAGACGCGTATGTTTTAGCAAACCTACGCTAGCTGAAGCCGTCAGCTGCTGGCAAAATCAGCCTAGAGCTTGCGAGCTCCACACTGAGGGAACAGGTTGTGTCGCTGCTGACTGCTCGCACCCCAAACCCACAAAGAGAACTGGTGTAGATTAAGGCGCGCACTTTGATTTGCCTCCATAGAACATTCCTCGGGGATGCGTGGATGAGTTGGGTCTGTTGAGACTGTATCCGACGCATCACATCACATTCCTAGCGCATAATATTCAGAGGGGGTGTAGAGGATGGAAAAATATTCGTCACCCAATCGGTGCAGATTCACGTCACAGATTGTGACGTGTGTTGCCAAACGACAAGGTGAAACTTCCTCTTGCCGTAATCAGTTGCGACATGAGTCTCCATGCGGACTTTCGCTATAGACACTATTTTCATGTTTCACCGACTAGTTTCACTTACTTTGTATGTGATCACTGTTGCTTCGCAGCAATTTCTGGGTTGACCATTTAGTGTGCAACTTTTTCTAAATTGGTGAGCATCCCTGTCCACTTCGGAATCAATGAAGCACCACGCTGGGAATATGTGAGAGTGGACCAATGGTCTCACCGCGCATTTAGTGGTAGTCCGGATTTGGGATATGAAGAAAGGAGGTCAATGTGTCCTCACTGTGCGGGTATGCCCTGAACACTGAAAGGTAACCTTAATTCTTTGATCATAAACTGTTACACATGAAAGGTACACATGTTGCTGTGAGCACCGAACAAGGACAGCGAAATGAACTGAATATGGAAGATGATGAAGGCGCTGGTTAGGTTAAGAGTACAGACTGCGCCCATTTACGCTGGTTGTGCGCATGTGGGCATCATGTAGTCCAACTACGTCTAAGCACTAGGAATGTTTGCGTGTAATCAGGCCACGGATACGCAAACAGCAAGTTCAGACATTCTGGTGTACCCTGAAGGAGGGGATAGCATTTGCCTTTGTAAGTCGTTCTCGTACCCCGCCTAAAGCCCACGGTGTTTTTGAGGAAGAGTGGTTAGGTTGAGACTTCCGTAGTTGTGCAGACGTTTGGCTACACCCACGCTTCACCCTGGTTCCTTGTGATCAAATGTTGCCAAGGTGACATTGGCGGCACAGGCAATCCCAGCAAGCGGGGTGAAGGTCACGGATCACTATGTAGGACAGTCCCCGGTAAGATAGTCACTTGTCATCGAGAGCTATTCCCACAAACATTTCGCCTGGGAAAAAGGCAGTTCACTTACCCATTCATTCTGACTGGAAGACAATAGCGGGCGCATAATTAGCACGTCGATGAGTGGCTTACAGATAAACCGGTGTACAATAAACAGTCCGTTGGTATCAGTTGGCGTTCGTCTCCATAGCCAAACAATTAGTCGACGGGTGGGAGTGGATGTTGAGATTAGTTGGCACAATCCAGACATTGCTTGGTGGGTCATCATGAAGTACTCGTGTGAATGGAGTGCAACGCCCAGAAGCGTAGCAAAGGGGGTGCGGAGGTGGCTCTGCGCCCCGTGTAACAGATGCTGGGCTGCAATTTTAGTACCGTCGATTTTGCTATACCAAATATATTGGGAGAAATACCCGTTTAAACTGAGGGTTGAAGAGTTTAATGTTACTCTGCATGACCAGCAACATCTTTGCGTCATGTGTCACGCCTGTGCAAATGTTCTTCCCAACAATCTCCTTACTGGTCCCATTGTGGTCGCTTTTATCAGAGCAACCTGTGTCCGGAACCATCATCCGTTACATCGAAAACTAATGTGCGCTTAACCTTGAGTTTATTGTGTGGGCTTCAAGCGCCTATAATGCTCTCGGCTCGGACGAGAGTTTCTCCGCCGCCCCGGACTGTAAAATAGTTGTTACTCCACTGGCGACGCCCAATGTCAAAGCGGACCGCGATTCACATTAGGTGTACTTTGATCAGTGTGATCACTGAGAACGTAGCCGAAGCAGATGAAATTTGATTAAATCACGACTGATCTCATCCACTGTAACCGAATGGCATTCCGGAGTGATACAAACAGCACACACGGTTCTCCACTGAATCCAACTACGAAAGATTTGCACTTAAAATTTGCCCCAGTTTGGATCAAGTGATATGAGAGTAGGGTACGAACACACCAGCTGGTGTATTTCAGAAATAGCCATCATATGGTTGGCATTCCCGGATGGTATTAAACCTTCTGTATTTGGGGTCTCAAATTGGGGGTTTCGCCTAATGGGAAAGGATTTACAATCCAATTTTCCAACTGTTGCTGAACACAGCTTACCACATACTACTGCCTAACGGACTACTCAGCGACGTGGCCGTGTCGTCAGTTAATATAGCATTAAGGATCCATTCCGCTGACTGAAGCGACTAGGTTAATCGAAGCAGTACACCAGCAAGAGAACAGCTAACTGACAGTTTGCACAATAATATTATACCCGCTAGTCCAGCGACGCGTATTTTTGGGTGACTGGTATTCACCAAACTCGATGACCAATGTGTGTCTGAGCACCGAACGCGTAGGTTCTACACTAACCTGTACTGTGAGAGTCGTCTGCAGTAATTAAATTTCCCCAGGGGCAGCAATTTCATTATACTCCAACGTAAAAAGGGACTGACGTTGTACCGTTTGCGGCTGTGATGCCATGTTGTCCACTACATCAGAAGTATATGAGCGATAATGCGACCGACCATGTGAACGAAAAAGGTGCTCGTCCTTCTGCGCTTATCAATATTTCGCTCATCTCACCTTGTCAGCAGATAGGCAGAAATCAGTGCATTTCCTTACCCAAGCTCCACCAGCAGCATGTGATCAAAAGCTGTCGAGATTACGCAAGACATCAAATGCTCATTCAAGCCATACTGGAATTCATCTTCGCACCGACAATCGAGACAAAATCCCTCCCGTGTATGGATAAGGAAGAAAATAAACACCAGATTTATCGAGATAAAATATAGACCCGGCCTTATCAAATGGTTTCCAAATACAAATTCGCTTCCCACACCGCGATTGAATGCTACCCTTTCGGTATTTATCTCAACCTTAAATAACTGCTCTCATTGAAAAAGATAACAAGATAGCTGACCTGTTAAGCGACAAATTTGACAAAACGGCTTGTTTCTGCAGACAGATAGCTAAAGTGCAAATAAAGTATTTAAAAGAGTGCGTAGTTGTATGTTAATCGACTCATTTTTGCCTATTCTGTCACACAGACGATGTCACAGGAAGTTAATTACTTCGGAGTAACGCATCTTGATGTGTACACTTGGCGCATCTGTTGAGCAAACAGTATCGAGCATTAAATAACACCAACTTATTCACCCATCCAGAATTTCGTCATCATCCTTGGTGTGATGTGGTGCATTTCATTCGGGCAGACAAAAGAATTGGTGGAAAACTGTTCAGTGGGAGAACTTTTGACATTTCTTTCATCTAGCAAACTGACTCTCCACGTTGTCTCACTGTGATTAAGAATGCTCTGGTGTATCCTCTAGCGATTCTTTCCAAATGAACTCGTCGCACGTTTATCTGAGTATAAGGAATGCCTGTGCCTAGGTGGTTGGCTCAAAGCAGCTACCCAGTTGACCACTACCAAATTCCACACAACCTAGAAATTGTTCAATGCTTTCTAGTGAACTGGTCATCCTAGGTGGAACTTAGATGTAATTCCTTTGAATTTGCAACTGCCCCAAGCAGCAGGAACGAAAGCAATTCAAATAAAATCCGCTTTTTAACTTTTTAACCGTAGTGGTATAGCTTTACACAAAAATGGAATGTAATTGAAGCAAACAATACCATACTTGGGTAAAGTAGTGTGTTGATCGGTGCCATAGCGATGAGACAAAATCTATTCAACTACAGACATGTTGTGAGACGGATGAACTAAGCGAATACCAGCTGTTCAATGTGAATGACCAAAATGCTATATTTCTAACACCGGCTGAACTCCGGTTGCGTTGGAAACCATCATTTGCAAACGCTGGTGTATCCCACGGCTGTGTCCCAGCTTAGGACTGCTTTGATAACGATTGCCGGCCGATGAGTACTTTAGACAAACATGGGAATGATGTGCTCGGCTATCGTGAAAATCAGTTCAACTTTGGCTTTAGCTCGCTGCAGTCTTTTGTCGGTTATGTTTCCAACTACCTATTTTAACGTCCATCCTTAAGCGTTAATCGAGTGACTTGCAATATGGTAATAGTTTAAAGCCTTACATTCCCATTGTCTCCAGCCAGAGTTGATAGGGTAAGTGGGACAAATTACTGACGTTGTCAGTCATCTCGAGTTGATCCGTCTCGAGCGTGTTGAAGTAGCGCTTCTACGAAGAATACTACTTTTTGAGAATTCATTCAACTTGGGGCCTCATATTCTCGGAAACATAGAGACGTCATACTTCCCGAACAACCAACCAGCGAGGCCGGAATGCTAGTTTGCTTTCTCTGATGAATTTCTGGTCTGAAGCAAACACTTCCAAGATCATCTTACACAAGCTCGCCGAGATCGTTCTCCTGGGTAGCATGCTGCATATGTTGTATCTTTATCCGTTAGTGTTGAATGTTGCGCTGGCGTATGTTCTTAACTTTGAACTGGGCCGCGTTGAACCAAAGTAGGTTCTCAGTGGATGACGTGAAAGTATTATGCAAGACACTTTGCAGTGCTGTGTGAAAATGCGTCCCAGTAATACTCCTATATATCCAAAGACCATTGGTGAATGGTTGAAAACTTGAAGCGAATACATTCGTGAAATCCTTTAGGATTATCAGGAACACGCTTGGCCCAAGTACTGAGCCTTGAGGTACGCCCCACTACCAAGCATCTCCCATGCAGATGATATAAGAGGGAAGTAGGCTTAGGCAACCCAGAGAGAGATCTCATCGTCTATGTGATTATGATGTCTGATAGCCACGTTGCGAAAGAATCCTAGTACAACCACGCATATGCAGCTCATGGCGATGGTCCACGGTTAACTAATGCATACGAATTAATTTCTATCTACAAAACATTCACTGGGTGCAGACCAACATGCATACGATTAGGTTCCACTTTGTGACACTTCTTGTCACGTGGATCACACCACAACGCACGCGTGCAAAATGGATTCACTCGGTCAATGGATGGTCTAACAGACAAACTTCGGTAGCCGACAAGTGCGATGAGAAGGAAGGAGAATTCACCTTATCAATGATGCAACCTTGTGGTCCTTCACCGTGATCTGTCATTTCGATGTTTTGATGTGACTGCCGAAAGGTTGGGGAGCATCTCACCATTCCGGACATCCATCGAGAAGAATCTGATTCCCGTTGGGTGGGTTACATCACTCGAGTTCCTAAAGAGTCATACAATATGCAAATTGTAGCGACTGATTCCAGTTGTTGCAGGCTTAACCGGTAGGTGTGAGTTACGCGCTTGTTCTATGTAGCGACGAACGCATTCAAAGTGGCTTTCAATGTACTCGTCTATGTTTGATTAAGTAGAAATATTCATGGTTGTAGGTGGGCTGAAATTCTGCCAGGGGGCCCTGACCTAGACAGGAGAATGGTACCTGTCCTCTTCCAAAGGCTTTGGCTCAATTGCCTGTGTGAAAGTCAACGAATGTGGTTCCGTTCGGAAATGAACGCCGTCCCTCTATAAACCCCCACCCTTCAGGACCAGGAGCTTGATCTCTTCTGACTAACCATTAACCAAACTGGTATGGTAAGACTCAAGAGGCCCGAGGGCCCCATCGAATAAACCTCAATGGATCAAAGATGCATGCAAACCGTCGAACCATGTTAACATCCAGTCTCCTTGTGATGCTTACATGTGTATATTACTCCGATGATCCGTTGAGTAGGGAAGTAGTGTGCGTATGAAGAAGGGAACTTTAGGTGACTATGCCTGTATATATCAGTCTTGCGGAACCAGACATGAAGTAAAAGGGGGAGAGCTTGTGACCATCGTAGATTCGCTGTAGCAGGTATCCTATTCTTCCCTGGATTTGAACTTCATTTTTTCAAGTATTTGATGAGCAGCCGCGGCAATATATTGCCGGCTGTGATCACAAATGTTATCTTGCGAGTTCGGACCAACCCTGAGCACAACAAGTCACACATCTTGCTGTAATGACCATAATGAAATCAGCAAGACAAAGTTTGCTCGGACGATTTTAAAGAATGTTTGTGAGTAACTTATCGCGCACTAAGCAGAAGTCACGTGTTAAATTCCGCACCTAATCGTCAGCCCTCGGTAGCTCAGTGGTAGAGCAACGGACCGGAAATTCGTGGACCGGGGTTCGATTCCCCGTCGAGGCAGATTTTCGTGTGGAGTTTGATCGTGACTTCTGCCTTCTACGATACTTACGTTACTCACAAACATCCTTCAAATAATCTATCATCGCCCTTTGGACTTCGGATGGACAGTTACTTCGGTCCACTGGGAAGTGACGAGTGAGTGAGCCGATCTGCAACACCAGGAGAGTTACTGTGAGCTCATTGGCAATACGTCGCGCACTAAGCAGAAGTCACGTGTTAAATTCCGCACCTAATCGTCAGCCCTCGGTAGCTCAGTGGTAGAGCAACGGACCGGAAATTCGTGGACCGGGGTTCGATTCCCCGTCGAGGCAGATTTTCGTGTGGAGTTTAATCGTGACTTCTGCCTTCTACGATTTTAAAGAAACTGATCATGCATTCAACTGCTCAACACGAAGAATGTACGAGTCACGGATTCAACAGATTAACCTGACCCACTCTATGCATTGCAATGGAAATTCTGGAATTCTGTCTTTCCGCTATCTCATTGAGAATAACCCGGCGGACCATGGATCCAATAATGTTGCTGATTTCCTGGGATTTAATACAGGCTGATGTTCATTGCTACCCATTTCGGGTCAATAATGAATCGCATTGAAATCCTCGTTTTTAGCTGCACTTTAGCGACCACAGTGACACCTGTCATCATCCTTCCGAGTGGTCAACATAGTTTACACAGATCGCTTGTCTGCGCGAAGCTGAGGGCATTCATGTGTAAGCAGCACACCATCGAAACTTCCGAACCCAACTCGGCTAGGTGTTGGACGTATAATATCGTCATGCCGAGCAAAACTGCGTCTGATCACTTGATGAGAACATGTGTTCAAAACCCTAATAGAAGGAGTACGCATTGTATAGTTTATGGCCCTGGCCAATAGCGTTAAGTGCTCACGACATTGAAGGGAGCGGTGTTAAACTAAAGCATGTGCTCGGTGGATCAAGTGATGCTTTACCCAAATAATCTTATACGCTGCGTTATCCCTCAGTGCACTTATAGCAGTCCATGTCTGGAAATCATCCGTGAATAGTGCAACATTGGAAGAGAGCGCACTCTTGAGGACATTTAGGTAACTCAGGAACATGCAAGGCTCGAGTACAGAGCCCTGAGGTACGGCACACTGCGAAGCCTCCGCTTCAGATGATGTTGAACAAGAAACATGCATATCCAACCTAGTCTGACATCCCATGACCTTGTCTGAGAGTCACGTTGTGAAGAATCAGAAGGCCGTCACGTGTATGCAGCTGGTGGTAACTGCCCACGCTTGACTAATACATATAAATTGGTTTGTATTCGCAATACGCTGGCTAGGTGCACGGTCACCATACAGTCGATGCCCACGTTTAGGTTCCACCTTATGACACATTTCTTCGCGTGGATCACACCATGGGACACAAGTGCATACTGTTCCACCCGACCAATTGATGGTCTAATTGAAAAATTAGACAACCGACACGAATAACACTAGGACAGGAGGACGACATATCAATGATGTAAACAGGTAGTCCTACACCGTGCCCTGTCATCAGGCATGTGGGGACGTGCGCACTGAAGAGAACATGTGTCGAGACAAAGCTGACTTTGTTTGGGTTGGTTTCATCATACGGGTTCATGAAGGGTAATGATTTATGTAAATTGTAGCGAATGATTGCAGTTGATGAAGTGTATGCCGATGGCTGTGAACTGGTACACGCTTGTGCCTCATGCTTAGGTTGATGTTCCATACGTGATACTTCTTCAACACAGTTGGGCTAAACCAAATTACATTTAAAACAGAGCATTTTAATCTCGATAAAAATTATTCCACTTTATTTGATTTGTTCTTTTCTGTCCTTTTGCTGCATCTTCTGTGTCAATTTTGTTTGTTTGCTTTCCCTCACATTTTATGTTTATCATTGGATATCCCCGGTGTGGCTGTGCGTTATGTGTAGTTGATAAGGTGTCTATCTGTCTAACAACCTCCAACTAGATTACTGACTCCAGGTGGGGGGGGGGGTAAGGGGCGCTATGCAAGGACCTCGTGACCGTGCTACGCTCGAGGAGTGGTTCCGTCCAGTGTGGAGCGGACTCCGGCCTAGTCACCATCTTGTGTACGTCTGGTACGCATGATTCACTCACCGATAGACAGAAATGCTGCTGCAGTGCACATTGAAGGAGCGTGGGTCGGCTCCGTTGATGAAACGTGGCTCCCATCCACATGCCTCCCGGTCTTATTCCTTCGGGTTTACACTGGATATGGGGTGTGTGGTGCTGCGCAAGCCACCCATGCACCCTCTGTATGCGCAGGCGTCCAGTGACTGTCTTGCGTAGGCCACAGTGACAGGTGTAATGTAAAATCGGATGCCTTCAACCATATTCTTTGTGGGTGCCGCAGCGCAAGCTACCCATGTTCCTTCTGTAGGCGCAGGTTTACTCTGGCTGTTTCCGTGGAGGCCGTAATGAAAGGCAAATCGGGAACCCGATGCCGCCAACCATCCTGTGAAAAGATCGCATCGAAAGTGGTGTTTAGGGTATTTGTGATTTGCACTCGGAGAACGTGGTGAAATTCTATGGAATTGTGTGAATTTGTGTTGATATATAGCGCGTTTGAAGACCCAGAGCAACGAAGCATGAAAGATGAAGCCTGTGACCATATTAGGTCGGTGCAGCAATTATGCTGTTTTTCCCGGTATTTAAACTTCCCATTTCTTTCAATTATTTGGTGAGCCTATGCATCTCTATTAACTTTTGATGGCACTACTTTCATCGGTGATGATCCCTGGGACTGTTTCACCAATTCGGACCAACACCTGAGCAAAGCGAAGGCATACATATTGATACCCTGACCACAAAGGGATCAGTTAGCAATGCCTGCCTAATGTTGCTGTGCTCAAAATTGCAGTAGGCAAGATGATTCATTCTACTGTCAAATTTGAAGAATGCACTGGTCACGAATTCAGTGGACTAACAAGGCACGCTTCGGATACTTCGTTTATGGGTTCCGGAATCCCGTCTGTTCGCTTTCTCATCAAGCACTATTGGATGAACGTGGATCCACTACAGTGGATGACTTACTAGGAATTAGTGCATGTTTGCGTCCTTCTGTGGACCATTTGGATCCGTCATCAAAAACCAGGTTGTCCGTTGCACTGTAATCACAGTGAATTCTATTGTCCTCTTTCAGAGCTGTTAACAAAATGTACACGGATCACATTTCTACATGATGCAAATGGTAACTAGGGGGGAGCAACACACCATCAAATGTTCCTAGCCCACCTCGATTAGGGCACGGTGGTGAACTGTCACCATGCAGACCAAAATTCCAGCTGATCGCTCCATAAGAACATGTGTTTACCACACTTGCAAAAGTGCATCGCAATAATACGATTGCTCCACAGGCTACTATGTCCCCAATCGTTGACAATTTTCACGAAACACAACCCCGCTGTCCGAGTCGCCATGCCAACATAGTTGGCGACATCCGGTTCCGGATTCACCTGTCACTGCGGTCTCTATAGGATAGCCACAGGAGGTCTGCGCATAGTGGGACCATGAGTGGCCTGTGTTGCACCACCCACCGCTCCATCTAAACACCCTATATCCAGCGAAAACTCTAAGGAACACGACCGGGAGTCAAGCGGATGGAAGCAAGGTTTCAGTAACGGAGCTGACCCACACTCCGTCAACATGCACTGCGGCAGCATTCCTGTCTATCAGTCTGGGGAATCATGCGTACCAGACGTACACAAGGTGGTGGCTGGGCCGTAGTGCGCTCCACACTGGATGGAACCACTGTTCGAGCCTACCACGACAACTAGCACTCTGCACCTGTGTCCTTAAGTAACGGCGAACTGTCTGCTGGATCCAGCGTACTTAAAGTAGCGGTTTTTCGACAGGTGGGTACATGGTCAACCTTCAAATGAAACACAATCACACGGGGGATAATAGACAACAAACACAGAATTTAAAGCAAAACAAGCGCGCAATCTTGACATGGAGTATGCGGCTGAACAACAAAATTGTGCAACTCCAATAAGGCGGAATACTTTTTATCTAGCTTGAGAACAGCTCGTACATGTAATTCAGTGTAGTCTAGCTGTGTTTAAGCAACAAAATTCATAAAACGTCAATCTCAAAATGAGGCACCCCGTGCCAGTATTTTGTATGCTACAACTTGTGACCAGATAGAGCAAATCGTGGGGGTCTGATGAGAA
This sequence comes from Dicrocoelium dendriticum, assembly GCA_944474145.2. Taxonomy (NCBI): domain Eukaryota; kingdom Metazoa; phylum Platyhelminthes; class Trematoda; order Plagiorchiida; family Dicrocoeliidae; genus Dicrocoelium; species Dicrocoelium dendriticum. Next base: position 11,961,333 of record OX104065.1, on the reverse strand, counting down.
CGAATATGTCCGACGTTGACCACAGGTCACTGAAAATGACGTTTAACTCCAGACACGAAATGCTGTTTGCAGATACTCAGAACTACGGCTACAACACTGCTTTCAGTAGGCAGAGGCCCAATGAAGTCGATGGCTCAGTTTACACAACTGAAGAACCTCCCGTCTACTCTACGTGGCTTAGTAACCAAGAAGAAGGGGATGTACCGATAAGCCTGGTCACCTATATTGGAAGTGGGGATATTACTGAAGGATTGATGGTTTTAACGCATCTCTCTAAGATCAGTCCAATTTCACATGCCTAACACTTTTAGCCTTCTCCCCTCCTGAATTAAATACTGAACAATGGCTTGGTAACAGACGAGGCCAGAAAATAAAGTGTAGATTACACTGCATTATGATTATGGCGTTAGAAGTGCGCTCACATACTTTCAACATTCGGCTGACAGACGAATGGTTCAACGGAAAAGTAAGCTAAAATGATGACTTGACTAGAAAAATAACTCCCTGGAATTGAGCAAAGTTTCATTGTCCATCGATATAAACTCAGAAGCAGAAGCACTCAAGTCTGTGATCTCTAGTTATCCTGGGCACGCCGAACTACGTCATGTCCACCAACAGTGACATTCTCCTCCTTCAAAACCCTCCTCATTATTTGGTGATTAAAGAAGAACGACGTCTGGCGATACCCCTGAACCCACTTTGAGCCAGTGTTAACAGAGATGGTGACACATCCACCGGTCCACAGTGTGCTCATCTTATGCTTCATTACGAGGTACACCCCATATTCGCTTATTTGCGTTATGGCCACTGATCTACGTGCCATCTTCTCGATAGTCTACTCAGCGTGCAAGTTTACTAAGTATGTCGTGCGGCTGAGATGTATCTGGCATTGACAAAACATCAAGCGGGTGAAAACCTCAAAGCAATTTATTCGCAAGCATGCCCCTATTTAATACTGGCGCAAACGCTGACCATTGACAGCGCTCACACCTGAACGTGCTGTAGAGGTAAGAATGATCCCTCTTTCTGTGGGTGTGGTGTCGCGATGTCACGCGAAATAGATATTTTCAATTCAAGTGTCGGTTCTAACTTTTCCGAAGCGGTCAAGCTGCTGCATGTTAAGTACCTTAATAGAAAATTCAGATGATCTCTACCGGTTGTCCTACTCTACCGTGATATCGACCGCATATTTCACCATCCGAAACTCGATCAGCAACCGAGTTTCCATTTTTCAAAGAAAATCTAGAGAGTACCTTGTTGACTTTACGTTCAGCAAACACTTGAACCCTTGTATCAATTTCTCCTCCAAAGTTATAAACGACCCTTATAACTTCCTACATGGTTATCTATCAAAATAATACCTGTTTTCTAAAATTTGAGTCCTATTTTCTCTTTACGCATCTTACATTAATTGCATCTTACATTACTTAGCAGGCTCATTTGCTTCGGTGAGCTATTCGCTTATTACCTGGATGTGTCTATCTTCAAAATGATCTGTATAGGACTTTTGAAAGGGCGGAAAATAACTAGCTCCCAAAGAACCGGGGTTCCGGGGTTCGCTTCCCCTTCGAGGCAGATTATTGTGTGGAGTTTAATCGTGACTTCTACTTTCTACGAACCTTACGCTACTCACAAACATCCATCAAGTAAACTGCTGCTTGTTGGAATTACGCATCAGCTGCGGCAACACATTTTTGGGTAGCGTGTTTTACAACCCGTGAATTTTAAACGAGACTTCTGTATCAGCTTACAAAATTTTTCTCCAACTTTCGATAGAAACGAATGTGGCGAATTTGAGCTTGCGGGTTCTGTGGTAAGTTCAAAGTAACTTTGGGCGATATTATCCCTATTTGATGTCGGGATTATTGACAGATAACGGTTTGCGCCGAAACATGTTGCTATTTTCCTTACATTCGCCATCCTATGGATATGGTAATGCTACTACCTTGGATCACATTATATAAGAATGAAGTCTTAGGCAGGTTGTTGTGGAACCAGTTCTCATGAAATATTTTACGTGAAGCTACGGTTAGGGTTATGTGTGAAATGGATGCTATTGGACGATAACAACAAACACTTGATTCTCATAGTGCACCCCTAGTTTTACACTTGGATTGGCTTTGCTATGCATTCATTTTCGAGTTGCCACTTTATTCAAGTAATTTTTATGTATCCGTACTGTCTGTCTCTTTCTTTTACTTATGAGAGGTAAGTATAGACGGTTACAGCCGGATGTTTGGTCCCTAATTCACTAACCGAGATGTGATTCGTGTGTTTAACTTTAGATTCACGAACATTGTAGAGTACACTGTCAATTGCTGGATCATTCATCCACTCAGCATGGAACACTCACGGGATTTTCTACCGTTCCATTGCCACCTGAACCAGAAATCAAGCCGTAAGCTGTAGACTCTGAAGGAGAACTGGTATTTAGAGGACACCTTATACTCTACCTGTCAGTTAAAAACTGTTCCAGAAATACTTACGCCATCCAGAGCATTAATTCCAGTAGGTAAGCAAGGTCCGAAACTGGCCAAGATTCTAATTAGTCACCGACGATAGGGGCTGTCGATTGATGCACGTGTTATGTGCTTTCTTCTCATGTCCATTCATAGGGTTGAGGTGCGATGACATTTTCCAGACTAACGTTGAACTCAGTTGGCTACGTTTTTGTGGATGAGCTAGCTTAGTGTCACGTTATATGTGGTAGATAATACCCATCCGACTACATTGAGGACTCCTTCTGGTAATTGCGTACAGCCTACGTTGCCGGAAACCCAGCGGTTAGAAGACTCTAAATTGCTTCTGAAATTGACCCTCCATCGGAAATATCGACTGCATAATTTATGAATTTGAACATTTGGGACATTTCCTATACTACCTCTATTAGCCGGATGTGAGAAGTAGATGAATGATACACTAGCGAGGACTCTTTTGTGTAAAGGCAGCTCTAATATGAAATGGAAAGCCACCGGGAATTGATTATGCACGACCCCTTAGGTAGCCGACAAAGAGGGCATAGTCAGCTTACAGCGTGCTGTCTACGGTGCAGTTCAGAGCTGTTATTAGCACAAACCAAAATTGGCTTTATACACCCAAACGCGTACATACTTAGCAGTTACACAATCACTTTGGGAGTAACTAATATTTAGAACAAACTTAAAAATATTAACGTTAAGGAAGCTGGATGATGACCAACTTACAACTTCGACCGAACTACATTGGGGCGTAAAAGACATCACGGTAAACAGAGCCCTGCACCTAACTATTTAATGGTCAGTCGTATACTACAGAGAAAAACAGGTCGAAGGTTAACATGTTCTGCCGCATGCTCAGTTAGGGGTGCGCAAAATGAAAGTAAAATAGCAATAGGAAATAGTGATGAACCACAAATTTCGAACTCGCTGGTTACAGTGTTCCCGTCTGAGTAGCTCACATGGTTTTGCGTATTATCGATGATTATGGTCTGTGCTTCCTAGGCAACGATGGAGGTGTGTTGATTTGTTTTTGTTTCTCTGCTGTTTCTACTGGTCGTTTGAATGACCTGATATGGTGTATTACGGGCAGTGCACCGCCGACACATGCCTTGAACACGGCTAACGTGGGGCTGAAATAACAGCTTCTTAGAGGGTATTCCACGTATGGCAAACACGCAGGGAGAAGGCGTAGCGTTGACATTCCAACCAAAAGCATTGTTCTGCCTATTTGAGATGATTAACTCTCAGTTGGTAGTTGTGACTCAGCTTCCACAGTTGATAGCACGGGTGATTAGGGTTGTTTAAAATTTGGTAAGGTCACTATGCAAACGCCGAAAAATCCGTTGAAAATGCCTTGCATTCTGAGGCGCTGTTCGTAGAACAAGTGCCGCAGCCATTTTTGGTCACCCGACATTGAGGAATCTGCAAGGCCGTGAAATCGCGTCTTAGCCATGGGTGTCTTGTTTGAATTGCAAATGCTACATGAGGGCTAATGTAAGCGAGGAGCATTTGACGGAAAACAAACATTTCTAATTATCCGAATGCTTTCCGTAAAAGCCCCAAGAGTGGGACGCCATACCTCTATGCTTTTTTGGACTGTTCCAAGCAGCCGAGATCTTCCTGGACCAACACACCGAGATAGTTTTCGAGAGGACAGTGAGACAGATCCTGGTCGCCCAGCTTGTGTGTGTGAATCATTCGGTGTCGTAAATGGAGTACTCGGCATTTAGCCACATTGAGTGGAAGACGATTTTGGACGAAATATTCATGAAGATAGTCAACTTCGATTTAAAGCTGGATACGGTAATCTGGAGCTCAGCTCACTTGCCAAACTTTGTAGTCATCGGCGTAAACGGTACTACTTAATTTGGCTCACTTGATCGTTTACAGACGAAGACAGAACCGTCAGCATAAGTACATTCAATAACTTTTGACGATATGGGAAGCTTATGAACATAAAGAAAATAGTGAGGATGCGTAGATGGCGCCATTTAAAACACCACAGCCTGCACCAAGCAGAGTGCATCTTGTGTCGTTTAACTGGGTCAAGTGCGTGCGATCAGTAAACAGTCACATGATAGTTGCAACCATCAGGATGGACTCGTACAAATTCATTAGTTTGAGGAGCACAGATTGGTCAAAATTCACCAAGGCATTTGAGTTGTCAAGTACAAGAAGTCGTACTGATCTGCTTATTTTATTTAATGCAGTTGCTATCAAACGCACCAGCTATGAGACAGCGTCCAGCGTCCAGCGCTAGGGTTTGAAGGCAGAGTGGTAGACATTGTCAGCTCAAAAATGCAAGCACTTGGCCGATACATATGAGATTCCTTTTAGGGATGGTCTATATGCTAGGCGATCGCCAGAAGTGGTAAAAAACACTTGTTCAAAATCTCAGTTAAAGGAAAGGCGAGAGAATCGGTGCAGTGATTTAAAATCACAAGCGATAACGCATTAGGGCCACTGGCTTTACCTGGCCTTAGTCTTCCGAGTTCCCTGTTGGTATCACCTTGATAAGGAGGCTGGGACTGAGCTGGTGAAAGAACACAATGAAAAAGGGCCGACGGAGAGTTTCCACATCCACCACTCCAGTACTGTCGCTATTCATGAATCAGCTGCAAAACGCAAGCCGCTTCTCCAAATCGCATGGGTTTAACACTTGCACATGACATGCACCATACTGACGAACTTCTCTTTCTTTCGAAATCCGGTAAACTACTTAAAGGATGGTGTCACGATTTTGAGCGATGTTACGGATACTGAGATCCGCCCATTTGGTCACTTTGCGGATAACAGCACTAGCTATACTCTTAAGCGTTATGGTACCAGACCGCCCCGTAGTTTGGGGTTGCAACAAAAGCAAATGCTTTGAACTTCTTCATCAGTTCTAACACCTACAGGCCGTTTACAGGCCGCATTCATGAGGTTATGCTGTTGGATGTGCGTGCTGTTTCTGCTACGCTAAGCCCGTACTCTCTATATAATCGAAGAATAGGCATGTGCTGACCATCAGCAACTTGACGTAACAGAGGTTGCATAAAATTCACCGATGGGAGTGTATCTTCGCGTTCCATCGCAGAAACAGTGATGCATTTACGAAAGTTTACCGTGTGCCCAAGATAATCTGGCACAGTTAACCGATATCCTAACAGTGATTTTGGCCCGTCTGTCTACAACCAAGTGCCCAGCTTGCGTACTACCCATCGTCGACCGATGGACTGCCGGTTATCAGAGCCCCATCTTGGGGCAGGGATAAATTAATGCCCGAAGAATACAGGTGTGCGCTTTGCGGTTGAATACACCACACCCATTGGATAGCCTGACAAGTATCCGTCCTTCCTAGAGACGCGTCGTGTTGAATTTGGTTGATATTATACGGCATTCCGTCCACCTTTACCGGACGGGTAGGCAATTGCCAAACGGCTTGCATGCCTGTCTACCTTGTTGGAAACTATTAGGTTGCCTTACGGCAGCATTCGCTGCTTAGTTATTTCCCCCCGAGAATCATAATATACATGACCAGTGACAACTAGGAACCAACAGAACTAGCTACTATTAGTTAAATGGCAACTTGGTTCTCAGTAGAGTGACCAGCAGTATGACCCAAGTTCCAGGTGCTAGAATTCGTATATACATGCCAACTGACCGCGTGTCTGGCATTTACATAATTTGCAGATTGGTGGTATCGACTAAATAAGCATTGCATTGCATGACAATCAAGTTTGCATGCATTTCCAGTGTACCCTTACAAGTTCACAGTCTTTATTCACTGCAAGAGAGCTTCCGAAGTATTTGCAACAGCTCCGTTGTATTGTATTGGTACCTGTTTGGATGATCGCGAAACGGGCTAGGTTGAATAAAACCAGCCCTGAATCAGCTAGCTTCTTCATGTGTTACTGTTTCAGTCGGCAGCAGAGCGGGATGATCAGGCGCAAAACCAGCCTGACTATAACGATAAGCCATAAGAAAATTCAACGAGGGGTGTATCTCTGACATGTGAGTAAGTAGCGCACTCAATTTACCCGGACAAACCTTCAGCAAATTGTTGCTTTTTCTGTAGAAGCATCAACATTATCCTTGGCGAAATGCGAAAACCAAATCAAATGGGCTACTAAAAATCGCATGTTGCATGATACCGTATTGTGACATTCTAGTGTGGACGGGAAGCAAAATAGATCGTCTGGGATATCCAATGACCAGACCTAGGATCGATTGACACATTTTGATAGAATACTCTGTTTCTAAATACCCTAACATCTTCGACTGACTTACACATATTTAACCCCGTTATACAAACTTTCTGGAAAACTTTACATCATTGTTTCCAAACTATCGCACTGAACACCGAGCCTAGAAATGCAAGTGGAAAGCCAGATTACTATATTCGTTATGCTAAGCACAACGCTTTTAATGAACCCGAAACAGGAGTTAGACATACTTGTGCCCTAGTTGAATGGTTGCCTGACCACAGAAGTTTCAAAAATGTGGTGGTATCCAGCCAGGTAATCTGGGACGCAGTGACACATAACCAAGACTAAAAATAGGGGGCGATTGTTAGTATTCAATACCGTACTCCGCAAAGGGCTTCCTCCTCTTTTGGCATATGAAAATAAACATGCTCAGTATCGGACTCAAGGTAGAGCTATGCAGGTTTCAGCCGAGCGCATTTGCGATTATACAACCCAATTTGGTCTCCTCAGCCTAGTTCCAGTGAGAGAACAATAAGGGAGTCAGTGTGTATCGCGGTCCAAGCTGGAATTTGTGCTGCCCTGATTCAAAGAAAGACACTTCAATTCACTCCATAAAACCCAAGGCATTGTCTAATGCTTTCATAGGGCCAACAAATACAGACAGAGTATCAACCTTTTTACTTTCAATCGCTTATTCAACTGCCAAGCACTTGAGCTATCATTCAATAATTTGAAAACCATTGTGTCTTAACTTTAGGAGAGGTTTGTTGATCAATTCGCTAATTTCTGTGAGAAGGGCTGGAAAGAGCCGCCTGCTAATCCTTGTCCTTTCTCCAGGTTGGGGTGAAATATTACGCTCTAAATCACCTCGTCCGGATTCGAAACAACGCACCCGGCTCAACGTTGGGGCATGGTTCAGTTTGGAGCGTGGGAGGACAGCTTGAATTCAAGAGAACACCAGCGAGTGCTTGTGTATGGATACACATGCGTTTCAAGACATTGTGAGAAGTTGGGCATATTTCCGCCCATAATGCAAACGTAACAGCACTATTTTGTTTCGTTACTGCGCTTAGGGGATACATTGTCTGTAATCCGTACATTCACGTCATTTGTTCTGCTTCCACCTGCAAGTGAATATGAGATCACAAAACATATCGTTTTTATACGATAATCCACAGTAATTTGATGAACTATGTGTACTTGTCTGATACTTTCATGTGAATATTACACGACGTCATTTACCATGCTCATCGACTCTTAGGACATTAGCAGTTGCACTTCTGGGCACTACACATCCACATTAATTTCGGGTCCCGATTGTGCATGATCGCTGTCAAATTCGCAACCTCCATTTAGAGGTTACAGTTAGCAACAACTGAATTCTCTGTTTCAGTATGCGGAACTGGTGGTTATACACTAGGTAACCTCTTGAGACAGAACTAAAGTTTGCAAATAGAAATATTCCATGAGAAAGTTTAGTATTTTCCCACTTGCAACAGACACCGTGACTACCAAGCAGATGAAGGTGAACATGAAGCCCATGCTGCCACTAAACGACAAGCGACTGATCCCACTTTTTATAGATTGAGCGCGATTAATCCCTGTGTCTTTACTTTAGCGTTGTTCGCTGCGCTCTCCCGTGGACCGGTGAACAATCAGCTCCGCATCGTATTTCCCATATGATTGTTGCAGGCTTTTTTATCTGAACCGGAAAGTTGCAAGTGCAACCAACATTTCTGGAAATATGCACACAATGTTTAGCTGCGGATGGTTTTCAAACTTCGGCGCTAACCACCTTCCCTATTAAAAACCCACATTGTCTACCGTGGCAAAGTTCTATGTCATTGTTTGTCTCACGCTGAGTATTTAGTCCACTGGGGAAGGCAAAGTACACGGAACGGGCAGTACAAATGCGTATATTGTTTTCGACGAAAGGGAACTGCAAACATAAATGTAACACGATGGGAAATAAGGGCAGTTATTTGCGCAAGTGCTAGTCTCAAAAGGTTCACGTTTGATGAAGATGTGGATATATGGCGATTGTTTAACTCGCAAGCGTCACGAATAGATTGGACGATAACGGGACACTGCATATCAATGCTCAAACAAGGTACTGTTCTAACCCAACTTGTCTAAATGTAATGTAGTCCACACTCGGCTGACTAGCCCATAGATGCTGGGAAACTGCGTCCTGCATTCGATCTCCCCGAAGTGATAAATTTGAATACCGATTCTAGCTAACTTCAGTTGCCCAAAGTAAACTGCGAAGGTGTCAAAGACCAGAAGTCCAACAGAAAGACCTCATGCGAAATGTTTAGGAGGTATTTACGAATCATTATGCTCACAGGCATTTGAAACATACTTGTAGCCTACAATGGAATATGCTACCCAGAATAAATAGAGGTAAATTTTCCTCTTTCACATGACTCAACAACAAAGATGAACCAAACGTATTGACGGATCCTGCAACCTTCCATATCAGCTTAGGCAGAGAGCCCTGATTGCTCAGAAATTCGTATCGCCGCTTACGATATAACTATGGAAGCTCAACCGCATTTCGCCATCGTTTAAACTCCAGTACAACACCAAACTGATTGTCAAGAAACTAATTTATCCAACAAATATGGTAGTGTGGGTTGTTGTCGGAACTTTTTCTCTTCCTGTATGACAACGGTGGAACACCATCACCAATTATGGTGTTTCTTCCTCCACCTCTATCTGTGTTGAAAGGCGTCTTGACGCTGTTCTGATCCATTTACAGAGACAACATAGTAGTACAAATTATGTCTTACCAGTATTCCTCGACTTAATCGCGATAGTTACCTTCATGTGGAAACAATGGCAAATCGACAGATGCGCTCATCATTTTTCGCCAAATTCTCTTCCCATCTACATTGCTGGTCCACACTAGTCAGAAATATTCTCTAGATTGTTATCCTTATTTCTTTAAGAGGCCACTGTTACAGAGCCCAGTCTGATAGCCAGTCAAGTAACGGAGATGTCTATAACACAATGTTCGCCCTTCTTTAGAGAGTACAACGAAAATATACTTTGAAAATCAGTAGACTCGTTTGTCATCGACTTACAGCGGAATCCATATGCATTTCCCCGTTTACAATTTCCGTCAGGATATACAGGGAAAAACTAATTAACCTATCATAAAGGTTAATGCTTTCCATTTTAGCAAGTCTAGTCGACAGTTGAGCAGCACAACTTTTGGCTTTAGATGTCGTACTCTTAGAGATGGTAGTTAATTTGGGTAGTTGTATTTGGCAATCACGGCTGTGCCTTGTGTTGGGATGTATGCAATGTATGGTCCAGCTCAGTTGTCGGTGAAGGTGATAACAAGTAATAAGATCCGGAAAAGTAGACAATTCTGCTTACTGGTGGCAAATTTTGTAGAATATTTGCTTGTGTTGCACAGCCCGTTTACAGTAAATTGTTCCACCTACGCGCTTTAACAGAGATCAACACGCGACACCCCAGCCCACTAACGTAGAATATAGTTGATGGCTATATGGACTTATTATCTATTGAGACGAAAACAGTTTAGAGTACTAGGACACTTGAAATAAAACTGACAGGTGGCTGGGACACGTGTAATCCAAATTAGCGAGGACGATGATAATTGATAAATGATAAATGTTATATTCCTCGGTGTTTCGAGGTGCAGTCCAACTATGTGGTAGTCGAACTGCTTCTTACATGGGAACAGTAAGTTGATGCGCAGCCAAACGCGTGCTCATCGAGAAGGGCAGACTAGTTCGCCCAGACAGCCATGGGATATTAAGTCTCAGCTATGGTAAAACCCTGCATTTTCCACCTTACTTAACATATAGTAGCTCCCATCTCTTCTCATATGGCTGAGTCTAGTGCATCGCAAGCTTGGTTGACAATTTATTCGGCGTTGTGGCAAAAGGAAATGTCATGCAGTAAGGATGAAGAGGCTTTTTTCTGTTCATGACTAGCGAAGCGAGTAGCAGTTTCTTGATTAATTAGACCAACGCGTAACGAAATATCTCATCATGCGGTTGACCGAATCCATCCCAGAGTTCACCAGCCGCAACTGCCAAAATGGAGGGAGGTGTCCACCCGAAATGGAACAGGTGCAAGCGAGGGACCACCTGTGGGACGCTCAGGCACTTGCCCCGAGTTGAGCAAAAGACAACGCGAATATGACCACGCTAGTGCCGTGGGTGCGCTAGGTGCACACGGGGCCTATATTCCCGCAATAGAAATTGAGACTGGAATCTGTTAAAGAAAAAGCCCACATTACACCACTTCTTGTTGAATGCTAGAGGGGAATTCCAGGTCGGCGCACGTGTATCTCCTATAAGTCGTCCGATCTCCTAAGGCAACGGACTGAAATTTACAAGCTAACAAGTACTTGCACAAAAGGCGAAATAACACAGACTCAATGTGGATTCATATAAGCATAGTATTCGAAAGCGTCGAATGTTGGAACTGGCTGCATTCTTCAAGTGCTTATTATATATGCATGCAAAAATGTCCATAAAGATAGGTAAACGCGGCCGTGGCTTAGTTACGGGGAATCCACAAAAGCAAGGTTGCGAACGCAAACATCCGAGTTACTGACAAGCATAGAAACAAGTCACAGAAACAGCTCTACTGATAGCTGCATTACTTCACGAAAACATTTGGTCATAACTGTAATTACTTTTGTAGTCGATCACAGTCAACCAGTCTGAAAACTAGTTTTGAGTAGCGCCTTTAAAAATTTAAGCAATTATTTCTGTTATGCATTTCTGCTGCGCAAACTGATCAGATCACCTATCGGAAAATATCTCCTTTCCTCGATAAATATACTAAATATATTTATCAGTAAGCTGCCTCTGGGCATTTTCACAGTTGTAGTTTCTGAGGCAAAGGATGTGCTCAGTTTGCGTATATGGAGCCTAATACCAATAACGAGACGGCAACCATCGTTGTCCCTAACGCCACAGCGAATTTCTTGGTGTACATGGCGTGACGAAAATAGAGGCATCGGATGCACACACTGCACCTGAAGTACGCATGTAAGGGGCGAAACCACCTTCAAGTCATTGCCGGTCTAGATAATCTATCCCGTATGTGGGACATGGGGTTCTCGCTTGATGTCTAACAGATTCGTAGTTCACTGACGGCGTTGTCAAAAGTGAAAACACCATGACCTTCCACTTGAATTCCACGGCAGGACCCTATGTAACGACATGAGCAAGCAACCATGCGTCACAACCTCGTAATTTCTCATCAAGTTGCTTGAGCTTAAAAGTGGACTGATTCATTTGAAGCTCACCATAACTAAATCTCACACGTTGGTACCAGTAGTGCCTCACCGTCAAGGTTTCAGGACGAAAACCGTGTGGCACGAAGCATGCGCCTGTATTCAGCCTCTGTAGAGACCATTATTTAACTATGGTACCAATAAATGCTTGAAGGTTATGCTTCGAACAGAAGTTAGATGCATTTGTTTTATGAAATGGTACTAGTTCCAAACCCATAGTCTGGTGACATATTCCTGTAGATCCCTATAGTGGAAAACCACATATGCGTCTTAAAATGAGTAATGAATTGCTTGTCCTGCGTCGTCTTCGCATACACTCCAATACAACATGTATTCATTGTAACTCCGTAAGACAAGACAGTAATGTGTGTGGAGGGATGGCGACTATTAAGAATCCTGTCCAACGTCACTCTAAGTTAAGTCACTTGTCTATTGGTGAGCCCATACTGCATCCACCTCAAGTTCCTCGACATACTTAGGAAAATCTGGCATGTACAGACTGGGTACTTATAGCATCTTTAGTAGGGAGAAACACAGTGTTCGAAGCGGAGGGCCTAAGGTGTACATTGAAAAGCCAGCGTCCTAACCCAAATGTAGCTGTATTGTGTCTTGAGTCAGGCACTAACATAAACGCCGTGCATCTCCCATCACTGTTGAGTGAGTGAAACCCCGAAGGTCCAACACAAGAAATGGTAAATTTCGAGGGACTAATGCCCTGTCACGGTCCACATTGTGTTCAGACACAGCAAACAGATTACCAGGTAACATTTAAATTCCCCATTTTAAAGGTTTTGACAACAAAATTCAAACCTTTTCTAACTCAGACTCCTTTGAAATTACTTCGTTTGTACCCGAAGATAACTGACCACCGGTTGAGAGCCACAATTTAACGTTTTTCATTACTAGCCGTAAAACGCAACAGTCAGACGGCCAGGCGAAATTGACAGGAAATGGTCCGATGGAATTATATTGCACAACTAAATGTGTCATGAGAGCTGCATTAATTCGGGTACACGGTTCATCGAAATCATATAATAAAACAGGACTACCGAGTGAACAGCACCCCTGTTTGTGCGTTCAATGAAACAATGACGTTCAGTCGGTACATGCCACTTCGTTTATACGATTTACCTCTAACACAGGGGTCACCAATTTAAATCCATTAACTGAAACCGATGTATCAGATTAGACGATCGTCCTCTCCCTAATAGTTGCGTAAGCAGATGGAAGAGTGATAATCTACAGGAGTGAATCTAGTATTAGGGCTGTCCCTAAAACGACGACGCATCGATCGCGCACAGGTCACCGAGCAGACTCTAATGTCGTACACAATTCTTAGGTGCATTTGTACGCCCCGCATCAGTCAGCCATTCAGACAGCTTCAGACCAGCGTCATGATTTTGTAGATTCAACAGTGTGGCGGTAAAACGGCTGACCGTAAACTTTGAACCTCGGTGATAGTGTAAATAGCGCCAACCGGCCACCAATCGATCTCAGCTGACCTTGCTCTACTTGATTGTCTATGCGACGATGAGAATCCGTAAAATACTCGATCGTCTCACAATTCTCGACGTACAACAATTTTGCTCGGAATCTTAAGGGGAACTTCACGTTTTTAGTTGGCTACGCGCAGTCGGGTCATGATGCGACTATAATATTCCTCCGGTCCGGTGTTCCAAGCTCTTCATTGTCCAGATAGTATGGAGGGCCGTAACACAAAATAAATACCTCGTAGAAGGCTGGATGCTCAACCGTCTAGTAAGAAACCGATGTGAGGAAGCAACTAAAGAAGCACAGAACAGGGAAAGAAAAAATGCCGGATAGTAATGAGAGGGTAAGGATAACGGGAAGCGAAACCGATCTAGCTCTTACCTGTTAACGTGTTACTCTGACGCCCACGGAGCGGCTATACGAGTAACGCATGCAGTTTGTAGATAT
>OX104065.1:11906513-11947026 GCA_944474145.2 Dicrocoelium dendriticum | reverse complement strand
TCCAGTATGCATAACTACGCAGATGTTATCACAAAGACTCTTAGACTACATTCGTACTGCAAAGCTCGTTAATCGCAGCACAGCGAACGATAACCAAAATCAGTGGTCCCCAACCCCCGGGCAACGGACCGATACCGGTCCGTGAAGCAACTGGTACCGATCGCCAAAGAGAAATTAAATTATTTCTATTTTATTTGCTATGGTGTATTTCGCTCGGGATTGTGCACCTTTCCATGGACGATAGGTTAACTGGGAGCTGAGCGGCTGCGAGCCGTAATGACGTTGTAGCTTTGGCGGAGAGAAGGTGTGTATCGCTCAACTCTCTGTTCACCGGTAGTTTCTCTTGTTAAACACTGCTTGGTGTAGGTGTATCTCATGTTGTATTTTTGCCTTTTATTCGTCCGCGTTTATTTTCTGTCTAACGATGTGTGATTTTCCAGGTCACTTGAACGCACAAATTTAACTAACAAATTAGCAAAAATGGGTACGAACCGGACGTCGTTAGAAAGTTTCCTCGGGAAAAACAAAGACCCAGTGAAGATAAAGAAGAGCCTACAACCTCAAAGAAGCACATAACTTTACCAGACAAAACGATGAGTCCTACTTGAACTACGGACTTATCTGGACAGGTGATTACCCCACACCAACGACCATTTGCATCGTTTGAGACGACGGGCTATCTAATGGGGCAACGTAACCTAGAAAACAGCTTCGTCACCTGAATGCCAAGCGCGCTGGATTAAAAGACTAGCCCCTGGAATATTTTGAAAAAAAGTTTACGGGAACAGGAAGGAGAGAAGAAATTCCTGATAGTCGTCATATCAATGAAGAAGAATGTATTGAGAGCACAATATCTGGTGACTAACAATATTGATATGGCTAAAAGGCCATTCGAAATCGGTGAAGAGTTGATGATGTCCTCCAGTAAAGACCTTTGCCGTAGAGTTATAGGAGAAGCTGCCGTCAAAATGAAAACACATGTGTCTTTTTCGGCTAATAATGTTGCTAGGTGAATTTAGGAAGTATCCTAAGATATTGAGACACAATTGTTGTAGTTACCTTAAAACATCACCGTGGTAAGCACTTCAGCTTAACGAATCTACTGATATCGACAAGGCAATACTAGTTGCTTAAGTGCGATATCTTTGACAGGAGGATGTGCATTCGGATTTCTTACTTGAAATATCGGTGCCAACCCACACTACAGGAAGAGTACTGCTCAATTCACTGGATGGTTATATATCAGGATGAATGAAACGATCGTTTTGTGCAGATATATGCACCGACGAAGCTGCTGCCATGACCGAAAGACTGTCTGGTTTAGCTGCTCGCTTTAACGAGGTTGAATATGTGAGTGAATCTACACAGTATATCATTCACAGAGAAATACAGGAAAGCCGAAAAAAGTCGCCGGAATTTATCAGTGTCTTGACTGATGTCTGCGCAGTCATTAGCAACATCAAATCACACGCTCTTAACTCGCACCCCCGTTTGATCAACTTTGTGAGGTGATGGACGCAAAGTATAACTGCCTTCTCTAGTACATAGAAATAAGATGGTTATCCAGATGAAAATGGCTACATAGCGTATTTGAATTACGGGAATCACTGCAACGATTGCTATCAGAGAAAGTCTCCTTTGGCGCCACATTTCAGTAACAAGTTATGGGTCGCAAAACTGTCTTACCTGTGTAACATATTCAGCCTGCTCAGTGAACTCAATCTATCCCTTCAGGGGAAAATTAAAACTGTTTCCAAGTTGGCAGACAAAGTAGCTGCGTTAAAGCCAAACTGGAGTTTTGGGACGGCGCGTGAACTGGGGCATTTTAGATATGTTTCAGACATTAGGGTGCATTTTAGACCAGATTGATGCTGAGCATTCATTCGCTCAGTTAATGTAGGATCACCTGTGTTTGCTTTTAAAAGAGTTCGAGCGCTACATCCCAATCACAAATTACCAACAAACTGATGAGTAATGGATCCGCGACCCATTTGCTACAAGCCAGGCGAAGCTAGCTTGTCTGTGCAAGAAGAACATCATCTGTTGGAGATTGCAAATGACGGCGGCCTCAAAACTACCTTCATGACAACAACTATGCCGGTGTTCAGGCTTAAAGTCATAGCGGATTACCCTCAGATCGCCACCACAGCACTAAAATCCCTATTGTTATTTCTGACATCCTATCTGTGTAAACGGGGTCTTCTGCAGTGACAGCAATCAAAAAAAAACAACGGAACAAACTGGACATGATGGACAAACTTCGATTTCATTGCCTAATACCTCAGGATGGGGAAGCCTCGCTTTAGGGAAACAAGCTCAGGGTTCCCGTTGATTTAGTGTTCCAGTGAGACAACATGGTAAATCATTTAATATTCATGTTTTGGTGTAGCTGGATCTTATATTTAAGGCATGTTTAATTTCAGTTAACTTCAAATTATTACCTCAAAACAATCTAATATATAAGCAAGCAACGCCCCCTCCCCCTCAGCGGGCCGGGGTAAAATTATCACAATTTGCCTGGCCCGTGACGATAAATGGTTGGGGACCACTGATCTAAATTATAGCTGGTAATGTTTGAGTGTGTGCTTGTCATTTGCTGAAAGACAAATACTTCAAATTAGGAGCCGGTTGTGGGATACACAGTAGAAGATGGAAATATTTGTTGCCTGCTCAATACGGCATGCTAGTGGCTATCTACACCTTTTCCCGGCCAAGTTGTCCTCTTGGGCAACAGAAATAATCTTAGGGGGCATTCAACATGAGTCTACTCAATTAACTTGTTCCGTGCGCAGGAGCTGAAGCGTCCCAACTGCACCCCTATGACTTAGTGCGTTTGAGGTCCAACTGGGTGAAGGCGACAGGCTATACACGCACTTCTACACACCTGCCCAAGCACGGAACAAATTAATTGAGTAGACTCATGTTGAATGCCCCCTCAAATTATTTCTGTTGCCCAAGAGGACAACTTGGCCGGGAAATGATATAGTCAGACAGTGCCAAATAACTATAGCATTTTCCAGCTTCTTGCAGCTGTAGTAACGGTTGATTCTGACGGCTAGCCGACTCTCATTGTTGGTGAAGCTTTCATCGTCCATTCCTATGTGAATGAACGCAGTTGCTTTATCTAAAGCATTAGGATCGCAATGTACATACGAGGCCATACAAACAGTACCCCAAATTAATACTCGGATCCTTTCCAACACACGGATTCCAAGAAAGTATATTCACTGCGCCTTCATTTTTGGAAAATAAGCAACCAAAGCTTCGGTAGGGACAAAGGGTGGTTACAACAGCAACTATCTGACTTTCCTAATGTCGGCAATCAGAGATTGATCTATTTAGATCAAATATTTTTCGCACCTAAGAAAAGGAATTCCATCATTCTCTAGAAAATATTCATTTACCGCTCATTGACCGGATATAAACTTCCACCCCATCCCATGTAAAATGAGCCAACTACCGTTTTGTCAATGGAAACCGAGAACCCATGTTCTTGCAAGCTATGCCGACACATGCAGTGATGTGTGTGTGAAATATCTCAATTGACATCCCCTAGTTGTATGGACACTGACATTAATTTTGAACTTAATGGAGTAAATTTTGACTAAATAAATAAACTTTTATTCTCCACAATGCGAGGCACCTCTTTACGGGCACGATCAGGTTGGGCTAACATAGTGTGTTCAAAAAGGTACAAACATCCATGTTTGGCATGACAGTGAATGTGTGTATGGGTGTGTATACCTATGTAACTGTGTATGAGTGTAGCTTGTGTTTGTGAACATGCCGCGGCATTTTTGACTGTTTGTAATTGTCAGGAAGGTAAATATAATAGACTGATCCCCGTGGGTTGGATAGCGTTTTCCCGATATTCACAGGGTAGTGACTTTAGTTTGTGGCGAGTCACATCCGCCACGGCGCAGTGTTCATTAGTAGGCCTTTGTTGCATTTTATAGAGAGAACGCTTGCCAGGCGAAAACCCACCACTTCATGCAACACTGCCGCCGAACTATTTGCTGAAACGAATTCAACCCAAACCACCCAGCTGCAACATGATGAGGTTGTTCGTCTAGCCAGCATATGCATAAGGATATGGGAGCTACGTTACCCTGATTCCAAAGTAGTTGATACGAAGACATGAATACAGCGTCCAAACCTTCCTCAGGATAATTCGTGCATTTCCAACCGAAACCAGACAACCACCCTGGACAGTTGTCTGATTTGTCTGCGTTCAGCTAACGACTCAGCAGGTCTTACACTACTCAGCATCTGTTTGAGGTTGACAACCACTGGTCAACTTAGGCACTGGTCTGAACGTTCTAAACCACATTGCGTAGATTAGTGATAATATCTCTCGACCGCGGTTGCTGACGCATCCACGACGCAACACAGCTGAATCATTTTGATTGTCAATGTACCCCACATGGCGGACGTGGGGTGAGTAATTCGTGTGCCGTGATATTGACGACGCTAATTGTACATACCTTCTCTCTGGTCCGATGTAGGTTTTGGTGGCTTACCTGACATTCATCTCCGCGTGACAGGCCACATCAGGCTGCGCTGGAGCCGAATGTTAGCAAACCGCTCAGTCTCTCGATATCCAGACCGTGTTTATCGGCTTCAAGTGCCAACTACTCTTTGCTGGGGTAAATGTGGTGCGGATTGCTAGTGAAAATACCAGATACCCAGTTCCGTCCCATCATGGGTCGACTGGTGGTTCAATTCTCCCATTTGAGCGTGATGAAGAGGAGTGGCTCGGTTACACATGAATCATATATCATATTTTTCTACCCTCCAGCGCTATTGTCGCAGTTTGGTACTACAGGTGGATTAGACTAGTGTGACTTTACGGGTAGTATAGATCAAGTCCCCCAATGATCTGTAACCGGTGTCTAGTAAAAGGGAAAATACCACGCAGGTCTGGAAAACGATACCGGCCAAGGTGGCATGTCAGCTTCTATCCCATCACAGAATTGGGTAGAATACGACAAAAATGACAGCTGCATGATGTTCGAAAGCAACGCCATTGTGGTACATCGTAGCTTTGTGCTGAAATGTGATCCAAGTAGGATGATCATATATGGATACACAGGCGAAAAGTTGACCTTACTGAGTGACCGAAGCTGCTTTTCTTCGAAGACCCTTGTTTCGCTTCGGATGAAATCTTGCAACAATATCGCGGATGCGGTATGTTCCCCGCAGCAACGCGTGATCCTCCACATTGCCACTGAACGTACCAGAAACTTGTCCGTCTGACAATCCTCCACCTGTGAATGGGTTTGTCAAATGGGGAAGAACACGCGTTAACTACATTAAGTAGAGTTCTAATGTGGTGGGATATTAGGTTGTCATTACATGAAATGGAACGTCCTGTCTTCTAACAAATATTTCTCTGTACCAAGATGAGGCTGTGTAACTAGAATGTGATCTATTGACAAAAGGATGAAAATGGTTCCTTTAGTAACGGGTACTAAAGAACTGATAGGCACAAGTACGCTTATTGAAGACCTCCCTTCCTAATAAAATAGGCAAGATATTTGTGAGAAACATCCAAAAGCTTTTAGAGCATATATGACGTTCTTGCTACAAAATAAGATGCTTCAAGCTTTGGTTTCGGCGCACTGTCGCAAGCTTCGTGGGTTCATTCCTCATCATTTTGCTCCAAACCATATTGCCCATGTTTAATCGGTAGAGATTTTTCAGTTCTGCAATTTAGGCATATTGTTCCGGATTATCCACAGCTTAGCTATGGAATTCCTTTGCCGATTGTCCAGTACTGACTTGTTCACCTCGTCCAGTAAATCAGCGACGTAACAGCCAAACGTGGGGTAACTAAGAAGCGGTTTATAATGTGTGAATATCAAACCATCGACAAGTACCGCAAAATGGTTATGGTGTAAACAGTGTCGATAAGAAGTTTCGGCACAGATGTAAGTATGTCTGCCTGGAATTCAAGAAAGCCTGGGTAATGTACCTTAGGTGCTTTCTACTGGCTTCCTGATAACGAGCGAGATGCACATGGGCGTGTCGAAGGTGGCTGCTTCCTTTCGCAAGCTGGAAAAACGTGTGTAAACCAGTCACCAGTTGATCGTTTGTACAAAGATGATGATGTGCCCGTCAATGGTGCAGTGGTTTTCACTGTACGACACTGAAACCTGGCCGTTGTACAAGTAGGATAGCCGATACCTAGGGCGCGTTCATCAACAGTGCATGCGTCGCAATTTGTGTGTCAGTTGTGTGACAGAGTTGCAGACACGTAGGTACTCCGCCGCAGCGGTATTGATAGTGTGGACTGCATACTTCTGCCGCAACATCTGAAGTAGCTCGGACATGTCTGTCGTTTTGCTTCGACTTGGATACCGAAACAGCTGCTATATAGCCAACTGCGTGCAAGGTAGCAGAACATGGACATACCGAAGCTACGTTAATCGGACATGAGCAGTGGGAGTTCATCACGAGCTATTGCCCACTTTAGGTGTTAGGAAGCAATGACAGTGGATCTTTATCAATGGCCAGCCCACATCCAGAATGTGGCCAAGCAACCTCTACCCCGCTTACTGTATCCAGAAGTTTTTCGGTGGTGCAAAGCAAGCCACCCATGTATCCTGCATAGCCGCAGCACTTCTGTGGCGGTCCTTTGAAGACCGTAATGACAGACAACTTCGATAATGTATGTCGCAAACCATGCCCCCATCTATTATTTCAATGCAACCACGTGTTGTAGTCACACTTACAGTCATTGTAGAAAACATAAGCTTGCACGCGATACAATATATTTTAGAGCCTAACTGAATGAATGAATTTGAGCCCAAGCAGCTTATTTTTACATTAATTCGCGTTTGTAGCTAAAGATGATGTAATTGCCTTATACACCGTTATATTCTTTTTGATATATTCGGTTGAAATCAAAAAATTCGTCATACATTACGCATCATCCAATGAATAGTTTCAAGACAAGGTCTGACATTCGATCATTATCGTAAGTTTCATCTTACATACGCTTCTCTGTTCCCTCTGTGTTTAATACTCCTCTACCTTTAAAGTCAGTGCCATCCTTCACACTTACGATAAATTCCAGCAGAGGCACTAGAGCATCGACTGTGCTGTATGTGAGGAGGGAACATTTAGCACGCAGTTTGGCTGTCGTCAAAGACGATGCTTTTCATAGACTCCAACGAAATAGTACTGTATGTGCGACAGATTGAATACCTTTTGATTTCTTTCAGCTGGTAAGCTTACCGGATGGGAGTTACGTAAGCTTAACTTAGTAAGGAGCAAAATTCCGATAGTGGCATTTATTGCCTGATTTAAGCTTTTCAACTACAGGACATGAGAACTCGCAGTATACCACCTCAGCTATCCATGACGTGTACGAGTTAGTTACCGAAAATTATACCAAAATTTCGCTACCACATTGCATTTCATCGCAATGATGGCTCTGGTGAAGAGCTGAGAAGTTAACCGTCATCATGAGGAGGAATAGACTGTGCGAAAATTCAGCAGCGTAAGGGTTAAGTTACTCTACACACTATGGCCTGAAGTGTGGGAACCTGCAACTTGACTTTGGCATCCAGTTTTCTTCTGTAAAGTAAAATAAATTGTTGGGAACACAGAACATATTTTTGCTCGGTGACTGACTAGGTAACTGACACAATGCTTCCAATATTCAAGTATTCTGCTCAATTCAAACCATCATGTGTATCAGACGAGAATATGCAGGTAAGATGCAACAGTTTAGCATGACATGGATTGCATCCGCCTGAATTTGTGAGCCAATCCAATGGTTCTGAAGGCCTAGAGCACTGAAGAAACCAGCGATACACATGTCAACTGGGTTCTCTGGTGAGATAGATTTTTGTGGCAAGTTACTACTGGGAAATTAAACTCATTTAATCCGTGTCAAGTGCAATAAGTGTTAAAATTCATATTTGCTCCATACGCAGTCTATCGCACCAGCTTCAGCCACTGCTTCAAATGCTAAATTAAATAACGCATTAAGAAAACTCTAGCGTATATTGGAAAGGAATGCAGACAATTTCTTACGCAAGAAAATACTTTCTCATTTCATACCTGCTAGTAATCACTCCTTTTGCAGATAAGTGGGATAATGTTGATTGCAGAAAATATGGTTTGTTTTGAAGTATTCACGACAGCGTTGAAATTCATCAACAGATATGTTCAGCCAAACCAACATTCGAAGCATTTCTAGACGGAAATTTGACATGAAGTTGACTAAATGGAGATCCTACAAAATGGTGTCTAAAACAACAATTACAGCTGTTTTGTTTTATACCAAGAGTATCTGACCTAATTCGGGATATACTTGATGCGCTGATTTCTTGGTGCCAGTACTAAAAATTGAGAGATCAATTAAACTTTTCCTTTCCTTAATTTTATAACGCTTTAAAATGAACGTAGAAGGTTGACTGAAACACGTGAAATACCGACCTTCAGCAACCTAAATATTCCCAATTATTAGAATGAACCAAGGTAAGCAGCATCTGAGTAAGGAGTACTTTTTGGCAATTCTCAGCAGACTCAAATATTACATGCTGAAAACAAATGGCAAAATATACCGGATTGGACTGCTTGCAATCATGCCGGTATCCAAAACAGTTTTGGAGAGAAATACGCCGATGTGTTCTCTGCCCGAATGTGCGTAATTTGAGGCGGTACTCTTTCAAATATATGGATAACATTCACACGAAACTATCGGAGCTGGAAAGATTCATCTCACAACGAATGCCCATGGGAATATCAGAAGAGTTACGAAGTCATTTTTAAGCATACGCAGAACAGGTTAAAAAGCAAAGAGGTGCACAGAAAAGAAGGAAACTGCTTAGCTGGCTAAAAAGCCAAGTGAAGCAACTGAACATTACGAAGAACCCGGAGAGGTAGGTGTCTAACCTTTCTTGTATCATGCTTAGCCCAAGGAAACTGACTGTTTTCTCATTAGGCCCCTAAGTTGTGCATTGCTTGCAAAAATGTTGAGCAAGGTACATTAGAAGGGCAATTTGAGTGGTTAACAGAGCAGGCGCGCGATGTGTCACCGAATTCGCCAGGGGACGTTGAGAACCTGGTAGTCAGCTTAGTAAACTCAAGTCATGATTATACTAAGACTAGACCTGCCAATAGTGATATTCTTACAAGTGAACATATGCAGTTAATTAGAGAGTTATGGTTAAACAATGTTAAGCAACTCTAAGCCGGATAAAGATTCTGGTATAGTTCTAATGGATAGAACTGATTAAGTCAGTAATATGCAATACATTCTTAGTGATGAACACAAGTTTCAAAAGCTAACAGTAGAAAAGGATAACACAGACGTGTTAGAAAAGCGACTGACCGATTTGCTCCGATGAATGATGAGAGCGGATGTTATCCCAAAGTCCCAATTCGAAGAGCTGAGACCTTCAGGCAAACATCTAACATGGTTGCAGGGTCTCCTTAAAATTCACAATGAGTGCGCTCTAATGCATTTCATACTGGATATGGTTAGCTTTCCGCAACATTTGATAGCTCAGTGGATGGTTGAGAAGCTAGAACCGCTGCGTAGAACAGTCTTCACTTACTTCGTGAAAGACACTTTCGAGTTTATTGACAAGATAAGAGGCGTGAACCTTAACAACGAATGGATGTCAACATTTGATGCCCATTCCTTGTTTACGAATTTTCCGTGTTGGAAAAGGTGGAATATGTTTAGAAATAGAACGGCAACTGAATGTACCTATAAATTTCCCAGGAAATCTTTATGAAGGAATTGTTACTCAGATACAGCCTAAACGTGTAGCTCACCGTAAAGGGATAGTTGTATCGTCAAAGGGATGGAGTTGTCATGGGATCATCACTGGGGTACTTTCTAGCAGAGATCTTTATGGAAAAATTGGGGCAAAATGTATTAAGAACGCACAACAGCGAAGTCGAGATGTATCTACCTTTTGTGGATGCTACATTCATGCTCTGCGAATTGAAAGCGCAGGCCGTGAAACTGATGGAAGCCTTTAATGATGCGCATCAGAATTTACAATTCACATATGAGCACGAATCCCGAAATCTACCACCGTTCCTGCATGCTGATATCTTCAAAAGCGAAGATGGATCGTGTAGTAGAGCAGTGAATAGAAAACCAACTTGGACTGGACAGTACACCAATTTCTATGGTGCGGTACTTCTACAGTACAAAAGAAATCTAGTCCACATTCTTGACTTCTGGGCACACGGAATGTGCACACCGGGCGCAATCACCAAAGAATTGCTGAGGATCTGTGACGCTCTAAGAGCGAATGGGTATCCAGATAAATTCATCCTCAAACACTTGAAAGAACGCATGATAAAGCCACCGAGGATGAACGTACCCAAGAGAGAACTGATTGTGCATTTTCCTTTCAAAGTTGACAGGGTGGCTGTTGGCTGTCCAACGGTCTGAAAGACGTTGTTGAAAACACTTATTTCGCGGCTCGTCTACGCATTGTATTTTACAACAAGCCTTTATTCGCAAAAACTTTGAAAGCCAGGCTGCCTCCGGTTACTCGATCAATGTTTGTTTATCCTTACTCGTGCTCCTGTGGTTCACGATACATGGGTCGTACTACAAGGCGCCTATCTCATAGGCTTCTCGAAAACATCCCGAGGTGGTTTTACGAAGGCGAAGGTAGGTCTACTAACAGTTCCTTCTTGTCTCACATTCTAGATTGCGGTCTAGCAGCGACGGAAGACGATTTCAGAGTTCTCTATACTATCCCTGAAGGTTTCTCGTGCGGATTCAGGAAGCCACTTCTATCTATTGCGGAAGCTATCTACATGTGCCGCCTCAAGCTGAAATTGTGGGTACAGATAAAGTTTGCACTTCTTTTATTTCTGTCGTGACCTGCAACTTCGGTTGTGATTTCCCTGTACATAATTTGCCATCTTCAATGACCCCGTGTTTTATTGATTTGTTCCAGTTGGAAGCAAACATTCTGATCAATACGCATCCCACTCCGGCACATTTAGCACTTTTGCGTTATCATGACTTGTTTGATTCTAATGAGAATTATCGATAAGAACATTTTACTCACATTCTGCCTCCCTTGATTCATACCGATAAGTAGAAAACTGATGCAATAAATTTGTAATTTAACTATGCTTATGTGAACATTTGTTATAAATGTTTCTATGTGGTAGATTTTATTATTTTACAGTTTTGTAGTACTACCATTAACGTTAGTAATCGGCCCATATATAGTCAAATCAAATCAAGTCAACATAAGCTTTGTGAACCCCACTGCGCATATTTTCCGCACTTTTGCACTAGCAGTGCAGTGGGAGTACAAAAAGCTTCTTAACATGACAGGAAAATGGCGCAAAATAAACAGAACCGAGTATACATACCTGCACTCAAACAAAGCTTCACACGTGATATCAGTGATCGTGTTAGAGTTCACTAGAAAACGTCATAAATACCGCAGAACAGTTATGAGAAGAAGCAGTGCGCAAAAGCAAAACCTTAATTTTTGTGCGCATTGATGAGAAGGAACGAGTTTTCGATAACTCATTATGCAAAGGGTGATACGGATTAGTTAAAGTCTATGAAGCAAATCTGTAACATGCGTCAAACTGCTTGGCAAAAATGAAGTTTAGGAGAGACCCTCGGGATAATCCACTGCATTTAGAGATGTAGTTAACCGAACGGACAATTATTGTAGTCTTTTTGAAGAAGTCCAGAGAAAACAACAGGTCAGCAGTGCAACCAATGATGGAGAACAACGGTAGTTACGAATTTATAGATTCAATTGCGTAGTACTGTAAGAAACTTGAGCTGCAAGGCATATAATGATGTTCATTTACCTTGCGAAATGTTTCGTCGATGTGTGTACCCCATGGGTTAAAATACGCCAAGATAACTAACATTGCGTTAACTAGGTGTAGTGCATTCGTTCACAACAATGGCGCTCGAAGCACTGGGCAGTGTGACATTTGTCAGCGAGGCGAAGAGAAATGTTTACGTCTCGCACTTTGAAGCGTTAGGGACAAGGGCTCGGTAAGACGACCACTATTCAAGCTCTTCCAATCCTCTTTGAAGCGCCGAGAATGGCTCGTTGGTGGGAACGACGCTGCCTAGAGCAACGTCATCGGTGTACCTACATCCAAGGAAACCTGAGGGAATAGGAACTCTCTCGATGTACAAGGAAAACAAAAGGGATAGAGGATGGTCCCTATAAGAGACCCCCAGTCGTTATTAGGAGTGGAGGACATTTGCCGTGTAGCTGGCTGAGTTGCGAGCGAGTTGTATAATGATTTCTAATTAGATTGCGCACCTCTGCTTGAACGCCGTTTGTGGATATTATTTTGAGAAGTAGTGACCTATCGACACTTCTAAAAGCGTTTGAATTATCCAGGAAAGGCAGAATACTCTCTTGCGAGTCATATCTAACGCAGATGCTATTGAGTGAACCAGGTAGTCCACTGCATCCAATGAGGAGCGTTTGGGTTTATATGCAAACTGAGGGGCATCACTTGAAAGGGTGCTTGTACAAATTAAAGGAATAAGCAGTCGTTCTAATACTTTCAACTGGACAGATATACAAGCAATGGGATGAATCTCTGAGCTTCTTTCTTTGGGACTGACGTTATCCTGACGGGTATTCATATGTCAGGGATAGTGTCACTGTGTAAGCAACCATTGAACTGATATGTTAACTGTAACGAGATGGGTCGGCGCACTCCTTTAAAACAATTGGTGTTAGAGTGTAAGGTGTTCGGTCTTCCTGACATGTAGCCGCCTGTGTTCCTGGTAGACCTCGAGTTCTTGAATATAAATGTTAGAAAACCTGCGGAGTATGATAGCAGGCGAAATGAAGACAGGGAGCAGACATTTTGAGAGGCAGATGGGAATCCAGTATTGAGTCTATCCACATCTACAGACCCTAGATGTTTACTAGAGCCCTTGCGACACAGTTGTTTCAAAAGCTGCCACAGGTCAAATCAATTGTTGTTAGATAAAATGGTAGCAATGTGCAGGACATTCAATCCTATAATCTCAGCTTTTATGGCTGAAGAAATGAATTTAACACGGTCGGGCAGTTTACGCTTAGTTTCACGTTCTTTCTTACTTCGAGGTTGTTGGAGTAATCGGAAGGAGAGCCGGTGTGGCTTTAAGTCAATGGTTTCAGTTGGGCTGCAAAGGTCGGAGCAAAAATTACGATAGTCGCTGAGATGCTCACATTGAATGGACAAATCGTCGTTGTTGAAAACAGCAAAATTCGTGGAGGACAAAGTTGTTTAGCTGCCTTCATAAAATGTTGGCTGGTAGAGCAAAACGGTTGAGATTTTGAATCAGCACATAAATATACACTTCGAATTTGAATCCGTTTCTAGCTCAAGCAAAATAAATCGTATACTACCGTTATTTAAAGAAGTGTTTATTCTCATTTCTGCAACAATTTCCGGCTATGTTCCGCGCAACTGGCTCCACTAGTCTACTGAGGGGCAGGGAAGAGTCGCAAACATCTCACATATCAATTTAGCACAGAAAACAAGCACGACACTTAAATCCCATACTCATCCCCCAGGCCTAATTATAGCGTAATTCCTCCCTAATTGTAAACACGCACTGCTTTCCATGTCGTCCTTGTAAGAATTACTAATTTATACATGGAAAAAAGTCTGCCTGCATCAACGAGGCAGTGCCTTTAGTCGGGTGTTGCCTTTTCATGTCGATTGGTTTGGAAATCGTCTGTTAATGTGCGTGCTATCTGAATTCCATTAAATGCGCTACGTATTTTGACGAATTTTCTTCCGGGACGAACAACTGCACTTTAATATTATGACTGTAACAGGACGCGAATTCATAACCTTTCTTCTGAATGACACCTTTGATCGCAATGATTATTTCTAATCACATTTTAATAGTGTTCATATAGAACATCCGCATGAGCTTATGTTTAAAGATGGAAATGTACCTCCTCCGGTCATTAAGCCTGTCTTGACTACTCCTCTGCATTTGTGCAGCTTAGATTGCTTCTGCATATACAGAGAGCCGGAAAATGCAAGTATATATTACTATTCCAATCATTTAATTACCTATAGTCCCCCAGACTTGGAAATGCTTTCTAGATGCATCAGTCCTCCAATACACATAAAGTGCAGTTCAATAGCCACCACATAGCTGTCACTACAAGAATACTTCGAAAAGGTCGGAAGTAAACAGTTCAGTACTTGTTCAGTGTCTAATTAAACATACAGTACTTCGCTCAACCAGTGAAAATTAAGGCAATACAGCATGGTCACTGCTTTTCTACTTAACGCCAATCTTAGGGTAAGCGCTTGCAATACAAGCTGTTATTTGTTAACAAGAAATAATGAATGGTTGGATCAAGGCTTTCAGTTGCTTTTATTCCTCGGTTATCATAGAAAGATCTTCCCCAGATTGCGAATGGCAAGCTGAAATCATACGAAGTAACCACATTGAAGCCACAATCGTGATGTTTTGTTCGAGCCTCGAGTTGCTTCCTTCATAACCCTGTAATGAAATAGTCATGATGTCAAGCCTTTCGGGCAAAGTATAATATATTACGTTCCAGGGATCCGAAGCGGCCTTGATGAGGCGACTGATGACCAAGTTGCTGATCCCATGAGCGTTTTATTTATCCACTTACTTAAAAGGTCTTTCAGCTGTCAGCATCAGCACCCTGATGAATGACTTCTTGGGGTAGACTGAACGTCTTAGGCCGGATCAGTTTTGGTGACCGAGCTCTTTTTACATTGGTCAGAAAGTCTTGCTACCACATTACGCAGGATGCCTCGTAGAAACCATAAATAGATTGTCTGTAAATGCCACAGACGTCTTTGTCTCGTGGTCCATTAGCAGACACGGTAAGATGGAATCTGCGTCTGACCGATTAAATGTTGCTTCTCGGTCCATTCACACAAAAGGCACGATGGTTGTCCATAACCACCACATTCTTGAAGGCTACGGATGCACAATTGGAACAGCGAAGAAAGTTTCTTTGTAGTGTTGATCAGTGGTTTAACTCAGACAGCTATCAGTGTGATAAGATCTTGGGCAGCGTATAGGGAAGGAGCCGGAATTGATCATGTACATTAATGGGCAGCTGGGTGAGATCCGGTTAAGCATGGTCCAGATAACCTGGTTTCTACTTCCGGACGAGATTGTGCTATTACAAGTGAACATTAAAAACTGGACGCATAGATCAGGATGAAATTGATGTCGCACGAAGCCCACTTATTTTAATGTACTACTGTTGAAGGGAACATTGAAGTATACTTCGAGTTGCCTTTAGAAATAGACCGACTTGACTGTCAACTGAAGCCTTTTTTCCTTTTGTCGGATTATTGTGGACAGCATCTACATGGGCTATTGTAACCAAGGTGGTTCCAAACTGACGTCTCACTAAACTATTGCTGTGCGGAAACACTACTGGATCTAATGAATAGATTGTAAATGCACAATAACTGTGGTACTGTTCACTGAGATTTGTCAGCAAGCAGCAAGTTCATACACGTTCTCTAATGCACGTAGTGGACTTGTTCTCCTATGAACGTAGTGGACTTGTCCTCCAACCAGCTCATAATTTGTCGTCTGACAGTTGGCAGTTGACAGACTGCATCCCGGCCTCAGGTGTGCGAATCAGTCTTCTAGGTGTCCGTTCGACCTAGTCAACATTGCGATTCAACGTGAGATGGGGATGCTGACAATTCAACTCTCGGCCTCTTACTGACAAGAATTTTGTAGCTCGTAACTAGTAAGGCAAATTTATGGACAGCTCAGTGGCTGATTTATCGTATAGATAAGTTTCACAGGTGTGGGTGAATAGTTTCCCCGCTGTCAAATACCAACAAAACACCTTGCAAGGCGAAGTGTATTTCCTTCAGCAGGACTAACTGAAAGCAACCATTGTCTCAAATTTCACACACAACTGGTGTGACAGCAGAAATGCTTTAAGCTGAATGCAACACTTCCTGCACAGAATAAAGCACAAACATGACCCTGTATCGACTGTATCGGATGAAAATGTAGTAAAATGGCTGTAAATTGATCATACAAGGTACTGGACCAAAGCAGTCAAAACTGATGGGTGGCCAACATGCAGAGGTCTCGATTCATAAGGTTTGCATGATGACCATCAAGTACTAAAAGCCAAAACGATCAAATTAGAGAGGTGGTCAGGATATAGATTTGGTCAACTTCGTAGGTTTTACTGAACTTGTATTCAGCTCTAACTGTAACACCCTGGACGACGGTGAATACTTCTCAGCTCGACAATGCGAAGCACCAGCGACATTTCCATTAACAAAACCATGAATGTGGACAGCCTGAATAAGTAGATTTATCCAGGTGGTGAATCAAAAAGAAAACTGGAGACGTTTCTTGTATCAACTGAGGTTAAATAATGAAGTTGGTAAGCAAAATGTCTTTGGAAAAAATAAAACGATCCTAATCAGACCAAGTCTACCAAGTCTACCAGGCTGGCTAGCCGAACAACCTCCTCGTGGTGCCAGCTTGGTGGTTCGGGTAAATCTCGTTCCAGCAAATGGTTCGGCGGCGGTGTTCCAGGATGTGGTGGGATTTCGCCTGTCAAGCGTTCTCCCTATAAAATGCCACAAGTATCCGTCTAACAACACTGTGACGTGGCGGATGTGACTCGCCACTAAATAAAGTCACTGCCTCTTCCCTTTTCCGGAGGATCATTCACACATCACGAACGTCATCCGATTCAAAGCGTTCCATTGATTCCCCTCTTTGATGGCGAATACAACGAACAAAAGCACACACAGTCACATTTAACTACTCACACAACATGTTCCCTTCCAAATACACAGTTAAACATAGTTTTACATCTCAACACACACAAAATTCCCATACTATTGGTCAAAATGTACTAATTTGTGCAATTGCCGATCATACATGCCTGTAATACCATGATCACGCCCTTGATGGTGCGCGTCGCAATGATGAGAATAAACCATTTATTTATTTATTTACTATTGACCGCAAGCCCTCGACCATTGGCGTTCAACCTCAGTTACTCATGATCCAAAATCCAAAATCGAGTGAACACTGCGTTTTGATTACCGCAGGAGTTTTGCTCCAAAGCAAACGGCGTTGGTTATGTAACGCACTCGACGATAACAGTAATACAATACAATACATTGGCCAAGAGGTTTACTAACTATCACTAATTCACCAACGGATTTGTGAATACACTCACTAAATGAATGAGGTGATAAACGTTGCGGATGCTAGTATGATCGATTCTTTGCGATTGGTCAAGTAAACTGCGGTGTTACTTGCATACAATGAGAGAATTTACGTATCGTGCAAAGCCATTCAGGCTTTCGGAATGGATACTTATGGAGGTTGAAACTCATAGCTTTGTTTGCATTTTTTCCAGCTTTTGTCATAGTTACACAACTTTAAAACATGCCTAAAGAATTCGGTTCCTTATGCCATTGTGACCGCATCTGACTCAAAGTTTCACGTCCACTACTGTCTCCTTATTTTTCGTACTGTTCTCCACAACCAGTCATTTTATTACCAACCCCAGTTCTCAGCTACGAAGGTATAAGTTTCCATAACGCATTTTCTGGCTAACAATGAGGTAATTTCCAGAATGCATCCACGAGTCTGGGGCAATTTATTCCTATGCATTTAGGACTGGTCATACAAGTGCAACATTTCCTATTTCATCTGTATTCAATGATACCTATGTTCTCATGAAAAGTAAATCATAAATATAGAAGGTAACAGTCAATATGCCTTTTCATTTAATGGTGTCTGCACCTGTGGTGTTTGTTGGCACAAAGCATCTTGGATCAGTTTAGACCTGAGGTCACCTCCACGCAATGTCCTAGGTACCGCAATGGTTGACACATGCACAAGAAACCGAATGCCCCAGTGCTCTCAGGGTAACTGCGGAACCGGATGTCGCCAACCATCAGTTGGAAGATATTTTCAGCCGACCTACACTCGTCACATGCTTGTTATTTCTTTGAATTTTTTTCAGCCTCTAAGCAATGGGCCGTTCACCTAGTGATGAGAACGAACAAGGTGTGAACAGGACTCAATCTTGTTTGTTAACTGGGACAAACTGTTATGACCCGATATATTTACTCTCGTTGATAAACTGTGACTGGATTTTCGTATGTTGCAATGATTTCCACCATGGCAACATGCTTTTAGCGTGGGGATTCGCTTTAGTTCCATGGAAATGATGACACACGTGCTGAGTGTGCGAGGTCATTGTTCCGTCACTCTCTCTATGATTCTGGACGAATATATGACCGCATGTTTGGGGTGGGTTGCTCTTTGGATAGCAGTTCTTAATGCACTGCCAATGGGCAAAAGGGGCTTCTCAAAATCGAAGAGTTCAAAGCTAGCTGCCCATAGTTCTCTTGATCGTAAGTGTGGGAACGTGAGTTATTCCGCGACCCTGTTCGTGACATACTGTACGGACAGAGTGAAATGGATCTTAAAAATGCAACGATGATGAAAAGCTGTATGAAGAAGGGCCGAATCATGTATGATACCGGAGAGCATCGACTCTAATGCACCAGAGAAATCAAGATCATCTAGGATGAGCTGCTACAAACCGTTTCTTATGCTATTCTTTAATGCTGCAACCTATGCGGTTATACTCCTTTCAAATTTAATTCATATCAACTGTCTTCTGTTTAAAACCGAGAGCAAAATTATTTACTGGTGTGACGTCAGGAACTATTTTCGTAATTTTCCCCACAAACTGATTAATTCGTAATATTGTTCTGCGATCCCTTTCGCTACATTTGTTCTCCAGTGCTAATCATTTCCCCCTCTTTTCTGAAGTTAACAGTCCAGAAACATATACTTGAATTCAGTGATGGCAATAACTGATTCCCTATGCGACTTTTGCCTATGGACAACTCGTACAATCATCTGTCTCCGGCTGTCACGCTACACAATTTATCGTATGATTGGCTCGATCGACTTCTACGCCGATGTACAAAACATACCTGCCTATTTTTTACATTAACGATATGGTACCTCTTTCACATAAGTCTTCTTTTCTACATTCTTCCTTATTTCATTGTTGGCCACGACTGGGCTGATCTCCTGTGGTGACGGATTATAGCTTCCAGACTATAAAAGACTACCTATGCAAGGCACATTGCGACAAATTGATTGGCGTCTTAAAAGGTGCCATAATTGAATGATCCGCATGACGGACTAGGCTGAGGCTTCATGGCTCATGATACATGTATAAAAGCAGCCCTGAAAAAACACAACATATGGTAAACTGGTGATGGCTCATATGCTACTATGCCACACCGGCACGCGGCCAGGAAATACATGGAAGTGCCGGCGAAACCTTTCGAGGGAATACCTTGCATTGAAGCAGGTCCCCTGGGGATGATTCTGCGAGTGGCCATATTACTTTAAATGGACATCTTTTTAAACCTGCATATGTTATTGTTCCTGGTTTTTTTTAATTTTTTTGATGCCTTAATCCTGCCAATTACTTTAGTACCTGTTTTGGATCCATTGTAAAAAGCGTGAACAAATTGATTATTTTTTGCGATCCTGTTGTACACATTGATCAGACCACATAGTTCGACTGCACTTCGAATCACCGAGGAATATACCATTTATTTATTAATTTATTAATGGCAATCAACTTGTTAGTGATCATCTGATCAAGCGGAAAAAGCCTTCACGGAACTAGCTCTTGTTCAGCAGAATGCTGACAATGATCATTGGATATTTGAGTGACGGATCAGCGTTAACCTAGTTATTCGCAACAGAATTGAATCCGCTGGCAGTAACGCCAAATCCATCATGGTATTACGAAACATTCCATTCAGTTCACTGAACAGGTCCACTTTCATTTGTCTTGGATTTCATAATTTTTACCAATTCGTGGTTAGTAAAAATACGAAATTATCTAGTCATCTCAAAACACACGTGTCTCGATCTACCTATTTTAATGTGTAAATAAAATTGCTGATATGTTTTTGGGTACCGATCTATAAAATTACAGGTTGGATTTGAAATGTACTGTGGTGGCTTTTTGAAATAGTTTGGGAAATGTGGTCATTATTTGGGATAGAACGGAGACCCCAAGGAACATACATATTCTAGGTTATATTCTTGGACAGATTTATGTTTAAATGGAACAATGGAACAATGGATTTATCACGAATCCAAAAGCAAGGGCTTGTTTTCCATTGCTAAACGGCGAGATCAACAATGGATGTAACAGAACAAAAAGCGCGTCGCAGTAGACCTATCGCAAACTTCACGTGTGCACACTGTTCAGTTACGTTTTCCCGTATCCCAATAGAGTTAAATCATGTAAAGTTAGGAACAAATATGACAAAATGCGGCTGGAATACACGAAATGAGGAAAAGTTCCGGCGACATTCCAACCGGCTATCCAGTATCGCCAACTTCCAACGATGGCATCTCAGCCAGGTGTTTTAGCTGATTTTCAATAATGGTAGGTATAATTGGAGTCTGTGAGAATCTGATACGTGCATATGAGATCACCTTACAGAAGACAATATTGTTCAGTAAAAACTCCTAGAGACCTTAGTCTCAGCTGGTAAGGGAGGTGAAGCAATCCCTTGATAACATTGTCGCCAACCATTGTGGCCTCTCAAGAGCAGTGAGGTCATGTTTTTCCCAGGTGTGCAACACCTGAAAAGCGTATTCAATGTGTGGTAAACTTTAAGCAATTGTGAACAGAATGCAGGACCACAGCGGCCAAACGCCCTACGCAGTAGGCTCAAGTGTTAGATGGCATTTTTCGCTGATTTTCTAATCTGTATTGTGCATACGAGAATCTTCTGCACGAGCACCCCACTATCACTTCCATGAGAAATGCACTGCAAGACGTGATGGTGCATGTACATTAATTTTCGCTTGGCAGGGATACACTAAATCATGCCCAGAGCCGACCACACGAAAGCGCTGTTTAAATCACCTTGCAGTGAGATCTGGTCGTCTAATCATTAACGACAAGGAATAAAGTCACCTTGCAAATCAAAAGAATACGTTAAATATTAAACAGATTTGAAGGAAAATGTCTGCTATAATCCAATAAAAGGAGTGTCGATAGTTATAACACTATAAAAGTACGACAGAGTACTCAACCCAGATAAAGTGTTGGCACACAAGTTTATGCGGATCCAATAAAATGCGATGATATTTTCATTAGCTGGAAAAATAATTGATGATCTGATTGCGAAAAAGTGCTTTGAAGCGCAAAAAATGAGTCAACGTTACCGCGGTGTATTTGATCAAAGATCAGAAGGAAAAATAATTGCCGATGCATCATATTAAATATAAGAGAACTTCAAGAATTTTTTATGCGTCCGGAATTAACACTTGTCTAAAGCCTCGCACAGATATATTTCATATGATAACACATATATGGTAGGCCGCAACCAGTTTCGGACCCCAGTGACTTGGGGAAGGAGAGTCAGTTTCGCAAAATTCGACGGCGACTGGCACGTGAGCTCCGTCGCATTAAAAATGCATAGTGGACGGAGAAGGCGAAGCAGATGGAATGCTACGCCGAACATCGCCAACATAAGGAAATCTTTGACTACTGTTCCAAAATAACCCTGAATGCGGAAACAGGACGCGGCTTGGTAAAAGCTCGTTAGGCATGCGCAGGACACGGCCAAATCATCTCAATTGACACAGCCGGAAGACATGAAAAAGCGGAACATCCGCCTTACCCAAAACTCGGTGTCTAACGTCACCATTACACACTCGGTGCTGCTAAGGTACGCCGGCAGTCCTCCTCAAACAGCTACAATCGAAAACCGAAAGACGACGCATGTCTTTCACCCGGACCGGCCAGGATTCGCATCCGCATAGCGATGGCACGTGTACACAGGATTTGTAATCCATGTCTTTTAGCGACAGTGAAATGTCGCGACGGCGTCACTAATGTCTTAAGTTTGCAAACGCTGACCGGCCTTAAGCGATTCGAAGGGATACTTTGCTTCAATTGTGCCGCCAGCAGTGATGCACCTTCCTAATTCCATAAAACTATCTACGAGTTCGAGCTGTGTGCCCTCGATGATGGATCCGGGAAGGAGTGCCTGGCAGTCCTGTAGCAGAACTTTGCACTTGGAGAGGGCAAAGCACATATCAAACTTAGACGCTTCAATCACCATTCGATCCAAGAGCGATTGTATTTCGTGGGGGGTCGTCACCGAGGAGGGCGATATCATCAACGTAGTCTAAGGCGGTCGCGCCATTACCTAGAAGAAGCCCGATGCGAAGTTCCGCAGGCCCTCTAAAGCTTCCAAAACTACATCGTCGATCGCAAAGTTGAATAGGAACGGTGATATTGGGCATCCTTGTCGCACGCCACTGGCTACAGGGAAGAGTAGGAAATGCTTGACATACTCTTACTCGGCCTGAAGTGTGGAGGTATAGCTTGCGAAGTATGGCGACGTACTATTCTGGAACTCCATTGGTCAACAAGCCGTTCCATAAGGCAGGTCTATCGAACCAGTTGAACTCATCCCGAATATCCAGGAAAGTGATAATGTTGCGTCTGCGGTAGAGATGACGATGCACCAGAAATTAGCGAATAGTGTAACTAACGAGTGGGGGAGAAACTGCAGAGCATGATTAATATTAGTAGCTTGGAGGCAACAGATATCAGTGGCATTAATTATAATAATGTCTACTTCTCTTGGTACCCAGAAACCGTGCCCACAAAATCTTTTTCGTATGCCTTACATCCAGATCACACAGTGAAGTATAAATTAACAGATAGAACGGTTCGCCTACAACATCGTTGCTGACGTCACTACCTTAAGTCAAAAAGTACTAAAAGCATTCCATCTAGCCACATCAAGTAACGGTCAATGCTCTGCTTGATTTGGTTAGTTGCTTATCATCACACTGGATGAAAAGTTGATACCAGTTTATTGTTCAGAGGGATGAACCACATCCTAAATGGACGTTCTAACATACAACGAATGCGTACAACGGCGCTTAATCCCAAATGCGTTCTTTGGAGGCCTGTTTTCAGTGCACAAATTGCGCACCTCGTAAAACAGAAGGTGCTACTGATTTCAACCATCGGCTCCGAGGTTATCGTTCACATCTGTCGTTAACTGACACCATGACCCCCACTACATAAACCACCCGTTGAGACAAAGGTAGCCCGACACCTGCTAGTACAATGCGGCCACACCTGTTTTCCGGCATGACCCTCATCTCTGTGAATGCAGTTCGATCTTGTTCACCCAAGACAGGGTAACAACACCCGACCGTATTTGTGGCTATATACGCCTGACTGATCTCACTAACACAAACGCCTTGCCCCGGATTCATAAATGCCACAGCCCTGCGGAGAATTTCAAAGTGAAACGCCGCTTTTAGTGAATGAATGCAACCGTAATGACAATTCTACCGATGCGTGTTAGACCGCTTTCAAGTATACACAAGTGTGAGAATGCAGCAGATGCCGACAGATGCATATACACACACACACACCTATATACATATATATATATATATGTATGTATGTATATATATATATATATATCGCTTGAGGGCCTATGTTGCGCTGAGGCTAGTGTTGGCTAGATCTTGACAGATGGTCTACCCATTGCTGCTACTGTTGTACCATGGGTTCATGTCGTAAACGCCTCCTCTAGGCGACCGCTGGATTATGGCCTTCTCCCTGCTAAGATCCAGGACACCAATCCGCATGAGTCAGTGAAAGGACCATGTGCAAGACCCGCTGCCTTTCAGGTGTACATTTAGTCAAAGGCTTTGGCGGAGGACTCGAGTCGTTCTCCTGTCAGGTGTAGGTGTCCTGCTGGTATCCTAGTCCATTCTAACCAGAGGTTAGGAAGGGGTTGATGGCCCTCTTCCCGTAAAACCTATAATGGGAGACAACAGGTCTGAGGGTTATAAGCTCACTGCTCGTTTGGCACAGAGCACGAACGATATACATTGTTTCTGACGTTTGGAAGGCAACTCCGGATACTCAATGGTTTGCTACTGCACGCCTCAACCCAGGCAGCCCCTGGACAAATTGATGCAAACCCGCCAAAACCCACAGCGTCTGCCCATGGTCGCAGGGGTATCACATTACGGTAGTAAACATATATGAATCGTTCCAGTACCTCAAATGTTGCGTGTGACGGACCTCAAGCAGATACAACTCTGTCTCTCTAATAACATTGCCTAGCTGGATCTGAACTAGACCGCCATTGAGTCAGGCTATTGAGCCCAAGGATCTTGGCGGAGGACCTCAAGCAAACCTCCAAATCACCTATGGCTTTGTGGGTCAGGCTATTTAGCCAAAGGCTCCGCGTGGAGTCCCTCAAGCAATCCTCCAAAGCACAACCGCCAACTCGCCTGCGATTACCCACCAATGCAATCGTAAGTCCGAGCAAAACTCTCAGCATCGGGTGCTTTAATGTGTGCACACTACTGGACCGGATATCGAGTGAGCGCCCCGAGAGAGCCCTGCACTAGACGCAATGCAACGGGCGCGCTACAACATCGATATTGTGGCGCTTATCGATACTCGACTCGCTGAGTAAGGTAAGTTGCATGAAGCAGGTGCTGGCTACATGTTCTACTGGATGGGCAAAGCCACTTCAGCACCACGTGAACATGGAGTCGGATTTGCAATAGCCGGACTCCTCAATGCCCAGCTGATGGGTGAACCTACAGGCATCAGCGCGCGACTGATGACTGTTCGCCTATGACGCAGAAGATGTAAGTTTGCCACGTTTCTAAGCACGTACGGTCCAACCATCTGTTATCCCGATGAGATGCGTGATCAATTCTCCACTCAGCCATCCTCTGTGATACGGCCTGTGCTGAGGAGCGACCGACTATTTCTGCTGGGTGAGTTCAACGCGTGATGCGCGTTGGGCGTGATGCATCGGTGTGAACAGATGTCATCGGTCCGCATGGCATTGGCTCAGCGAATGTGAAGGGTGATAGGCTGCTCCCACAGTGTATCACTCACATCCTGACGATCACGAATACTCGATTTGCACGGAGTGCAAGTGATGTAGCAACTTGGACTCACCCACGGAGTGGTCATGCTCGCCTGCTCGATTATGTCATCGTATGTCAGCGTGATATGAGTGAAGTGCGCATGACAAGTATACAGCGTGGAGCTGAGTGTGGTACTGATCACGAATTGGTGTGGACCAAACTGTATATATAGTTTTGTAAATCTATGTATTGCACTCCTGCCGTGAATCGGCATAAAGTTAACAGTCTCTCTCTCGCTCTCTCGGTACTATGGAGAAGCGTACTAAGCTGGAGAATGCCATGGCTGCACGCGTGTATGATGTGGAGTGCAACAATGCGACGATTGACGCATTCGTGTCGGAGAAGAATGTGATATTCGCTGCACAGGCGGCAGACCCCAGTGACTTGAGGAAGGTGAGTCAGTTTCGCAAAATTCAACAGCGACTGACCCGTAAGCTCCGTCGCATTAAAAATGCATAGTGGACGGAGAAGACGAAGCAAATGGTATGCTACGCCGAACGCCGCCAACACAAGGAATTCTTTGACTCCTTGAAGGCGGTGTATGGACTGAGATTGGAGGCGCTGGAGGTGCTAATCGATGGTAGTTCAGGCACTACCTGCACCCGGACTGCAGACATAATGCTGATCTGGCGAAATCATTTTGACTAGCTCTTGAACAAGCGTTCAGAGATTGACTGGCCTATGTTGAACGACCTCATGTAGCACCATGTGAAAGTGAGTTTAGTGGATACGCCGACACTGAAGGAGAAGCAGAGCGCACTTGCTCAGCTGCGCAACGACAAGTGTGCCGGTGCCGACGGGATCCCACCTGAAGTATTGCAACACGACTGACCCGCGTTGGTGACTCCACTCACCACTTGGTGCAGCGCTTATGGATTGAGGAGAAGTTGCATCCTGAACTGAAGGTTGTCCTTGTGCAACCACTGTACAAGCGCAAAGGGAGCAAGCAATGTTGTACGAATTATCGTGGCGTCAACTTGATGAGTTGTTGGAGCAAGGTGAATGTCCGAATCATGCTTAACCGCCTCGTCAGTCAGGTGCTGGAACCGAATGTAGCGTAAGAGCAATGTGGATCCCGTTTGGATCGCAGCATCATAGATATGATGTTTGCGGCTCCTCAGCTGTAGGGGAAGTTTAGATAATGACACTGGCCGTTGTACTCGTTGTTTGCCTGATTTCACCGAAGCATTTGTTACGGTGAACAGTGGGGTATTTTGGCTGGTGTTGGGTAAGTTTGGCTGTTCGGGTGAGTTTGTAAGTTTATTTGAATCTCTGCACAGTCTTATGCGGGCGAGGGTGCAGCTGAGTGGACAGACCTCGGATGAGCTTGCCATTGTCTCTGGTGTGAAGCAAAATTGCGTCTTAACTCCTGCCCTGTTTAATATCTATCTTCATGCCATGATGTCTTTGACTTTTGATGCCGCTTGTGCTTACGGTGTTTGTGTGGAGCACCGTATTAATGGTGGGTTGCTGAACATCCATCGTTTCGGTGCGAGAACCCTAGTCAGTGGGACAACTATCTGTTTGTTGCTGTTTGCTGGCGACTGTGGTTTTATTGCGTACTGCACCGATGAGTTGCTGCGTGTGACTATGGCTCTGGCTTCGACGCCGTCCAAATTCGGCGTCAGCATGAACACAAATAGGGTTTCTCTGAGGGCATTTCTTAATCAACACCCTGAGCTACAGGTATTCTCTACAATTTCCATGAGTTGTTTTCTTTTCTACCTTTCAGCGGGTATGTATTCCCTGAGCTGGCCGGTAATATAGTTTTCCGGGAACGTGTTGGATTCCGCTTCGAGATTTTGCCAAATTGGTAGCCTAATAACGACCGACCTGCAGATGACGTGCGTGCTGCTCAGCTGCGTCTCGAAGGCGCCTGCTTCCATTGGCACGCTGCAATGGTGTATTGAACAAGCACCGGCTCAGTGTTAGGGCGAAGCTGCTGCCATGTAAGTCTATTTTGCTGTCCGTTCTTCTATACAGCAGCGAAACCTAGACGCTTTAACGAAGATGTCCGATAGCTGGAGGGATTCCAATCGCAGGGGCTGTGCCGTATTGTGGGCCTCGGCTGGCGTGACCAATTTGTAGACACGGAGGTGCTGCGACGAAGTGGAATGTATGCAGTGGAGTGCATAGTGTTTCTGACGCACCTGAGGTGACTTTGCCATAATCGCCGTATAGATTCGATCCGGATACCGAAGCAGCTGCTTTCTGACTATTTGAATGTAAGGAAAAGGCATGTGGGAAAGCCGTATGATACCAGGACATGATTAAATTGAGTCTATCAAGTTCTAACCTTGATTACAGGTACTAAACATCGAACGCGATTGATCGGCGTGCTTGGCCTGATCTAATCACAAAGGGAGCTTCCGAGGTGCAAGAGAGAGCCATCCTGAATGCAGAGAAGAAGCGGCAAGTGCGGAAGTAACCCGCGCCGATGGGCTATACTCCAATGACTTCGAGCGCATGGTAATGTAGCAGGTGCGGTCACGAATACCTGAGTCAGGCAGGCCTAGTAACCAGGAGCGAGGCCACTCGGGACCAGCATCGAAACAACGACGTTCCTGCGGAATAGGTAGGGAGAACCGGCGTAGCATTTTAGCTAATCTGCATTCGCTTTACTAACGGTGTGTCTGAGTTCTGAGTCTCTTTATCTGGTGTGGTGGGTTTGCTATCTTGTTTTACGACTTACTTCCTTCCCTCATTTTCATGTCTTCCTAAAGAAAATAATAAATTGCAAAGATCGCTTAAACGAATGATGCTCAGCTAGGTTATTTTCTACTTTTTTCTTATGTTTCTTTTATTTCTTTATCTGTCATCTTTAATTTACCGCGGCTAGATTGCTAATCCACTTATTTCAATTGCCAATTTAGCGGCATGTCCGTATGGTGTTTTTGATCTTTTTTATTTGATATTTAATTCCATGTGATTGGCAGTTGTTTGATATCCCCCATGTGGCTGCTCTTGATGTGCATGTCGACAAGATGCCTATCTGTCTAGTACCCACTACCTCCTTCATACTGGTTCCAGGAGACTGTTGGAGGGTACGGGGTGCTCGGACCTTGTGGTCGTGCTAGGCTCTAGGAGTGGTTCCATGCACTCAGTGCGGAGCGGACTACGGTCCAAACACCGCCTTGTGTGCGCTTAATATCTAAGCACATCGTTCTTGTGTTTGCCTGTGAAGGAATTTGGGCCGGCTCCGTTGATGAAATGTGGCTTCCATCCGCATGACTCCCGGGCTTATTCCTTCGGGTCTACACAGGATATGGGTGTGTGGTTGGAGCTGTGGATGGTACATCGCAAGCCACCCATTGTCCCTCTGTAGGCGCAGGCGTCGTGTGGCTGTCCACTGTGACATGCAAATCCGAAACCGGATAGCGCCAACCGTATTATGGTAGAGTCTTTCAAACATATGGCAATTTACCCGCAGACTAATGCGCTCATATATGTGATCTTTTTTCTTTCATGTTCCCTACCATCTCCATAGTCGTCGGCGTGTATGCAGAGGTGTACGACACTTCCTTCTCTCGGCTATCGCACCAGTTATTTTATGAGAGTGAATACCAAATCCAGCCGCTGTAACATTTGTCCCACGTGTTATGATTAGCTCACCGCTACGCATCACTGACAGCCATATTTCTTCAGACAGTTTAGAATACTTACATTAAGGCTGCGCTAGTTTTGCCTAACTTCCGTCTATTCGCATGGCTCAATAATATCCTTCATGCTTATGTAAACTAGGAGTGAATGTGATGCTTCGCTTCTCGCTGCACTCAAAGTGCTGTTGCACTCTACTCATAGTGCTTTCATCAACTTCAGTGTCCTCTATGAAACTGTATGGGGACGGGGGAAGCTGTATTCTTTGCCAAGGGTTATTATGCTAATACCCACCAATCCATATTGTTATGATTTGATTTTCATCAGAAGGTGGATAAAGTTGAAAGCAACTGCAATAGGAAATCTTGTTTCCGTTGACCAGTTCCAGGTGCATCAGAGTTGATTACCCTTGGTTCGTGGATGCAATCTGGAAACGGTCCCATCGTGAGCTGAGAAATATGATATGGTAATGTACTCACTTCCAAGGGACCAATAGACCTAACAGTGAAACAAATATTGGTGGAGAGAAACGAGTCAACATAGCACGCCATGTATGGTCACCAGGGGGTGAAGAACCGCATTCTATGAGCATGTTAATCAAGTTGAGTATTTACGTCCAAAACCAGAGATAAAACTTGCAACCACTAATACATTTTTATTTCCATGGCTGAGATAATTATCTAATCCGAAGGACCAAGTGTCTGTGCAAAACATGTACCTTCTTCCATACCATGCCAGCATTACACTTTTTTCATTTGGTTTGCATCATGGTACGTGGATTGTTGGATTATAAACAAGAAAACTTTGACAAATCAAAATGGGTAACGCTCGCTTTGTCATTGTTTTACAGTTATAATTCATAAACCCGTTCATGAGCCACTGATGTTGTGTATTCGGTCAGCCTGCTTGCTGGCTACTCTAGACAGACACGTGCAAACAACTCCAGACGTACATGCATAAATGCATGTTCCTCTGTTTCCCTATTGGTTCATTCTTCTCCTCGAGACACCTTAATGTACTCACGTAGTTAGACACTGGTCGTATTACAGTAGTTTGTTCGCCGGAGCGACCTTCTTACTTCGCTTCGTGCATCTGACTTTTCGTACACAACATTGGCGTCGCGGCTTACGAAACTAGGCCATGAAATTGCATCCTCTTACAGTTTAGTGGTCTGGTCCGACCTTACATCTTACCGAAAATACTTGGGCCCAGTGGAAAACATCGTTTACAAACTATCTTGCTCTAATACCTGCGGCTTCTAACTACACAGAAGGAAAGAAACTGAAGCTTCTCAGACACCTACTCGGTGATGAGGGACAACGTC
Source organism: Dicrocoelium dendriticum (assembly GCA_944474145.2). NCBI lineage: Eukaryota > Metazoa > Platyhelminthes > Trematoda > Plagiorchiida > Dicrocoeliidae > Dicrocoelium > Dicrocoelium dendriticum. The sequence goes on along the minus strand of OX104065.1, from coordinate 11,917,078 downwards.
AATTTGATGCTTTGGAGCTCTAGTCTTAAGATACCTCACCGAAAGCACTAGATGTGCTGGACAAATCAGGGGGCCAGCGTACAAACACCTGCATGGCTTGCCTCAAATTCGGCCGACTTACACAAGAACCATCAGAAACTCTAGACAGTTTTGTTGATCGCCTCATTCGCGATGTACGACCCTGCGAGTACCCAACCATACCGAGAAATAGAATCGAGGGCGTCTTGCTAGTGTGGCAGTTGACTGGTGGAATCACCAATAGCCGGATTCGGGAATGCCCACTTTCAGAAGGCGCTTCCAAATAGACCTGGGATAAGGCAGTGGAATCAGCTTGCCTAAAATCATGTACGGCAGAACAGTTGCGATGTTGCGCCACCCAAGCAGACATACAGGATGTTGCCAACATCCATCACTAGATAACCGAACCCAAATGCCCACAGAAATGCTTCTACTGCGGTAGTCTAGAGTCTAAAGTCAATTTTACCAAATACCCTGCCTTAGAAATGGATTGCAAAAAGTGCGGTAAGCGTGGACATTTTGCCCGTTGTTATCGTTTAGTACGCATTTCTCAGTTGCATCCTACAGATTCCGTTTCTGGTCATCATTTACAGTCATCTGAAAAAGTATTTTCCATTGATAACAGAGGAACTGTGTCTAATTATCGTTCCCTTTGTCCACAGCCTAAACTCCCTACGTCTGACATTCTTACTGTTACATCTATTACACGCGCGACAGAACAACACGTTGACATGGAACTTGGTTCAACCTCTCGTATCATTATAGCACAGAGTAGTTTTTGTAACAGTCACGTAAACGACATGCTTATACATCTTTCAGCTTATCAATTTGACAGTTATACAAAGGCCCCGGTAGAAATACGAGTATTTGTGGTGATTTTTGCAACTTGGGGCCATGAAATCAGCAGTTACTGTGTACGTCACCCGCGGAAATAACCGCCCCATACTCGGGCACAACGCTATGGTTACACCGGGAGTTACGCCTGCCCTATCTCGTATGGTTATCATGGCGGTTAACCTATCAGACCTAAAAATACGGTACCCGAAACTCTTTGAACAAGCAATAGGGCGTGCTCCCTTCTCCGTTCACCGCATGTCTGAAGCAGGATGGTAAACCAGTAGCTATTGCTCAGCCACGTCCAATACCTTTGTCCAAAAGTGAGGCTGTTTCATCAGTATTACGACAAATGATTGCAGATGATCTCATTGAACCCATTAACTGTTCTGAATGAGTCCACGCTATGCTTGCAGTCCTCTAGATGGACGGTACAGTGTGAATATGCTGTGTCCTGCAGGCCCTAAATGGGCAAACCATGGTGGAAAAGTTTGTGCTTCCAACCGCAGATGAACTGTTAGTCAAAGTATCTGGTGCCCGATTCTTTATTTTAAAATTGGACCTTAGGAAGGCTTTCATTCACATGCCTCTAATTCAGGAGTCAAGACCAGTGACCGCATTTCTTTCTATGGACGGACTTTTTCAGTACAAAGTCTTGCCAATTGGCTTGAGTTCAGCCCCAGAAACTTGGCAAAAGTTTATGGTTCACTCGTTTGCCACGTTACCTGGTCAAACAATATACATGGACGACATCCATGTAATCGGTAGGACTCCAGAAGAACACGATTCACGACTGAATACTGTGTTACGTCGGCTCCCTGATCTTAACTTCAGGTTAAACTTCGAGAAAGGCAAGTTTAATGCTAGTGGAGTCGAGTTTCTGGACCACATTATAAAAACTGACGGTATGAAGCCGAGTTGTGACAACGCGCGTGTCATCACCGAGGCTCCTCATCCACAGAACTCCACCGAACTAAAACATTGTCTAGGCATGTGTCCTTATAGACTATGTTACCTGTAGGATTTCACAAACATTGCTGAGCCACTGCTTGGACTGACGAAGGAAAAACGTGTATTTGTCTAAGGTCAACCCCAACAAAAGGCATTTGACAAGATAAAACACCGCATCGCTTCCACACCAGTCAATGGCGATTCTCGAAAAGACCTGCCCAACGATTGTCTCTACTGATGCATCAAGCAGAGGGTTGGGTGTTATACTATCCCAAATTAATAATGGGCACGAAAGAGTTGTTGCATCCGTTTCCAGAAAATTGTCGGAGGCAAAGCTTTCCTACTCTGCATTGGAAGAAGTAGCCCATTGCCTACGTTTGTGCCTGTGAGAAGTGGAATTTGTTCCAGTTCGGAAGACCCTTCACTCTTCGTCAGAAAACGCAGCATTACCTAGCTTACTTACTCGGGGAACAGATTGGCAGCAAGCCACGTCGGATACATCGCTTGTTAATACAAGATTTTCAGTTAAATTCCGTCCCGGTTGTGAAAACCAAGTAGCGGATTAGCTCTCTCGACTGCTACTAAACGAAAACTGAAAATAATGCGGGTGATAATGAGAGCACTGGTGTCTTCCCTAAGTAGTGAAGCAATCCCAGCTATGAAGAGCACCAGATGATGACTCAGGAAGACGACACACTGCCGCATTCAGGGGTTTCTGCTAAGCGGCTGGCCACAAAATAACAAGATCACAGGCGAGTTTCATTCCTAGTACTTGTGGTGTCACGAACTTTCATTTATAGCGGAATGTTTAATGCGTGGCGAAAAATTTGTTGTTTCTCGGAGCTTGATGCAAAAGATCATGCCATGTGCTCATGAAAGCCACCCGGGTATCGTTCGTACGAAAAGCAAGGTTGACGCATGTTTCTGTTGGCCCAGAATGTCACACGAAATAACAAAACTTGTTTATAACTGCAGTTCATGTCAAAAGGTATACAAGATTTTAAGGCCGGTTTCCTCTCCTATACAACCCATTAACTATCCTACGCGACATTCAAGATAGCTCTTGACATCACGGGTCCATTTAGCTCAGCGGCTCAGCAACAAAGGAACTGTTTGGTGGCGACATGCTCTTACAGTAAATGGCCGGAAGTTCATTTGTGTGGAGACCTGAATACTGCCAGTATTATTCAATGGTTGAAATACATGTTCTTCCCTTGCGGACTACTAGAGGAGATAGTGACGGACAACGGCCCGCAGATTACAAGCCACGAGTTTCTATCGTTCCTTCAACATCACGCCATCCGACACTCACGTTCAACCCCATATAATGTAACAGAAAACGGCATGGTAGAGCGGTCTAATCGATACTTGAAAGAGGGTATCCAAACTATTCACTTTTCTGATACAGGTTGGGAGGATGCTGTTCTACAAGCACTATTTTCTTACCGAACCGCACACCACCGAGCCACAGACAAAACGCCAGCTAAACTCATGCTTGGGCATGCCCTTCGGACAAAGTTGAACGCTTCACTACCGATTACTGAAATTAATAATTCCGACGAGTTAGATCGTCGCCATCGATATGAGACCACTTACCGGAAGCTTACTACTGCGCCGCACGCCGGAACATTTCGTGCGCATGAAGCTAAATGCTGCATCTTAAGGGACAGCCCACGTTCTCAGATCCGATAAGAATAACTCTCGCATGTGGGACAGGCACTTGCCGTTTGGAAGATGGCTGCACAGTCAACGCACGGAGGTTATTCACGTGTAGCAGAAGAACGAAGCGTTCCACCATCATTCACTGACGAATCTACGCAAAGCACGCAGCTCCGCAGAACGGGTCTAGAACCAAGACCACGGAATCGATATGGTTTCGACGCATTACATGATTAAGCGGAGAGGTGGTTGTGTATTCAGTCTGCATGCTTGCCGGCTAGTCTAGACAAACACATGTACACAACCACAGACATACACCTAGATAAGTGCATTTTTCTCTGCTTCCCTCTTGGTTCACCCTACTCCTTGCGAAACCTTAATGTACTCACGTAGTTAGACGCTTCTAGTATAACAGTAGTTTGTTTACTGGAGCGACCTCCTTACTTCGGTTCGTGCAGTTGACTGTTCGTACACAACAGATGTTACTCAATGAACCTCTCCCACTTTGCGACAGATCAATAAGTATGCAGTTGTGTTTCACAAATAATGGCATCAAACATAAGATTGGAAAGAATAACTTTTAGTGCGTGAAGTTTGCATGCATGCAGGTTATACCACAGTTGAACTATGTGGCACATTCAAAGCAACATTACCCATTCACTATGTTGATTAATGAGAGTAGTTGAGCAAACTTGGGCTAAATGCTGTGGAAGAGATACTTTACTTTTCTGCAAAATAACACTTGATCGATGTTACTACGGTCCATTTCTAGTTTCGATGGATCAAAATGCATGGATGCACTCAAAACTAAGTGAGCCCACGATTTAGAGTGTGGATAATGAGCACATGGGTTTAAACGCTATGAGCTGAAAACCAGCGGCTAGCTGTAATACAAACGCCCTGGTTACAATATTTCCATTTTTCATCTTTTCCTAACAATAATACCCTAACGTCATTAATTACTTACCTGCTACGACTAATGCCTCAACCTTCTTTTTCGGTTCTTGTCAAGGATTGAATCTACCTATACGGTTTACCCAACTTCATATTCTGTTACATCAAGTGTTGTCTGTCACCCGCATTGTCGATCACAGATGTATCCACCATCGTCCATCTACACCAACGAGTTACACATGGAGCTGACCACAAATATTTTCTATCCGACGCTTTAACTACAGGACCAACCTCGTGTCTCAAGGTGGCCAGGAAGCGGTGTGCTCGGCAAGCGAAACTGCGGATCCACACAATTCAACTCACTTCAATTCCCACATCAGATAGGACGTTTCGACAATGCTTGCTGTCATTACGTCCTGCTGAAGAAAATACACCCTACAATGCAGTGTGTTATTTTGGAATTCGACAGCACAGAAATACTTCTGCCACCTCAAAGAATCTTATGGCTGTAGCAAATCAGCCGAGGGGCTATTCATAAATTTGGTTCATTGGCATGGGAATTATAAAATTTTGCTGTGCGAGTCCATGAACTGAATTGTCAGCATCTCCGTCTCAAGTAGAATCGCAGAGCTGAGTAGGTCGGACCGACCTTTAGAAGATTGGTTTCTAACACCTATGACAGGGATGCAGCTTGTCAACTGCCAGCTGTCCTACCAGAAAACGTGCGCCGGTTAGATGATCAATGCATGACGTGCTTTGGAGAACCTGCATGAAAATGCACCTTGTTTTCAAACCACGGTATATAGCACCGTAGGTATGCATGTGAATGCAATTTATCAAGTTGATACGAAGTGTCTGCGCACAACGAATGGCAATTGAGATGTCAGTTTAGAATAACCTTGGCCACACCGGTGAACTATTTTACAATGAGATGGTAGCTTGAGCAAATCCTTTCCGATAGAACCCGACAATGTGGAAATCAGACTTCAGTTGATAGTAAAGTCAAACGGCTTTTGAACACAAATCAAAATATACTTCAATGTTTCCTTCGTGCGAAATCCGTTCCTTTTCGAGCTACAAGTTCAGTAGTTAAATTTTCAGTTAAATTAGTACAATCTCACCTAAACAAAGGGTGAGAAGGCAGACTGTTTGGGTAACGCGTAGCGCACTCTCAGCCATCTACCCGTCAATGTGACTGACCCTTTATGGCTTTATCCTTCCCTATAATCTTGTCGGAGTATTAGCCATCTGATTAAGCACACTGATCAGCGCTGTACGAAAACTTTCTTTCCACCAAATTTGTTCTTTATTATTCGTCTGGGACTCGCTAGTTACAGACAGCAAACGTGCTTTTTGTTTGGATGGACCAAGAGGAACAACATTTAATTGATCGGACGCCATTTCCATCTCACAATCTGTCTGCTGTTGGACCTCGAGACAAAGACGTCGCTGAGATACGTAGACAGTCCACCTAGGGTGTCTTCCAGACATCCTGTGGGAAAGTCTCGAACAGCAAACTGATCTGTCTTAGGACATTCAGCCGACCCCAGGGAGCCATTCATCACCGTGAGGATGTTGACAATTGAAGGAGCCATCCATCAGGTAGGTAAATAAAGTGCTCATAGTGTTAGAAAATTGGTCACCAACCACCACAGCAACCGCTTGCGATCTCCGGAACGCAACATCGATCCATCACCCAACATGCTAATTTCTCAGACAGGGTTGTCACCGCGGCTGTATAGATATGGAGGTGTGAAACGAACACAACGGCAAAACGCACCTATTATGTGAGAAAGGAAGCTACGGTATTTGGACAAAATCTGCAAACAGGAGAACAATATGCTGATACCCTGCAACTCCTGTAAGATTGTCGGATTTCTAAGTAAAATAGTGGTAACAAGACTTAAAGATAGAATGCAAGGCGGATTAGTGGGTCCACCATATTGTTTATATTGAGGTATACACAAAAGCCTGTTCCGAACGTGTTGGATAGTATTGATTAGTTTACCATGTTTCCGTTACATCACCCCTCCATGTATACAGGCAGCACTGTAACTAAATAAGTGTCTTATTTCTCGACGGTGCTAGCAACTGTTCCTGCATTGAGACAGATCAATAAGTACGCAGTTGTGTCTCACAAATAATGTTATCCAACATGGGATTGGAATGAATTTCCTCTAGCTTGTGAACTTTGCATGCATGCTGGTTATACCACAGTTGGACTAGGTGGCAAGTTCAAATCATTATTATACATTCACTATGTTGACTCATGGAGGTAGTTGAGAATGTTTGAACTAGATGTTTGGGTTGTGATCCCTTAGTTTTCTGCAAACAAATACGTGACGATACAATTGATCCATCTTGTATGAACAATGAACCATACTCAATGATTTCTAACGGGTAAAACGCATGTGCTTTACAAGTCCCATAGGATGGTTGGAGTAGGAATTAGCATTTGTAGGATAATCGAATAAGTAAATCGTTATTGCAAGCGTCCACCGAGTTAAATACACTACTGCATAACGATAGTTTGAAGTGGGAATGGGATGTGCACACGCAAAATAGTATAGGGAGCTGTTATAGTTCCGAATTTGCGTGAGAAATAAAAAAGGAAACCACAACGCTCACTCGTTTCTTACTTCATTTGACAGATGACGTATTTTAATCCAGTTTAGCTACGTCCAAGCTAAGCACATGGATACTTCTGCATGTATCCTGACCGACACGTTGCGGAGAGCGCCGTTATGAAAATGGTTAGGCTTGTTTCAGAAAATTTGGTAGACGACCGGTTAATGTATTTATGGTGATAGACAACGTTTGGCTTTCGACATAAAAGCTTCATCAGGCTGTCAATTAGCTTAACAATGGCATTTTATAACGATCACCGCTAAGCTACATACAGAGACTAAACAATTTGCAATTCATCAATGAAAGCTTACAACAGTCAAAGGTCACTGCGCTCGTGTGTACACTGTAGTTTGTTTCAGTCAGGGTCAAATGGGGAAAAGAAATTGCTGATCCGTGGATAGTTACATGTGTGGTTAGCAATCTTAAGTTATCCGTTGCAAGAAACTTGGACAATGATAAAAATTGGCTTTAGTACTTCGGAATTTGCTGGAGGTGGGTCGATAGTTCATTGCGATTTGGGATCCATCCACCGATGCTTCTCAAGCTGGCGGGAGTATAAGTAGACTGGTTAGGTTTGTGTTATTTCATCCTCCAAGTGGAAAGGACTATACCAAGTAATGCACGTTTGAAAGCGTTCTATCACTGCGTTTTTTGAAAAGTGTTAATGTAGGGGTTAAGATAAAGTGAGTCGGAAGGGTATTCTAGGTACGGGACACACATAGGGAGAAAACATTGCGTCGACAATCAAGTTGACTATAATGCGTAGGCAGTTTGAGCTGATGGCCTCTCATGTTGGTAAGTTGGCTCAGCTGCAACAGATTGTGACATGGGTGCGCTGGGTTCGTCAATGTTAAGTAAATCATGATTAGGTCTCCTCGCTGACGTCGATATTCACCAATGTACAATCTCAGTGACTGCAGTCTGCATTGGTAGGAAAGACGAAACAATCCTCCAACGAGTTTGTTCACTCTTCGTTGTGGAGGTTTAAGGGCATCGACTTCGCACTTGCTCCAGGGACTTCAGGCCTAGATCACATATTCCACATGAGGTCTCACGTAGGCTTTCATCATGTACAGAAAGATTGATGGCTCAAAATTGCCGAAATCCCTCCGTAAGAGTCCAAGTTGTTGCTTGGATATTTCTGATGCCTTTTCAGTCTGTCTCGAGCAACAAAGATCGTGCTGCACGATCACCCCGTGGTAGTATTCTTGGGAAGCAAATTGTAACTCCTGATCCCCAAGTCGACATTCATAGATAAGCGTGTGCTTACGACTTTGCACTTGGTCATGCTGAACTGGAGCCAGTTGTTGGATGACCACGCATAAGCCCTGTCGAGATCGCTCTGCAATGCCATGTGATAATCCGACGTCCTGATATCATGCCAAATGTTGATAGCATCTGCAAATAGTAAGAAATTCTACTGCAGTACATTGCCAAGATCTTTAATGAATATGAGGAATAAACGTGGCCCCAGTAAAGATCCTTGAGACACGCCACGCTGGACGTCAATTGGGTTGGAAATAGTGCTGCTGACTCTCCTCTTCAGATGATGTTGAGCGAAGAAGTTGCCGATCCAACCGAATATAGGGTCACCGCTTCCATAGCTTCGAAGATTGTGAAAGAGAATGCGGTGTTCCAAAGGATCGAACGCTTTCGAGAAGTCCAGATAAGCAACGTCGACTCCCGCTGGAGTCGGTTGACCCTGTCCAGGTTGCTCGGGCTAGAAGCAAATTTGTAGTGCAGGATCGATTTCGGCAGAATCGTGGTTGCCGTGACACTAGGATGTTATTGCTCCCAAGATATCCCATTATAGCATCTGTAATTACACCTTCCATTACTTGGGATAAAATTGGGAGGAGAGTGTTTGGTCGGTATTTCGAGGGATCCGAACAATTACCACTTTTGTAAATGGGAGAGACGAGTCCATGTTTCCACATTGCCGGAACCTGCATTTCGTCAAGACAACGTTGAAAGAACCGAACTAATGGTTCAACAAAGTTCGTGGTCGCCGTCTTCGGTTTGATGTCATCCACGCCAGGTGAGCTGTACAGATGCAACGACATTAGTGTTTTCGTCAAATTGGCTGCCGTGAGCGATATGTGGTTGAACCCTGGATGAATGGATGATTCACTCCGGAAAGAATGGATGAAGTGTTGGCGAAGCAGGTTCGCTGCATCTTGTGTGGTTTGCGCAAGAATATCTGTTGCACGTAAAACCGGGATCCAGGGTTGCACGCTGCGGAGCCTGTTGACGTGTTTATACAGTAACTTGAGATTTGCACTGGATTTCGACGCTAATTTCTTTTCGTGCTGGAGTTTATCTTTGTGGATCAACTTGACGCCGTGGTTTCATTGAGTTGCGTAAGAACCCCAGATCAGGCTACTTGGACAGACTTTGTAAGCGCGCCAGGCTGAATCTTTTAAGACCATGGGTTTTCTGGTACGAGTCCTTAGGAATGAATTCACTTGATTCGGGCGAAAGACCTTGTTTTCTGACGCATTTGCCACCAGCTCAGTGAATTGGATGACAAACAAGCTGCAGGCGACATTGCGCGACTTCTCGGCCAGAAAGGCACAGTCGGTTTCTTGAACGAAGTTGGACAGTATATCATAAAGTGTAACAACATGGGTTTCTACGTTGTTTTCACTGATGTGCTCTGAGTAACAGATGTAACGAAACAGCAACATCGCGTGATCACTACGGCCAAGTGGTGCATCTATGGTCATGGCGTCGACCATTAGTTCCGCGTTAGAGTGTACAAAGTCCAAAACAGAGGGTGTGTCACCCGTTCGGAATCGCGTGGCAGAGATGACATGGTTGTACAGAGGTTCATCGGCGATCACCACTTGCAAATCCTCCTTGAATTGTTCGCTGCGCGTGGCTGGAACTTTGGTTGCGTGCAGGTTGAAGTCCCCACCAAAAGGACTTGACTGTATGGCCGTGCCGGGACTCGTTTCATCGCAGAAGCTAGGCACTGATCGGTTTCCAAATTGACATTGGAGGGCGGTAAACTATTGCTAGTAAACACACATCACCGCGTCTTAGATGTATGTGACGCCGAAGAGAATTGACGGCTTTCGTTTCTGGGTCCTCAAGAATATCAACATGCAGGTCGGCTCGATAACGCTGGAGCACTCCCCTCCTCTGCTAGGTCGATCCCTTCGTATGGTAGTCATGCCGGGTAGTGCAATCTTAGCATCCGTGATCTCCGTGTTCGGCCATGTTTCGGTGACCATAATTAGGTCCAAATGTGTGGAGACCTGACAAATAGGAAGTTCGCTTAACTTGCTGAGAAGACCTTGTGCATTGATATACAAGCAGGTGAGGGCATCGATTGTCAGAAGCGTGTTTGTGGATGCTGGTTTCCGGTGAGGGTCTGTGCCGACCCTTAAGCGGTCGGCTGCTGGTCGTTTTATCGTAGGATCGATGACGCATGCCATAGGGCAAGTTTAGGTTTCTGCATAGAGCTCTCAGCGCCAACAAGAGAGTGCCCATTCTGTCCTACTTCAGCTGTTGATATATTTTGGCGTTGTTCCCATTCTGAGCTACACGGTGACAGGATTGTATGGCTAAGTTGCTTG
>OX104065.1:11887044-11906015 GCA_944474145.2 Dicrocoelium dendriticum | reverse complement strand
GTTCAGCCCCAGAAACTTGGCAAAAGTTTATGGTTCACTCGTTTGCCATGTTACCTGGTCAAACAATATACATGGACGACATCCATGTAATCGGTAGGACTCCAGAAGAACACGATTCACGACTGAATACTGTGTTACGTCGGCTCCCTGATCTTAACTTCCGGTTAAACTTCGAGAAAGGCAAGTTTAATGCTAGTGGAATCGAGTTCTGGACCACATTATAAAAACTGGCGGTATGAAGAGGAGTTGTGACAACGCGCGTGTCATCACCGAGGCTCCTCATCCACAGAACTCTACCGAACTAAAACATTGTCTAGGCATGTGTCCTTATAGACTATGTTACCTGTAGGATTTCACAAATATTGCTGAGCCACTGCTTGGACTGACGAAGGAAAAACGTGTATTTGTCTAAGGTCAACCCCAACAAAAGGCATTTGACAAGATAAAACACCGCATCGCTTCCACACCAGTCAATGGCGATTCTCGAAAAGACCTGCCCAACGATTGTCTCTACTGATGCATCAAGCAGAGGGTTGGGTGTTATACTATCCCAAATTAAGAATGGGCACGAAAGAGTTGTTGCATCCGCTTCCAGAAAATTGTCGGAGGCAGAGCTTTCCTCCTCTGCATTGGAAAAAGTAGCCCATTGCCTACGTTTGTGCCTGTGAGAAGTGGACTTTGTTCCAGTTCGGAAGACCCTTCACTCTTCGTCAGAAAACGCAGCATTACCTAGCTTACTTACTCGGGGAACAGATTGGCAACAAGCCACGTCTGATACATCGCTTGTTAATACAAGATTTTCAGTTAAATTCCGTCCCGGTTGTGAAAACCAAGTAGCGGATGAGCTCTCTCGACTGCTACTAAACGAAAACTGAAAATATTGCGGATGATAATGAGAGCACTGGTGTCTTCCCTAAGTAGTGAAGCAATCCCAGCTATGAAGAACACCAGATGATGACTCAGGAAGACGACACACTGCAGCATTCAGGGGTTTCTGCTAAGCGGCTGGCCAAAAAATAACAAGATCACAGGCGAGTTTCATTCCTAGTACTTGTGGTGTCATGAAATTTCATTTATAGCGGAATGTTAAATGAGTGGCGAAGAATTTGTTGTTTCTCGGAGCATGATGCAAAAGATCATGCTATATGCTCATGATGGCCATACGGGTATCGTTCGTACGAAACGCAAGGTTGACGCATGTTTCTAGTGGCCCAGAATGTCACACGAAATAAGAAAACTTTTTATAACTGCTCTTCATGTCTAAAAGTAGACAAGCTTTTAAGGTCGGTTTCCTCCTCTATACAACCCATTCACTATCCTAAGCGACATTCAAGATACCTCTTGACATCATGGGTCCATTTAGCTCAGCGGCTCAGAAAAATGGAACTGTTTGGTAGCGACATGCTCTTACAGTAGATGGCCGGAAGTTCATTTGTGTGGAGAGCTGAATATTGCCAGCATTATTCGATGGCTGAAATACATGTTCTTCCGTTTCGGACTACCAGAGGAGATGGTGACGGACAACGGCCCGCAGATTACAAGCCACGAGTTTCTATCGTTCACTGAACTTTATGCCGTTCGATACTCACGTACAACCGTATAATGCAACGGAAAACGGCTTGGTAGAGCGGTCTAGTCTATACTTGAAAGAGAGTATCCAAACTATTCGCTTATCTGATACAGGTAGGGAGGATGCAGTTCTACAAGCACTAATTTTTTACCGAACAGCACACCACCGAGCCACAGACAAAACGCCTGCTAAACTCATGCTTGAACGTGCCCTTGGAACAAAGTTGCATGCTTCACTACCGATTCCTCCAACCAATAATGCCGACGAGTTAAGTCGTCGCCATTGATATCAGACCACTTACCGGAAGTTTACTACTCCGCTCCAGGCCGGAACATTCGTGCGCATGAAGCTAAACGCTTCATCTAAAGGGACAGCCCACTTTATCAGATCAGATAACAATAACTCGCGCATATGGACCAGACACTTGCCGGTTGGAAGGTGGCCGCACAGTCAACGCACGGAGGTTATTCACATGTAGCATAGGAAAATAGCCTGCCACCATCCTTCACTGACGAAACTACGCAAAGCACGCAGCTCCGCAGAATGAGCCTAGAACCAAGACCACGGAATCGATTTGGTTCCGACGCATTACATGAGTAAGCGGAGAGGTGGTTGTGTATTCGGTCTGCATACTTGCCGGCTAGTCTAGACAAACACATGTACACAACCACAGACATACACCTAGATAAGTGCATTTTCTCTGCTTCCCTCTTGGTTCATCTTACTCCTTGCGAAACCTTAATGTACTCACGTAGTTAGACACTTGTCGTATTACAGTAGTTTGTTTACCGGAGGGACCTCCTCACTTCGGTTCGGGCAGTTGACTGTTCGTACACAACAGATGTCACTCAATGAACCTCTCCCGCTTTGCGACAGATCAATAAGTATACAGTTATGTTTCAAATAATGTCATCAAACATAAGATTGGAAAGAATAACTTTTAGTGCGTGAAGTTTGCATGCAAGCAGGTTATACCACAGTTGAACTATGTGGCACATTCAAAGCAACATTACCCATTCACTATGTTGATTAATGAGAGTAGTTGAGCAAGCTTGGGCTAAATGCTGTATAAGAGGTACTTTGCTTTTCTGCAAAATAATACTTGATCGATGTTACTACGGTCCATTTCTAGTTTCGATGGTTCAAAATTCATGGATGCACTCAAAACTAAGTGAGCCCACGATTTAGAGAGTGGATAATGAGCACATGGGTTTAAACGCTGTGAGCTGAAAACCAGCGGCTAGCTGTAATACAAACGCCCTGGTTACAATATTTCCATTTTTCATCTTTTCCTAACAATAGTACCCTAACGTCATTAATTACTTACCTGCCACGACTAATGCCTCAACCTTCTTTTTCGGTTCTTGTCAAGGATTGAATCTACCTATACGGTTTACCCAACTTCATATTCTGTTACATCAAGTGTTGTCTGTCACCCGCATTGTCGATCACAGATGTATCCACCATCGTCTATCTACACCAACGAGTTACACATGGAGCTGACCACAAATATTTTCTATCCGACGCTTTAACTACAGGACCAACCTCGTGTCTCAAGGTGGCCAGGAAGCGGTGTGCTCGGCAAGCGAAACTGCGGATCCACACAATTCAACTCACTTCAATTCCCACATCAGATAGGACGTTTCGACAATGCTTGCTGTCATTACGTCCTGCTGAAGAAAATACACCCTACAATGCAGTGTGTTATTTTGGAATTCGACAGCACAGAAATGCTTCTGCCACCTCAAAGAATCTTAAGGCTGTAGCAAATCAGCCGAGGGGCTATTCATAAATTTGGTTCATTGGCATGGGAATTATAAAATTTTGCTGTGCGAGTCCATGAACTGAATTGTCAGCATCTCCGTCTCAAGTAGAATCGCAGAGCTGAGTAGGTCGGACCGACCTTTAGAAGATTGGTTTCTAACACCTATGACAGGGATGCAGCTTGTCAACTGCCAGCTGTCCTACCAGAAAACGTGCGCCGGTTAGATGATCAATGCATGACGTGCTTTGGAGAACCTGCATGAAAATGCACCTTGTCTTCAAACCACGGTATATAGCACCGTAGGTATGCATGTGAATGCAATTTATCAAGTTGATACGAAGTGTCTGCGCACAATGAATGGCAACTGAGATGTCGGTTTAGAATAACCTTGGCCACACCGGTGAACTATTTTACAATGAGATGGTAGCTTGAGCAAATCCTTTCCGATAGAACCCGACAATGTGGAAATCAGACTTCAGTTGATAGTAAAGTCAAACGGCTTTTGAACACAAATCAAAATATACTTCAATGTTTCCTTCGTGCGAAATCCGTTCCTTTTCGAGCTACAAGTTCAGTAGTTAAATTTTCAGTTAAATTAGTACAATCTCACCTAAACAAAGGGTGAGAAGGCAGACTGTTTGGGTAACGCGTAGCGCACTCTCAGCCACCTACCCGTCAATGTGACTGACCCTTTATGGCTTTATCCTTCCCTATTATCTTGTCGGAGTATTAGCCATCTGATTAAGCACACTGATCAGCGCTGTACGAAAACTTTCTTTCCACCAAATTTGTTCTTTATTATTTGTCTGGGACTCGCTAGTTACAGACAGCAAACGTGCTTTTTGTTTGGATGGACCAAGAGGAACAACATTTAATTGATCGGACGCCATTTCCATCTCACAATCTGTCTGCTGTTGGACCTCGAGACAAAGACGTCGCTGAGATACGTAGACAGTCCACCTAGGGGGTCTTCCAGACATCCTGTGGGAAAGTCTCGAACAGCAAACTGATCTGTCTTAGGACATTCAGCCGACCCCAGGGAGCCATTCATCACCGTGAGGATGTTGACAATTGAAGGAGCCATCCATCAGGTAGGTAAATAAAGTGCTCATAGTGTCAGAAAATTGGTCACCAACCACCACAGCAACCGCTTGCGATCTCCGGAACGCAACATCGATCCATCACCCAACATGCTAATTTCTCAGACAGGTTTGTCACCGCGGCTGTATAGATATGGAGGGTGTGAAACGAACACAACGGCAAAACGCACCCATTATGTGAGAAAGGAAGCTACGGTATTTGGACAAAATCTGCAAACAGGAGAACAATATGCTGATACCCTGCAACTCCTGTAAGATTGTCGGATTTCTAAGTAAAATAGTGGTAACAAGACTTAAAGATAGAATGCAAGGCAGATTAGTGGGTCCACCATATTGTTTATATTGAGGTATACACAAAAGCCTGTTCCGAACGTGTTGGATAGTATTGATTAGTTTACCATGTTTCCGTTACATCACCCCTCCATGTATACAGGCAGCACTGTAACTAAATAAGTGTCTTATTTCTCGACGGTGCTAGCAACTGTTCCTACATTGAGACAGATCAATAAGCACGCAGTTGTGTCTCACAAATAATGTTATCCAACATGGGATTGGAATGAATTTCCTCTAGCTTGTGAACTTTGCATGCATGCTGGTTATACCACAGTTGGACTAGGTGGCAAGTTCAAATCATTATTATACATTCACTATGTTGACTCATGGAGGTAGTTGAGAATGTTTGAACTAGATGTTTGGGTTGTGATCCCTTAGTTTTCTGCAAACAAATACGTGACGATACAATTGATCTATCTTGTATGAACAATGAACCATACTCAATGATTTCTAACGGGTAAAATGCATGTGCTTTACAAGTCCCATAGGATGGTTGGAGTAGAAATTACAATTTGTAGGATCATGGAATAAGTAAATCGTTATTTCAAGCGTCCACCGAGTTAAATACACTACTGCATAGCGATAGTTTGAAGTGGGAATGGGATGTGCACACGCAAAGTAGTATAGAGAGCTGTTATAGTTCCGAATTTGCGTGAGAAATAAAAAAGGAAACCACAACGCTCACTCGTTTCTTACTTCATTTGACAGATGACGTATTTTAATCCAGTTTAGCTACGTCCAAGCTAAGCACATGGATACTTCTGCATGTATCCTGACCGACACGTTGCGGAGAGCGCCGTTATGAAAATGGTTAGGCTTGTTTCAGAAAACTTGGTAGACGATCGGTTAATGTAATTATGGTGATAGACAACGTTTTGCTTTCGACATAAAAGCTTCATCAGGCTGTCAATTAGCTTAACAATGGCATTTTATAACGATCACCGCTAAGCTACATACAGAGACTAAACAATTTGCAATTCATCAATGAAAGCTTACAACAGTCAAAGGTCACTGCGCTCGTGTGTACACTGTAGTTTGTTTCAGTCAGGGTCAAATGGGGAAAAGAAATTGCTGATCCGTGGATAGTTACATGTGTGGTTAGCAATCTTAAGTTATCCGTTGCAAGAAACTTGGACAATGATAAAAATTGGCTTTAGTACTTCGGAATTTGCTGGAGGGGGGTCGATAGTTCATTGCGATTTGGGATCCATCCACCGATGCTTATCAAGCTGGCGGGAGTATAACTAGACTGGTTAGGTTTGTGTTATTTCATCCTCCAAGTGGAAAGGACTATACCAAGTAGTGCACGTTTGAAAGCGTTCTATCACTGCGTTTTTTGAAAAGTGTTAATGTAGGGGTTAAGATAAAGTGAGTCGGAAGGGTATTCTAGGTACGGGACACACATAGGGAGAAAACATTGCGTCGACAATCAAGTTGACTATAATGCGTAGGCAGTTTGAGCTGATGGCCTCTCATGTTGGTAAGTTGGCTCAGCTGCAACAGATTTTGACATGGGTGAGTTGGGTTCGTCAATGTTAAGTAAATCATGATTAGGTCTCCTCCCTGACGTCGATATTCACCAATGTACAATCTCAGTGACTGCAGTCTGCATTGGTAGGAAAGACGAATCAATCCTCTAACGAGTTTGTTCACTCTTCGTTGTGGAGGTTTAAGGGCATCGACTTCGCACTTGCTCCAGGGACTTCAGGCCTAGATTACATATTCCACATGAGGTCTCACGTAGGCTTTCATCATGTACAGAAAGATTGATGGCTCAAAATTGCCGAAATCCCTCCGTAAGAGTCCAAGTTGTTGATTGGATATTTCTGATGCCTTTTCAGTCTGTCTCGAGCAACAAAGATCGTGCTGCACGATCACCCCGTGGTAGTATTCTTGGGAAGCAAATTGTAACTCCTGATCCCCAAGTCGACATTCATAGATAAGCGTGTGCTTACGACTTTGCACTTGGTCATGTTGAACTGGAGCCAGTTGTTGGATGACCACGCATAAGCCCTGTCGAGATCGCTCTGCAATGCCATGTGATAATCCGACGTCCTGATATCATGCCAAATTTTGATAGCATCTGCAAATAGTAAGAAATTCTACTGCAGTACATTGCTAAGATCTTTAATGAATATGAGGAATAAACGTGGCCCCAGTAAAGATCCTTGAGACACGCCACGCTGGACGTCAATTGGGTTGGAAATAGTGCTGCTGACTCTCCTCTTCAGATGATGTTGAGCGAAGAAGTTGCAGATCCAACCGAATATAGGGTCACTGCTTCCATAGCTTCGAAGATTGTGAAAGAGAATGCGGTGTTCCAAAGGATCGAACGCTTTCGACAAGTCCAGATAAGCAACGTCGACTCCCGCTGCAGTCGGTTGACCCTGTCCAGGTTGCTCGGGCTAGAAGCAAATTTGTAGTGCAGGATCGATTTCGGCAGAATCGTGGTTGCCGTGACACTAGGATGTTATTGCTCCCAAGATATCCCATTATAGCATCTGTAATTACACCTTCCATTACTTGGGATAAAATTGGGAGGCGAGTGTTTGGTCGGTATTTCGAGGGATCCGAACAATTACCACTTTTGTAAATGGGAGAGACGAGTCCATGTTTCCACATTGCCGGAACCTGCATTTCGTCAAGACAACGTTGAAAGAACCGAACTAATGGTTCAACAAAGTTCGTGGTCGCCGTCTTCGGTTTGATGTCATCCACGCCAGGTGAGCTGTACAGATGCAACGACATTAGTGTTTTCGTCAAATTGGCTGCCGTGAGCGATATGTGGTTGAACCCTGGATGAATGGATGATTCACTCCGGAAAGAATGGATGAAGTGTTGGCGAAGCAGGTTCGCTGCATCTTGTGTGGTTTGCGCAAGAATATCTGTTGCACGTAAAACCGGGATCCAGGGTTGCACTCTGCGGAGCCTGTTGACGTGTCTATACAGTAACTTGAGATTTGCACTGGATTTCGACGCTAATTTCTTTTCGTGCTGGAGTTTATCTTTGTGGATCAACTTGACGCCGTGGTTTCATTGAGTTGCGTAAGCACCCCAGGTCAGGTTACTTGGACAGACTTTGTAAGCACGCCAGGCTGAATCCCTTAAGGCCATGCATTTTCTAGTACGGCTCCTTAGGAATGAATTCACTTGCTCCGGGCGAAGAACTTTGTTTTCTGACGCATTTGCCATCAGCTCAGTGAATTGGACGACAAACAAGCTGCAGGCGACATTGCGCGGCTTCTCGGCCAGAAAGGCACAGTCGGTTTCTTGAACGAAGTTGGACAGTATATCATAAAGTGTAACAACATAGGTTTCTACGTTGTTCTCACTGATGTGCTCTGAGTAACAGATGTAACGAAACAGCAACATCGCGTGATCACTACGGCCAAGTGGTGCATCTATGGTCATGGCGTCGACCATTAGTTCCGCGTTAGAGTGTACAAGGTCCAAAACAGAGGGTGTGTCACCCATTCGGAATCGCGTGGCAGAGATGACATGGTTGTTCAGAGTTTCATCGGCGATCACCACTTGCAAATCCTCCTTGAATTGTTCGCTGCGCGTGGCTGGAACTTTGGTTGCGTGCAGGTTGAAGTCCCCACCAAAAGGACTTGACTGTATGGTCGTGCCGGGACTCGTTTCATCGCAGAAGCTAGGCACTGATCGGTTTCCAAATTGACATTGGAGGGCGGTAAACCATTGCTAGTAAACACACATCACCGCGTCTTAGATGTATGAGACGCCGAAGAGAATTGACGGCTTTCGTTTCTGGGTACTCAAGAATATCAACATGCAGGTCGGCTCGATAACGCTGGAGCACTCCCCTCCTCTGCTAGGTCGATCCCTTCGTATGGTAGTCATGCCGGGTAGTGCAATCTTAGCATCCGTGATCTCCGTGTTCGGCCATGTTTCGGTGACCATAATTAGGTCCAAATGTGTGGAGACCTGACAAATAGGAAGTTCGCTTAACTTGCTGAGAAGACCTTGTGCATTGATATACAAACAGGTGAGGGCATCGATTGTCAGAAGCGTGTTTGTGGATGCTGGTTTCCGGTGAGGGTCTATGCCGACCCTTAAGCGGTCGGCTGCTGGTCGTTTTATCGTAGGATCGATGACGCATGCCATAGGGCAAGTTTAGGTTTCTGCATAGAGCTCTCAGCGCCAACAAGAGAGTGCCCATTCTGTCCTACTTCAGCTGTTGATATATTTTGGCGTTGTTCCCGTTCTGAGCTACACGGTGACAGGATTGTATGGCTAAGTTGCTTGCTCAGTGTCACATAGTCTATCTGTGGCCCGGTGCCTATTGCCTTTATACGTATTTCGGATGGCAGCCTTTTACATTTTGATCGCATGTTCTTCCATCAGTTCGGAGTGTAGTTATACTTTCACCACTCGGGAACCACACCTTTTGTAGTTAGGTGATATCGGTAATCTTGGTGTTGAAGTAGCGATAACATTTTCGAGTGAGAGTACTTCACGAATAAAATGCCATTCATCCCAGTCATGGGCTTTAACCTCTAGCTGTCTTAGTTACTGAAGCTCGGATACACTTTGAACAAGGCTATATGTTGTGTCTTATTGTTTAGGGAAGTCGTCCGGATTTTGTTTGTGTTTCTGGCTTTCGCTTCAAGGAACATCTTGAAATATCCGAACAATGCATGTGGTGGTACGGAGGTGATTGGCTAATCAGAGAACTGTCTCTTCATCATTGCCTAACTGAAGTATTACCTGGAGTAACCGCCGTTCACCGTAGAGTACGGAGGTTGGGTGACGGACGAGGCGCATCATACTGACTGGCTTAGCTTGAACCCCTATTAGTTTATACAGGGAGTCCCAATGTTTTTGTCGTCTAGTATCATCTTGTATGGAGTTCGCCACGGATTCAATCACATTAGAGCATATAACAGTTGGAGAATTATGATAGTGTTTCATGTTCTCCTTTTAGGAGGGACCACTGATTGCTTTCTTCAGTTGGACAAATGATGGTGTCTTGAGTCCCATGATGGTATTGGCAGTAGTAAATCGTTTGGCAGTGGGCGGGGTTGGAATAGGATGTGCCTCCGTCATATGGGTCGCAACAACGGACGCGCAGATGGTCGGCCCTCTAACAGTGTTTAGTGTGGCGGGTGAGTCTGTTGAGGAATGTTTGACGAACGCATCTTTGTGAGCAGACGCTAGTGTCGGGGTTGCTAAATCTGAATCGTTACTCTTACACTGTGCTGAATTGGAGCATGATGTTAAGCATCGAGTTCGAGGCACTGATTCGTCTGGTTCATGTGGAACAGCTTTCACGGTTGCTGCCTGCTTTACAATCTTTGCCGGCCTGTCGTACTTCTGCGACTAACACAGTTATACATTTGACGGGTGGAAGGGATGTACACGCAGTGCAGAACCAGAGCGAATCAGTCGTACTATTAAACGCTCTTATCTAGCCGAGTCTAAGGCCAGCACATTGAGAATGGAAGCGTTTTCGGCAGTTTCTGCATTCTATTCCAAATCGCACAAGTTTTACACAGCTGTCTACGCCACAAATAACGTTCATTTTGGAAGCTTGACTTAGCTTTCCGTGGGCAAGTAGTACGTGCCATTTTGACTGTTAGATCTGGGGAAGCCGTTCCTTGCAACGTCTGCATTTGTATGCTGAATCAAAATGCCGTCCATCAAGCTGGGGGTCTGTCAGACACCTGTTCGATTGCGGTAGAAAAATCCAAAATGGCAGACACCGACGGCAGTTGGGCCAATCACTGAAATCACCGACAGTAACCAGAGAATATGCATCAAATTCGTGCAGATGCAATAATGCACCAAAAGTGAAGTTTTTGTGCAACATTCACACACAGAAAACACGTATGCCACTGTAATTCCAAAGCCAAAATAGAATTCATCACGGCAAAGCAAAAATCCATGTCATCCGTGGGTACTAATTGAAGCAACGAGGTTCGTCAAACAATAACAAGATATGATAGCCATTATGCTCTCATATGATGAGGACACCATTTTCAAATGTTTTCGCCAAAGTCTGGGATATCTGTAGCGTGGATGTGATGTTTTGCATATGGAGATATATCCTGGCAGACATTTTAAACTCATGTATTTTACAACAATTCCTGATGTTATGGCACAATTTGTTTCCAAGCTTAGAGTAGGCAATGAGCAAGAAATTTCCAAGAAGTTGCGTTTTTATAATGATGACTGCAGCTATCATTATTTAGAAGAAATTTGTCATTCTGCGACCTACGCTGATTTACTGCTGTGGTGTGAGCGTATTCATCCATGATTCGGACTAGAAAACACAGGTTTGCTATCATTCATAGGTTGCAGTCCAAGGAAAGGACCGCGCCCACTATAAGTCCGTTTTTGGAGTATCCAATTATTCTTTTGGTAAACCGGAGTTGCATTCGTTCAACAGACATTTTGTCTGACCAGCGCATGTTTGTAAACACCATTTAGACATTTAAAATAGCTGGCAGTACCTATGCTTTGTACAGTCGGAGCCGGGACTCACGTAGTGAGAAGGAGCGACAAATATAGCCAATAATCTTTTGTGCCGTTAATATTTGAAAACCACGCTGCTCTGAGCGCTTAAAGTTGTGCGAATATCTCCCGCTTATGTCACGAAGTGTTGTGAATTCAGCGTTGTTCATAATATGCAGGGTGGAATGTCCCACCTGCGATAGTCGATTGTACTTATCTACGGAAGATTACATTTGCCACAAGTGACACCAAGTTTCAAGAGCTGAAAGATCACCTTGTTTGTATTCCAAGACCTCCCGTTCATTCATATGGCTGTGGGAATAAACGACTTTCATGTCGTCTGCAAACAAGTAAGCAGCGCTATGCTTAATCCTGTCCAACCAGCTATGGCGACCATATGTGTATGACGGCCAGTCAGAAACACCCCCAACTTCTTCTCCTATGAGCAATGTCCCTGTGCTTGGACCTGTCCATACCGACCATCTGTCCAAGACGACCACTTTGGTTCGGTCCCTTGGATGGTCGTCTTAGACAGATTTGACTGTATTACTAAATATATCAGGAACGTAGACAATAAACAGTAAGGAACCAAAGGCACTCCCTGGTGTTAGTTTGATATTGTCTGTTTATGAAGTGAAAAACAGTCGTTTGTTCGTACCACTTGCGTCTTAGCTGAAAAGTATGATTAAAGACAAGTGAGTACTGGTTCCCCGATAGCAACAGATTGTAACTAGTTGAATATTCTAAGGTGCGAAACACAGTCGAGCGATTTGCGCCAGTCTGGCTAGTTAGGGCAACGTCAATGCATTTTTAAACACAGAACGATGGGGCCGGCAACAACGTAACTTTTTTTAGGGGGCGTTCCATAGCTAGCACACACGAAGAGCGTAAAATTTTCACCGAAATTCTAGCTGACTGCACTGTGTGGCCAGTTTGAGCTGGTGGCCCCTTATCTTCGTGTTGTACAATGAACAATGATTTTTCACGGGATAAAAGCAAGTGTTTGACACGTCCCGTAGGATGTTTGGGGTGAATATGATGAAATCAAAATATATCTGGGTCATCTACCGAACGTCTGCCGAGATGAATACTTCGATAAATTACATTAGTGTAAAATTTAAAAAATCGAGCGCACACGTTCAGAAATACACTGGGGTACATTGATCGTTGATATAAGGCGTGAGAAAAGTAAAATATGGCCGATGACTTGGTTCCATTTGATACATAAATCCTGTAGAAAAGCATGCTTGGCATAATCCACAATAGAGGAGCTTAGGTAACAAAATGCTGGAAGCTAAGAGCAAAATGCTGTCGTTTTTTGAAAACGTCCAAGGTAGTAAGGGTCGGCGGACGTAGCTTGGGTTCATTACAAAATGTCAGGCAACTATTAGGTCGCTATATAGGAGCTGCTACTGACCCAGCCTAATTGAATTAACATGTGAAACAACTCTTTAACTTGCTTTGCGACTATTCGCTATGGAAGCTCGATCGCTGCGAAGTCTTCCTTGTGCCAGGGCTGCCAGGCCACATGAGGGTTCAAGCGTTTGTCAAGCAAGGGCTGACAAATAAATGAATCTTATAACCTGAATAGGTTTCACAGTAAAACAACACTTTGATCCCCAGTCTTTGAAGCCTTCTCGGATTGTGCTGAACAACCCGCGAAGGTCAAACTCCTGGGTGATGGCATGCAAAACGTGGTCTCCAAGCTCGTACATGATATTTGACTGCTGATAATGGTGAAGCACTATACCGTTAGTAAATAACATAATAATAATAATACTATTAAAAATTAGGACTGCGCCTGTATTTGGCATAGAACAATATATGAAGTTGCAACCAAGCTCCTGCGGAGGCAATATGGAGCTTTGTGCTTGTCCTTACTTGTCTTCCTGTCAACATAGGTCCCACCCGATTGTGTTTAACGTTGAGATGGACGGCAAAATTGCGCCTTGAGGAGATTGTAGACATTGAGGTCTGCATACATTGCAAAACTTTCCCTATTTCCCACATGGAATGTCAATTGGGGCCTCCTTAATTTTTTCGCCAACTGATCTCTCCCACGAAAGCGATGGGATGATCGTGTTCAGGTCGTGGTTCCTTCCGTCCTCATTACCAAATGACTGCGCATTCGCGACCTGATTTTGATTGGGAGCCGATTCCACAGAGAATCATATCTGATTGAACAATGGTTGAGCCGCATTTTGCCTTAGTTTTTGCATGACCAGGATAAAGTCTTTAATACAAGCATCCCGAGGGGAACGGGGTTACAATGTCAAGTCCAGTGAAACATTTACTGGACGGGGGAACATTCAGTTTGCAATGGATATTACCATGAATCAGGTTGTGCAACAGGTTAAATCGGAGTGTGCAATGCTTCTATTCTGATCAGGAAACTACATCTTTTCTCAACCTATTGCATTCAAAACGCTTTCAAATTCCTCCTTACGTAAAGCATGCTCCTCTGCAGATCTCTCAAGATCGTCCTTAACACTGTCAATTTGCATCCAATGGGCGCAAATGGTGCTTAATAATACTGTTTGTTGAGTGACCAATCACAAATAACGAAATCACGTTCCTTTCTGTGTACTGATAGGTTATAAAATTGGCTGATTTGGAACTGCCTAGCCAACAAACAACACGCATAGTTTGGGTGCATTCGTACCCACTGGATGCAATTTGTTATCGTTAAGGATCATGTTGTAAGGTTTATGGAGGAACATGAATTGCTTATGAAGGAATTTGTAAATGTTATGGATGCGATTGGCTGAGAAATAGTATAGTGAAATTCATTGTCTTTAAAAATTTCACGCAGGCATTTCACGAATTTCAATAAAGCAAGAAGAAACAACCTTTTAACAGAATTTACTGAATTCAGCAATTTCGCGTATTCTCATCAGCTGTTTACATACAGTTAGCGGAAAACAGTGCGATGTTAACATCAAAAATTCAAAGCGGTCGAAGGTCTTTGGGTTCTCGCGACCTGCTCCGAGGAAAACGCAATCACTAGCCTCACCAGGGTAGGACTAGCTTGGTCACGAAATCCGTTTGCTTGCATAGATTTGGCTTCAGTAGCCGAATTGCTGCCGCCTCCGCAAACTGTAGTAAACGGGGATTAGCTTGTTTGCTAACTACCCTGAAATTGCGACGTGGGTTCTGGCGTTTAGAGCAGTCAAATGTGTGGCGGGCAATAGAGCTTGTCGGTAGCTTCGAACCCTTAGCGATCATGTTTTGCGGAACATGCTCTGCATCCTCGCCGACAGACTTCTCTCAGTTCGGCCTAGGTACCTACTACCGCAAGTACAATTAAAGAGGTAAGTGCATGAAGCGGTAACTTGAGAGTCTGGCCTGTCTAGGTTGGATTTACAGAGCAACCTTCTGACTTGATGCAATACCACTAGCTCAGCCGCATGGTAACATTTGTTAATTGATTGATGGAGGTGATGCCGGCTTCTTCGGTTAACTTGATCTTTTTTGAAGGGCAGGGTAATGAATGCTTTTTACTTGGGACTTCGGTTGATGGTTTATCTCTAAATCGTATTTTCGCGTGCCGAGCTATAAATCGCGCGGGATATCCATTCTCTTGTAGTGTCGATGTGACTCGTTCCAGTTCACGTTCGATGGTGTCTAATGAGCAAATTTGACGAGCTCTAGCAAAAGTGGTACGTACTAAAGCTCGTTTGTAGTTCATTGGGCCAAAGCTATTAAAGTTCAAGTATTGTCCCGTCCAGGTTGCTTTGCTGTACACAGATAGGACGAGTGTACCATCTGGCTTTCTCCTTAAGTTAACATCTAAGAAGTGGAAAAATCCGTTGGACTCGTTTTCCATTGTGAACTTGATGGCTGGATGGCACATATTCGTCGGTTTCAATAAGTGCGCCACCTGTTGAGGTGTGTCAACGCCGATGAAGGTGTCGTCTACATACCGGCAATAAAGGTGTACATTTTGTACGTAAGAAGTTGACACAGTGTTTTCCAAGTGGCCGAGGAAGATAATAGCCAAAAACTGCGCCCAATGGGCTGCCCATGGCCACGCCATTGATTTGTCGATACAGAGCTCCACTGAATCGGAACTGTATTTCTTTTGTGCATAGGCGCAGTAATGATTTGAGCCGGAGCCCTGGGAACCTGACTTTGTCAGCGCGTCTGGCTATTATATCTAGTGTTTCCTCCAAAGTTACGTTTGTGAACCATGAAGATACATCAAAAGAAACCATGTGCTTTCACTTTACATTTAAATTACTTATCTTGTTGACAAATTCAAAAGTGTCTCTTAGACTGTAGCTCGTCAGTTCCTTCCGGATGGGCTCGATAAGTTTTGCTAGCCATCGCGCTAATTTTTGGTATGGTGTGTCTAACATTGAGACCATTGGACGTATTGGGACACCTTCGACCGCTTTGAATTTTTGCTGTTAACATCGCACTGTTTTCCACTAACTGTGTGTAAACAGCTCATGGTCTTTATTTAGAAATGGAGAACATAGCCGGCAGATGTTGACAGAAGGAGTATCAGTAATTGTTTACTTAGGAAACAGTAGCTTGGGGTAAATCGTTTTGGATTGAGTTGGAACTGGCCTTACCACCATATTTTATTTGTATTCGTTTTAGATTCCAATCTGTCGAATGTTCAACTAGGCATTGCGTCAAATTCCCCTCTAGAAATGCACAGCGGGACTGATTGGCTGCACACATTTGTTGAGGAATTTCAATGCATGTTGGCTACGTCAAAATCAGCGCTGAGCTCCATGTACCTATTCAGAATCTAGTTGTTTTGCAGTCAAAACTGATCCTCGAGAATTCGGAATTTCTCACTCAGCTGCAAAAATAATGGTTAATTTTAGGTATGGAATAAGAAAGCGTTTTCAGTGAACTCTCAGCATATGCCACAGTTCATGCGAAAGAAATCATTTTCAAATCAGCAGCTGGCATCTGGGAATCGTGGGGTCGGAATCCGGCGGGGCTCCGACGGTAGGCGCACTACTGACTAGACCCAAGGGGTTGAAACAGCGCTGTTCGGTGCTTTTCCAGACTTGCCCAAGCCCGCTGACTGAGTGGACTTTGCTCAGTCATCAATGAATTACACCGAAACCCCCACTACTCGTTAGCAATCAAATCTTCCGTATAGCTTCTTAGTGCTACTTCGCACACAACCGCTATGCGGAAGTTCCTAGCTCGCAGGTCTAACTGTTGTCCACTGCACTGTTCGAAACTGGCATTGCAGTAGAACCTAAGCCGGGCTACATCATAGTCAGATTTTAATCATGCTGTCACTCAGGGCTTAGTGGCACTAGCTGTTGGATTCCGGAAATTATGGGGTCGGGAACAGGCAGAGGTCCGATGGAAGTCACACCAGTGACGAGTCCAGAATGTCAAAACAGCGTCGTTTGTGCTCTTCCAGACTTGGCTAAGTCTGCTGTATTAGAGTGGACTATGACGATCTATCTCAGAATTATAGCGAAATCCCCAATACTCATTAAAATTTGTGCTAGCGTTTGCTTAGCACGTCACTGCATTAAGCAGATGTATCAAAAATGACTGAAGCTGATGCGATAGATTGCACCTCAACCAAACCCATTTTGGCAGATAGTACACACTACACGGATTAACTGGATTAGATTTCTCATCGTTAACTTTCCATCAAACTGCACTTCACCCCAGTGGATACACAGGGTATATCAACCTATCTAACACTACAAAATTAGTTATAGTAAAAACAGCCGGTTTAAACAAAACCAGTCACTGAATCTCGACAGGCTTCCAACTTTGAATGATTCAAAAACTAGTGATCAGATCCAGCTGATGGCGTTGCACGATCAAGGCGATAGTCCTCAACCGCTTGGGTGAAGATAACGGCGTCGAACAAACACAACCAGGATGCACACAGCAAACTGGAGCGGCAACACGGTGTGGACTTCTGGGAAGAGTTTATTGCTTGAGTTGATTAGAGCGTTGTACCATAAGTGCTGCGAATAGGAATAAGAAAATACTGTTGTAAAGGTGAAATGTGCAAGCGCTACAAGGGGGCTGGAAGTATCTCAGTGCACTGGGCCTGCCTAACGATTGGAATAGTTCTCATACTTGCGCAAACGCTATGTATGCCAGACCAATTGCTACATCTGTAGTCATCCCCGATGATAAAAGTACAAAAATAGATGGATACATTTCCCTACGGTCGATCGTTTCTACAGCAACTGCCATCCAAAATTTGCGATATTGACTTATATTCAGTATAGATTTGTATTAGTAAGCAGTAGTGTGTGTTAGTATGTTTCTGAGAGCATTTATTGCAGTCAGACAGCCACCACATACCGTGCACGAATGAAATGGCTTGTCGCATATGTAATGAATAACGGACTGTGGAAAGACGAAGTTTGTCAAATGTTTTCCGGCCGTATTCCATGAATGTACTCGTAGGTTTCTGAAAACCTAAAAGCTTGATGAAATTTGGCATGGAAAGCAAATGTTTAGATGGTGTCTAAATGTAGGCGAGCCCTTAATTGCAACAGTGACTTATTCCATAGGTGGGGGTAACTCACCAGAAAAAAATTTAAACGGATAATTTATATGGTCGTCTGTATGATTAGATGACATTTCCCATTACGAGTGAGATAGGTTGGCCGCTTTTGTAGAGACAGTTGTAACTTGTCCGTGCCTAAAAATGGCTGATTCCTCTCGGCGAGAGTAAGAATCTGGGGATCAGAGTAGTGTAGTATGGTGATAATGGTTGGACGAGCATCTGGATAAATGATAGGAGGGGCGTTCTTGCAAGTTCACTAGCTTGCAAAAGCAACAATCGCATTCGTGCGTGTAGTTCCTTACCAAAACGGACATTTTGGGCACCCAGAAGCAGCTTCAATGCTTGGTCCGAAGAGATTGCCACTCGCCTTTTCGTCTCAGTCATACGACCAATGCTAGAGTACGTCTCACATGCATGCTATCCTATCACCCGGGGTGAGGCAGATAGAATTGAGCGAGTGCAGCATGTGGCCACCAAGCTGATTCCCAATTTACGAGGTGTGCCATACGAAGACCGGTATAATGTACTAGGGCCGTACACCCTAGCTCATCGTCGACTGCGTGTTGACCTCATCATGAAGCACCGAATATTACATCTTCGTGATTACCCCATGTTGAGGCCGCTGCTGCATTGGCGCACACCAAGCAGCACACGAGGACATCGGTACAAGTTTGTACTGCCGGATTTGAAGCGGGTCGCCCACCAACTCTGTTTCAAACGGAAAGGGGTGAATGGAAGGAACAACTGCCACTGCACGTATTTGAGGCAAAATAGGTGTTGGAGTTCAAGAAATTCCTGGAAGTACATTATGCCGATATTAACGATATTGAGCGCACCTAGATAACGGCTCCTTGTGCCTGAGTGAAATTAGTTGTAGCTACACAGACATATCTCTTCTTGCTGCTTCCGACCAATAATCAGTAATCATTAATCAGTGCTACTCTTTGTCCCCTGTGCTAACCTATAAGCACATTAGAATATATATGACCAGTTATGTTGCAAGCTATTAACATAGATAATCATTCATAATTCGTATTCCGTTTTCCTATCATTCTTTGAAATTACTGGAAAGTTACCTAACACTACATCTTTTAAAGGTATTAAATAATATCTAGAGTCAATTAATTCACTAGTAACTATGATAGTAGCAATTATTCACCTTACCATCAAGAGGTTTCTTGCAACCTTCGTATGTGAAATGGAGTGCCCTTGGCT
>OX104065.1:11866300-11886551 GCA_944474145.2 Dicrocoelium dendriticum | reverse complement strand
CACACACCACATAGTTTGGTAATGCATTCCAGTGAGAACAGATTCCAAATAAGAAAAAATACTTTCTACAATTCAAAAGAGTGTTACGTCATTAGTTTCAGGTGGTTGCCTCGGTTTTGTTCAAGGGTCTAGAGTCAACAGTGATGTACATAGATGCTCGCTTTCGGTTAGTATCCAGTATGTGAGAGTAACATCTCCGCGAATCCGTCGGTATTCTAATGAGAAAACACCGAGTACACGAAGACACAGTTAGTAACTTATACCGGATAGTCAAAGCGTTGCCTTTGTGGCTCTTCTTTGGGGCGGTTACAATAGGCGGATGTCTCGTTTTAACCATGGACACCAGGCCCGAATTGCATATAACTTGAGAGCGAATATAGGAGTTAATCAGTAATGGTACTAGCCGTGGCTCAAATGTACCGAGAGCTCGCTTCAAAAGTCTCAAGTTTAAGTTCGCCATACTTGCTGCTTTCGAACTTTGGAGCGAATTGCCAAGACTCTCTTGCACGATTATACCTAAGTCGCGTTCACTAGTCACGTGTTGCGGGACGGGTTGTCCCAAAGGGTTCGTACTGACGAAGCTGCTGCGCACCGTCAGCAGGTGGCACTTTGCAGAGGCTGTGGGAGCTGGTTCCTTCCTGCTCATTCCTTAATCTGGGTCAGATCTTCCTGCAGGTAGACACGGTCAGATGATGAGCGAATTGCTCTCCATATTTTACCATCGTCTGCAAATATTTGCATCGGAGTTAGAATGTCTGCTGGAGGGTCATTAATGTAGACTAAAAACAGTAGCGGGCCGAGGACGGATCCTTATGGTACACCACTGGAGACGTAAAGGCTTTCAGAATAGGTGTCTGCTACTCTTACCTTGATTGCTCTGTCGTGCAAGTAGTCTTCTAACCAGGTGAGCAGGGAACGGTTGATACCGTAGGCAGCAAGCTTTTGGAGGAGAAAGAAGTGATTGCTGCTGTCGAATGCTTTAGCAAAATCCAGGTATACCACATCTGTGGGCACTCCTTCATCAGCCGCCCTGGTCCATAAGTCCCGAGTAATCAGCAAATTGGTGAGACAAGATCGTCTGCATCCGAAACCATGTTGGGCACTAGAAATTATCTGTTGATTTTCAGACACATATAGCACAACTTCTCTGTTCCTAGCCAAAAGCAGCTTATATTTAAAACATACCTATTTATAACATACTTATTACATACCTGTTACTAAATGCAGCTTGAATTACTTTCCGCTGTGCCAAGAGTTGCTCGCGGATCTCAGTAGCATAGTGTTCAGGGCGTCAGCCATGAAGTGCTAGGCGCTGAGTTCCACCCCAGCTCAGGCCATCTCCACCTGACGAGGGTAAACCAAGACGAAACCGCGGTCGTGGTGTGCCAGGGTTGGGAAGAGCAACACCAAATTACATCCATACCTATTACTATTTAAGCAACCGATGTAGCTTTGTAACTCGAATTGTCACTCAGTAGGAGCAGGATGTTAAATTGACGCTTCGTATTGGCCACCTACAAGTATCTGGTGTCCAGTTGTGCTTTGACACTGGATGCATTTGAAGAGTCGGTTGTACGTGATTCGTTTCAATCATATACTCGTAACTTGAGGGCTGCTGCTGGATAAACTTGAAGCAGGACGAACTAGTATGTTTGTGAATACACAACTCGAGCAGTGGTCAGGCACGAATTATTCACTTAGGCGCTGATATATCAAGCTATCTTAACTTCATTTCACTTATATTCTCCCCGAATAACTTCGATATTTTTCCTTCTCACATTTGTTCGCTTATGACAGCCAGAGATCAGAATGTCTCCTCAGAGAAGACGAGAAGTTTACCCATTCACTCAGGGGTTCTAGTTAGCATCATTGTCTAATATAATCTTCGAACCAGAAGGAGAAAAGCCACTGTCGGTTAGGGTCAAAATACCGACATCTGTCTGTCGTGCGAACTACCTTTGGACCCTGTGTCAGCAGTAGTTCACAAGCGGGATATGTGACCCAGTTAGACGTGTTTTTAGTTGTCACTTCACAGTTGCTCATTGTCTAGGAACTGGAAGGACGCTATTCTCAGCCCCATCTTTAAAAAAAGGTGACTAGCATCACTTTGCTAATTATTGACCGGTTAGTTTAAGAAGCGGACTGGTCAAGCTGTTGGAGCAATTAATTAGGGATGTGATCAAAAAGCATATGGGGGCGTTTTGTCTGCTCAGTCCACTTCGATACGGTTTTCGCAACGATCACCCCTGCATGAATAATTTGCTAGTTGCACGCAAATGTTGGACGGTTGCTTTGCAGCGGGGTCATGCAGTAAATGTTCCGTTTATTGACTTCTCCAGAACGTCCGAACTTGTACCTCATTCTCGCCTCTCCTTGATGCTTCGGTCATATGGCATATCAGAGCTTGCTCTTCAATGGATCTTCACATTACTGGAAGCGAGATAAATATATGTTCTTGGGGGGTCCAGTCTTCCTTCTGTCTGTAAGTCCTTAGTGGTGTCCCGCAGGGTTCGTTGCTTGGCTCATTGTTATTTTCTCTCTACGTCTGTGAGCTGCTCGAACTGCTGACGGTACAATCTCTCATCTTTTCGGAGGACTTAAACTTTTGACACTCGGTATCCGTACTGGATGGACTCCAGACTCTGCAGAGGGTTCTCGAGAAATTTTGTGACTGGACTGTTCTGTGGCAAAGGCCCATAAATCATGCAGTGTTCCGTTTTAGGACTAGGGCCAAATGGCTCCGGAGAGCGCTAGCTGTTTATCAAGAAAGAACTACGGCAGGTTTCCCAGCTGGTTGAACTATAGGTCACGTTCTAGTTAGAATTTAAGTTCACTAAAAGCTGGAGGAGAGCTACCTGCACATGTTTCGTAATGTTGTGGATGATCCGCAGGACATTCAAAGCCATCACGCACCATATGTTTTGTTAGGTTGTTCTCAGTCTTTGTTAAGTCACACTTGGAATACTGAATCCAGGCTGGTCCATGTTGCTTAGCCAGCGACAGCATGCCAGTGGAGAGTGCTGGGAGTTGGGAGCAACGTTGTTCATGCGCTACGGCACGTTGCTTACCCAGATAGATTACTTGAGATTGGGTGCTTACAATAGAGTAGCGTCGCCATTGAGGCGACTTGGTCTTGACTTATCGCATAGGTATCGGGAGACATCGGGCCAGATTTGTCTGGGCGTTTACAACCAGCTTGGCTTGCCTCTCCCTGAGGTCACATGATGAAGGCACACAAGCCTCGATCGGATGGATACTGGGCGGACTTTCGTTTATTATGCAGAGTGTTGGATTCCCGGAATTCAATGCCCGAGAACCTAGTGTAGTCACTAACAGTGTAAAAGTTCGAACACCGACTTGACGCCCTTGGTCTTCAGTTCCTAACTTTCGCCTTCACAAGTTAGCTTATTCACCTTATCGCATTAATAAACCTATATTACTGTTTGCTTTTTAACACTTTTAATACCTTCGTACTTATGTTGCTTATTTCACATACCCGGTGCGGCGGGGTCTCCCCAAGCCTGTTGAGTGGGTATTAATTTGCTAACCGTGGTGTGATTCGCTTGTGCTGTCCTGATTCTTCTAGATTACAAATATCGCGAATAAATAATACCCCAGCTCAACAACGCGTCACCGAAGGACGAGGGTTGGATTGTCAATTGATGCAAAGTACATTATTGAGGTTAAAACAATTGACAAGATGTAAAAATATCGGGATGAGGATACAATGGGAGAGAATTGCCGAACTGCTTTAGCACGTCCTAGTTTTTTCCTCTCCTAGTCGGAACGGACGAAACAGCTTTTATTTATAGTGCCACAAGTGCAGAGTAGTTAATTTGTGCCGCCAAAGTGAGCTAGCTGTTAGACGTTCTAGACGAGAGCTGAGACTGGAGACGAAGCGTGACGGCATCGAGACCACGAAAACTAAGACTGTTTACCGATTCAGCCAGAAGTAAATCATGCCTTGTACACCTTCATCTTTATAAATAGTGTAGCTGCTACACATATTAAGAATAGAGGAAAGTAAGTGTTGGCATGACAAATGAGTTTTGACTCAGTGGCAATTTCCTGAGGAAAGCTTAATTGGCGCACTGTGATTTGAGGCAGCAATGTCCTATGAGAAATCGATTGTTGCTTTTTGGGTCATTGCAGGGTGACAGTAATACAGCGTTAGTCTCGGGTCATCCCAGTGAAATTTTCGCGGATCTAGTGGGATCGGCATCATGAAAAGTTAAGATCAAACAATTTAGGGTGTGGGAAAACGGAGCTAGAGCCTTTCCAGCTACAACTTGTTCATAAATGTCCATCCATTTATGTGATATTTTGTCGCCACCGAGACCATGTCGCAGGTTTAGAAATGCAGGCTGAAATCCGAACCTCCTCGGGTTTGCGTGTCCGCTAACTCTATATCATTGGTTCCTGGCCTGGAGTTAGTGACCCCAAAGGGGGTGAAATGGCAGTTAACAGGAATGACTATAAGTACCGCAATTGGCACAGCAACTTGTTAAACAAAATTACTAACAAAACCTTCTGTATCAAAACATGTAACCAACTACCTAGTCCTTGTTGATTAGCCGTTAGTGACTAATCCATAATGAGTGGTCAACAGTTACACGATTTTTCGCTAATCAGTTTTATTACTTAACATGTGAACAAAAGGCTGCAAAACAACGCAGCTATATTGTGCCTCTATGGACTCACTCGTCAAGCATTGTTCTTTTGGGTGCGGTATTCGTTCGCCTGGTCGAATTACAGATTAGAATGAAAACTATGGTGGGAGCATAGATCAGCCGACCAGGCAAAGGAGCAGCCGAATGTGTACAGTGTTGCACTTGGAAGGGAGGTTTGAAACAAATAAGAACTCATTGACAAGTTGAGGTTTGATCAGATACCATAGTCCAAAGCATGGAACCGAATGAACTTGGAGCACAACTTAGGATGTGCATTAGCTGAAACCGCACTGACTATGCTAGCAAATGTTAGAACTAAACAATATCTACTGCCTCATCGATGTACATCACCTGTTAATTTAATAAAGGTTGCTACAAAATAGATGTTTTCTTTACTTGCATGATCGATAGAACTGGTATTCTTGTTATTATTATTAGTCGTAATATAGTTAATCGTTTATTATTAGTAGTAGTAGTTTTCCATAATTCAGGGGAAAACCGGACTAGTTTATGGTGATTAGTTATCAAAACAATACTCTTTCTAGGGGCAAATGTTTAACGCAAACCAGTTTTGAGGATACTAGCAAGAAAAAGGCTCAGAACAACTGTTCTACATGAGGAGAACAAAAATTTCCAAACCAGTCGTGGAGTGCATTGTTTTCGGGCGGGCAAAACCAATTATCGATCTGCCTCAGTTGCATTCCCTTAATCAGTGGCGCAATGGAACAGGGGTTTAGAGTACGGGCACAAAACTATGACTTGGTTACACCCTTAGGAAGGGCTGTGTGAAATACATCATTTCAATAAACACAAACACTGACAGAGAGCTAAAACGCATGTCCATGGACTCACCGTGGTTAGCGGCATCCTGTCTTGGATTAGTCTGTCATTGCGGCCTCTTTCGGACAGTCAGAGAACGCCCGCGCCTACAGAGCAACCATGGATGGCTTGCGCTGCAGTATCCACACACCCCATATTCAATGTAATCACAAAGGAATTAGACTGGGAGGCACTGGGAGCCACATTACATCAACGGAGCCGGCACACACTCGTTCACAGATATCTATGGTTATTTATCGGTTCAAGCGCGCTTGTGGTGCTACGTATATCGGTCGAACCCACGGCACGGCACTTGTCCAAGCGTGTGAACCGGCACTGCCGCGCTGGTCGCGTCAAGGAGGAACTGGGACCATTAGCAGCGCCGTTTTGGCCTATATTGTCGACACTGGGTCCTAAGTTGATCTATAGCGTGCCTTCAAGATAATTTACAGCGTCCCCCAGCATCAGTCGAGAGGTTTGTGTCTCCTTACGCTCGCGACAACTGAATCGAATTGCATCCGGTTGTTTCAACCTTCCTTTTGCTCGCAAAAGAAGTTGCTCCATGCCTTACAGCTTCTCTGTCCAACTAGAACGAACGATGCTGAGGTCGGCTGCTGCAGATCAAGCTCGGTACCAAGCGATCGACCTGACAGGTCAAAGGTCAACTTTTAGCCTCCCTCACTGAACCGTTAATTAATACTTTATTTTGAGCCAATGGATTGCTTTCCGTTCCTTATTTTAGCCTTAAATATGATGGTAATGGTCTGAAGAGAATCAACGAAAACAATTGTTCGCCTATGGTCTCTCCTGTTCCTTTTCACGCTGTATTCGTGAAACCAAGCGCACACAAGGCGATGCTTAAGCCATAGCCTGCTCCACACAGAAACCTTGTGCATGGAAGTACCTCAAGTGTCTCAGCAATAGTACGCAGTCCACTTCATGCATTTCACTTCGGCGCAGCACCTCCATGTCTGCAACGCTTTCGTATCAAATGATGTGCAGAATCCGTCGCAGACACTGTTGAGGAAATCGCTCGAGCTATCTCACATCTTGCTAATACATTGTCCACATTTCTGCCATATAGAAGAACGGATAGCACCGCGGGTTTGTAAACCATCAACTTTGTGCCGACAGTAAGCTGGTGGTTATTTCCCACTCGGAATTTAAGCATACCGAAT
Organism: Dicrocoelium dendriticum; assembly: GCA_944474145.2. Lineage (NCBI taxonomy): Eukaryota > Metazoa > Platyhelminthes > Trematoda > Plagiorchiida > Dicrocoeliidae > Dicrocoelium > Dicrocoelium dendriticum. The sequence goes on along the minus strand of OX104065.1, from coordinate 11,879,884 downwards.
GCCACCGCTGCCTTTGATGCGCGCATACTCAGGTCACTGTGTATCTGCTGGTCAGTCAAAACCTCACTCCCAATGTAGCAGAAGCGTGAAGTGGTTTCCAGTAGTTCGGCAACAATGGTGATTTGCGGCCATATTGAAGATTGCCCCTCCGGTGAAGGTATGCACTACTGTATACATCATAATATACCAAAATATCCGCGTTACACACGAACATACCAGTCTGTTCCGATTTTATGGGGGCTAGTGAGTCCAGTGTTTGTTCACATGTTATCGGCGCTTGATGAGCGCAGATCATGTCACGTGCTCCAGGGAACCTGATTATAAAATATTTGTTGATATTTCAGTGGTCCTGACATAATTCGGCGATAAGCGGGGAGCAGCTTATTTGAAGCTCAGTTTCAGCGCAGTTGTTGGCCTAACACAACCCAAAGTGTGCATTATATACCTTAATGTGTACAGTTTCTGTATATTTTAATAACAAATCCTGGTGAAAAGGCAATTGTACCATTAAAATTAAGGAACGGAACAAATGAAAATTGATACTTGTTTTACAGATGTTACTCAGTGACACCAGCCTGAAGGTAAAGACCGACATAAATGCCTTACCAACACATCGGTTAAATAATCAATGGGATTCTAGTAGACTACCAAAGAAGACAATTTGGGGCTCCCTTGAAGAACGCAGCTTCTTCAAGACATACATCGATCATAGCCACATCACCTGTTCTGGTTGTCATGGGGTGGAATATTTCGCACGCTTCTTAGGTGGTAAGACAAGGGACCGAATTCGTAACAGCCTTCCGTTGTTGTGGGCTTTCTCGTTTCTATAGAGATTGCAATCGCGCTGATTCAACGAGTACGTTGAATTTGATGAGCGGCACTTGCTAGTCCGTGAATGAAGATTCTCTGGAGCAGGCCTCATGTACCATCAGGTTGACTATCTGATGTCCCGTGATACATTCTACACTGTATCGTATGTGATGACCATTCTCGGTCAGAACACTCGTTGTTAAGCATGGAAGTCGTACACTTGTTTACAGTGACGCACAATCAGCAAAGTCTGGCACACGACAGGAAGTGATCAAGTCTACCATTACCACACAGCATATACTGCAACATGTGGTGATGACCTAGTAAGTTGCTAAACAAACGGTGTTCGTCTCGTGGGCACGTCCCATTATAACAATGTTCGTGTAAGGCATACATGAGTATATGCTTGCCAACCGCCCCAAAGCGTCGCAGTTCATCAGTTCGTTCCATCTGCAAGTTAAGTACTGATGCCTTCGTGATGACGGCGAGGTTCACCATCTTCGCCGCAAGATGGTTTAAGGCTGTACTAGTCGACACCGGTGAACAGAGGAATGGCATCGAATCAAAATACTGGTAGCTTAGATTTGGTGTTAAGAAGTTGATTTGCTCGCCGAACAAACCACCATTTGGAAAGCGTCATCATCTTCTGTACGAACAAGTGGGGGTCTAAGTATTCGATGATCTCGACTGTTTAGCTGTAATGGTCTCGTCGCCACTCGAGATGACTTTATTAGTGCAGCGTAAATAGAGACTAGTTCCAGAATCAGAAGGCCAGGCACTAATATGAATGGTAATATAGCAGTTAAAAATGATGTATACAAGAGAAACGTGTGCTTATATGATAACTGTGAGTCCAGTTCAGCTTGCGTAACAGTTGCGACAATGACTTTGTAGAGCCTTGAGCACTTGAACGGAAACGTACAAGTTCCTTTGTCCGGACGTTCCAGTTGTGTTGTGTGCTTCTTGATGTGATATAGGTATAGAAGATTGGATGTGCTAAAAGGTATTTTCTATCGCCTATGGTTGTTGCATGCTTTGATGCGCTGGAGTGGTCATTGGTTAAGGATCCAATGATGTTTTGGCGTCATCGTGGATCATGTGGTGTAAATCAGGTGATGATTGGTTAAGCTTTCCCATGTAGGTTAACCTACAGTTTCACAAATACGTTCTGAGAAGATGGTAAACGGACCTAACGACGTTTTCAGGGCGGTATTATGTAGTGGCGGCACTGTGCGATGCGTCATCTTCTGGTGCTCGTTGTAATGGGTGGCAATGCACTTCTGAGGAGTACTCTACGGATCCACGATGGATCGTCCCTTGAACACGGCGATCTCTTTCCTTTTATTAAGCGAACAGGGGAGGCTTTTATCAAGTTTGCGTTCAGTCACAGTAAATTGTACCATGGAAAGCCAATCGAAAGATGTATTCCGCAACTGAGTAAACAGAAGTTTTTCTGTCATTTAAACAAATCTGCAAGAAACCAAGTTGTGTGGAAGCAGGGATCATCTCCAGTAGGGAGCTCAGTAAGTCAAATGCCACTTCAACTTTAGTTACGACCGGTTCACATAGGACGTGCACAAATGTTCTACCGATATACTTAGTTAAAACGCAGTCTTACTTTAACACTCACGCGTTAGACGCGACCGGCTATGCAACAAGCACATTCATTTTGGGAGCTAACTTTAATGCCGATTTGAATGATCGCAACGAGGTCCGACAAGTGAAACCAACGACCGGGTATTATGCATCCCTCTGAGTCAGGATACTTTTGGATGGACGGTGTATCGTGGGTAATGTTTCAACCGGTATGACATTGTATACACAGCTTCCAATGTCGTTAGGCATATGGCCACCAATTCCACCTGCTTTAATGCGAGATTCCTAAAACAGAAGCTCACTTGACCGACCGTTTTGATTTGACATTGAAAAGAGCTCCATTTGCCCGCTGAACATTACGGCATCGCTGATTATGTTGTGACGTACTCCGACACCCTTTCATGTTCTCAGCCATGGTTAGTAACCGACTTGCGCAGTTCGCAGTAGGTAGCAAATAATAACCTATTATAAGGGAAATGCCTTGCCCACGGGACACAAAGCAATTGGCAAGTCTGTATCGATTAGGAGTTACAAAAACTGTTAGAAAAATTGTTAAACGGGAATACTCATCCATTAAGGAGGATTCAGTGAGGGATTTGCAGTTTCATAATCAGTATAGTCCGGCTGCTTCCAGACTCCGTTCTGATACGAAAGTTTTTTCGGTATTCGACGTCGTGGACGTGAGACTACCTAGACAACACTGGCTACCAACCGAAAAATTTGCCAACAGTAAAACTAGTGATAACAGGCCCAGTTTTTTATTAATCATCATGTAGGTGAATAAAATGCATGGCGCATGATGTTCGGAAAATCCCTTAAGTGCCGACCGGGAACTATTCTCTACACGCTGCCAACTGGTGTCATCGAAACCAAGTAACGGTTTCCAACATCCGGTGCCCTCTTTTCGTTGGACAGTTTTCCCGTCACTCTGCGAGGTGGCCAACAGGAAGACGTTCCCCACTGTAGTATGGCGCCAACAAAGCATTTCGGACTATCATCGGTGCGAAAAAGCGCACTTATTGACTAACGTCCTCACGCGAAAGGCTCAGTGTAGGCCTAGGCACTACATCATGGGTCCTCTACTCAGGTCAATCGGGCAACTACTCCGTCTACGCCAAGAATTCAATTCCTGTGTGTGGTTCTAACTAACGCTGTTCCCAGTCGGATGCGGAAAATGCTAATTTTTCGTGCTCCTTTGGCCACCGTTATCTCATTATCGAGCACTGCTTATGACGGAAGGCACTGTCGAGTAAGCATCATGGGCTGTGCTATTGGTGAGCAACTATACAGTATATACAGGATACTGCTTAGTTTATACTCTGTGTTGTATGTGGCGCAAATTCTGCCAGGCTTTGTTCGACTTCCTTCCAGCCATTTGATCAAGCTTCACTTATCTTCAGAGCGTAAATCACGAATAACCACCTCAGTGAAAAGACCTCCTCTCTGATCAATAATGATATCCTGCGTGACCCAGCAGAGAGCTGTAGACGCACTTTCCACTTGTTCGACAACATTTTCTATCACCCGAGCATTATGCACTAAACAATGGACACTGGATGCAGCTGATGACCAGGAAGGAGAGCGTCCCCTCACTTCCTAATTCGACTGGTCACGATCCACAGAAATGTGGCGGGAATCTATCTCGTATTGTAGCGCCATCACCATTGTTCAGGAGTTCAACCCCCATGAAAAAATTTTGAGTGGGCGCAGTTTCCGGACCTGGAAACGTCCCTTTCACTTGGGTGAGATTGATTGCTTAGCTGTGAGGTCACGTGAACAGACGGTCTTACAGTTTACAACTGGAGTCAGATTCCCCCTACGCCATCTAATGCTATATTACGTGTCATTCTTAAAATCCACTTCCCAATCCATTCCAGGGAGTAGTGGCTAACTATGGGGAAAGCGCATTGGACCAGGTTCCTCTTATCTGTGTCTGGCCTGCCTCTTGCGTGACTCGGCATGATGCGTCCATGCGCATTTATGTTAGTGTGTGCGTCTTCCGCAATCCATGCACTAACCATCGGACATCGGACACATATGAGGGTTGGGTATTCTCCGCATCTGTCCTCACGTTCAGTGTCAAGTTCAGCAACCAGGAAAAGGACGAACCAGGAAGAGTTTAGTAATCGGTAGTAAATCAACAGTAAGTTGCTCATATTGATTGTTGGGTGACTACTGTTCTCAGGTCTCGACTGTGCTTAGTTGTTAGCAACGATTAAGCGAGGGTCATTACTTGAAGTTTTGCTTCTCGCGGATGGCCAAAATGTTTGCTGGTCGTTCAAGGGATTGGACGACCACGAAGTCCTTCAGCGCGAACTTGAGGAGGACTGGCGTGGATCAGTGAGGAAGGCACTGCCATTCACTGTGGACAAGTGCTGCGTTGTCCATACCCAACATCGATACACCCACAACTCGAAACTTGAGGCCACTTTGTATTGTGGCCTCGGTGTGCTTTACAGTACCACCTGGGTTGTTCCCTGCGGTCACAATCCGCTTCAACAAGAGTTGCCCAGCATGTTGGTTTCTTGCGGAGGGCACTCGGGAGTTTAGATACATAGCTTTTTCTCGGATGTTCAATGCTTACGTGCGCCCCATGCGGGATACGCAAATTAGGCTTGGAAAAATTGTCTAAAGTGTGACATTGCAGCGTTAGAAACTGTCTAACGTCCAGCAACGAAATTGGTCAGAGGATTGCTTAATTTTCCGTACCAGCAACGACTGAAGACACTCGGGGTGTTTAGTGGACGCTACCGGCGTCTGGGTGGAGACGTCACCTTAATAGATCGACTACTGAGTGACCCAGCGCACGTATGCTATCACCTTTTGAAACAGTCCGAACAACAACCTCAGAGGCAATAGCTTGAAACAGTAGTCTAGACTGTCGACGTGTTTGCCAACCCTGGAACGTCCTACTAAACCAAGTTGTCTGTGCCACGAACTTAGCCACTAAAAGAGAGATTGGATATCGCACTGAGCTCCCAACACATTTTTAGGTGAACGGATGCTTTGGATATATTTAGGCTAAGCATTTTCTTTTGAATTATAACCCCTAGTGACTCACGTAATCCTGTGCAGCCGGGTGACCGATCCGATTATTGTTTACTCTTGGCTTTGACCGTAACAACTGGGTTATTCGTTTTGTAGGGTACCTTCTCACCCCCAACCCAGTTAATTTATGCCACTAATCGATCGACTCACCGATGTGTATGTTACTTGGTCCACTTATATCGTATTCGTATTTGCAATCCCTTACACTATTAAACTACAGAACATGTTAAGCGTGTGACATTTTATCCGCCATAAAGCTTTGTTCTATTGCATTGCGCGAGTTTCATACCTCCAGTTGGTGGATTCGAATGTCGAACTCGTGCTCCATTTGGTCTCGATGAAACCAATTGAGTGAAATCCAAATATGGTCGCAAATCAATTTCTTGAATTACATTAGCTCAGGCATGTAAACTGTGCGCTTACGATTCTGGTTTACCTGAACTTCCACATACCGGTGATAACTTTGTACGTGCGATACTTTCCGTCAGCGCAGTTGGAGGGCTTTAATCACTTTATCTTAGAGCAGGTAGATCTCTTCAATAGGGAACGGATTTGACCGTTAGTTTTTTCTGACTCCGAATTACTATTTTCATTGATTAACCTGTGTTCTGCATACCCACACTTCGAAGTTCTCTGTCTCCCGTGTGACTGTTTTGTTACTTGGCTCCTCCGACTCCTTACATGGGCGTTTGGACAAATAAACAGCTCCATATTTCGACAAATGCTCAGTGCGTATGTTCGCCCCCATGTCGAATATGCAATTCAAGCCTGGCATCCATGGCTGAAACACGACCTTAATGCACTGGAGCAGCCACAACGCCGGGCATCTAAAAACGTAATTGGAATGCGCAATCGTTCCTACCAGGAGAGGCTGCAACGACTGGGAGTGCTCAGTGGAACCATCGCAGACTACGGGGCGACCTGATTTTGGCATACTTGATTCTGCGAGACCCACATCATGTGTGCCGCCCTTTGCTGCAACTCAGCAGCAATACAAAATTGAGGGGCCACTCATTAAAACTCGCAGAACAATACAGTCATCTGGGGTGCCGCAGAAATTTCTTTTCCATTCGTGTCTGTCACCCGTGGAATACTGTCCCGGAATCGGTCGTCTCTGCACCGACACTAACAGTATTTAAAGACGGTTGGACGACGCACTCATCCACTTACACTTTGTTACTTAACACTATGTCTCCATCCTACACCTGGAGTTTACTATGGAATTATTTGTTGTTAACTGTGGGTGCTGTGAATCTAAGAGGATCGCAGGACTACAGCGCAGCAAACGATAAGTCCTTATTTTCATATTTAAATTATTAACTCTTTCGCTATCCTTATCATCATTAGTGTTATGTTGATATGCCCACCAACTATCCAAAGGGACTTGTAAAGCAACGCTGCTTAACCCGTATAAATTCATTGTTCATTGTTCATTGTTCATGAAGGATCTACAACCTACGGTCCAAGTGGTGCTTCCTCATGCTTATAACCCCGATCAAATGGACCTAAGTGAGAGACCATATTTTACTTTTCTCACTCCTTACATCAAATATCACTGCAGCCCAGTGTCTTTCTGAAGGTTTACGCCCGGTAACTTTTTAATTTTACACTGATGTTAATTATCAAAGCATTCATCTCGACAGACCTTCGGTAGATGACCCAGACATATTTTGATTTCATCATATTCACCGCAACCACCCTACGGGACGTGTCAAGCAGTTGCTTTTATCCTGTGATAAATCATTGCTCATTGTTCACTGATCAAATCAAACTGTTTTAGGAACATTTCCCCTCTTTAGAGGGGAAAGAGGTATTTGTCAATGCTCCAATAACTACGTGTTCAAACGTACTATCTACTCAAATGAGCGAAATTAAGTTCAAAGCCGTTTGTAGAGCGCAGTGCTTTAGGGCGTGCAATGTTTGAAATTCATTTGTTTCTGCTATCAAACTGACCAAAGTCCACTTGAATGCAAAGGGCTGCTCATATGGAGAATGCGTGTCGCAATGCATGCGCAAACCGAACGCTTCAAAATGACCCATGCAGTCAGTCATTAACCGTTCTGACATGCGTTGCACACTTTGAATCGGAGGCTCAGAGGTAGAGCTTTCGGTAAAAGTACAACCTAATATTTATGGTCAATCAATTCCAGCGGAAGATCTCAGTTATTAATGGTGAAGTGAACATGAGTTTACCTGCTGATATGCTTGAATATTAACATCAGTTCCATTATCTCTTGGTTCACTGTGGGTGCGTTAACTAACGATGCTGAGAACGGAGATAAACCTCGGCATTTTGGTAAAGAATTACAGCCGCTGCACCGAACTTCTTCCTAGTACAAATGACGTGGATCTTCGGCACGCTGGATGCTATTTACATCAATGGCGCTATAAGGGAACTTGGGGTTGCTGACAATAATTTTAGCTTTCGTGACTGTGTGGGTTTATGACACAACACGGAACCGCAACTCACAATTCAGAATATTCTGGGTAAGGATAAACAATAGGCGAAAAGTTAGCCCTTCATTTGAAACACGATATATGGCGTAATCTTACTTTCAACGGATGTGGACACTGAGTAAAGGACATATGGATGCGAATTGTTTTGGTGAGTGTGCGTATTTACGAATTGCTTTTAGGTCAGAGATACTGGCCTAAAATGGGTCTGCTTATTTACAATTGAAAGATGATGCGTTTGTGCGTCGATAGAACAATAGGCGCTACAGCAAAACCAGTAATTTTCCCCTGTTACCACGCCCAACATGGGAAAGGAGAAGTAAAAATCAGATTATCGGAACAGCAGCACACGTGCACTTAACAATAATTGTTTACCTGTTTTGAACAAATGACTTAAGACCGTCTTCCCAAGATTGCTGTGGGTGGAATGCGCGGTCTCATTCCCAAAGCTAACTTGTAATTAATTTTGGATGTTTGTGAGTAGTGTCAAGTTCATAGAAAGTAGAAGTCATGATTGAAATTCACGCACAATAATGTGCCTCGACGGGGAATCGAACCCCGGCCCAGCGAATTTCCGGTCCGCTGCTCTACCACTGAGCTACCGAGGGCTGACGACTAGGTGCACAAATTTTAACACATGACCTCTGCTTGGTGCGCGACGTATTGCCAAGGGGCTCACAGTATCTGTCCTGGTGTTGCAGCTTGGCTCACTCAACCGTCACTTCCCAATGGACCGATGTACCTGTCCTTCGGATGTCCAATGGGCGATGGTAGATTAATTTCTACAAACTTTACACTACTCACAAACATCCATAATTAATCTGCCACCGCCCATTGGACATCCGAAGGACAGGTACTTCAGTCCATTGGGAAGTGACGGTTGAGTGAGCCAAGCTGCAACACCAGGACAGGTACTGTAAGCTCATTGGCAATACGTCGCGCACCAAGCAGAGATAATGTATTAAAAAGTGCGCACCTAATCGTCAGCCCTCGGTAGCTCAGTGGTAGAGCAGCGGTCCGGAAATTCGCTGGGCCGGGGTTCGATTCCCCGTGGAGGCACATTATTGTGCGTGAATTTTAATCTTGACTTCTACTTTCTATGAACTTTACTCTACTCACAAACATCCAAATTTAATCTACTATCGCCCTTTGGACACCTGCAGGACAGATACTTCGGTCCATTTGGAATTGACGGGTGAGTGAGCCAACCTGCAACACCGGGACAGATACTGTGAGCTCATTGGCAATACGTCGCGCACCAACCAGAAGTCATGTGTTAAAATTTGCCCAACTAATCGTTAGCCCTCGATAGCTCAGTGGTAGAGCAGCGGACCGGAACTTCGCTGGGCCAGGGTTCGATTCCCCGTCGAGGCACATTATTGTGCGTGAATTTCAATCGTGACTTCTACTTTCTATTAACTTGTAATTATTGCAAAAGTTGTACGAATGTGTTCTGCTAGTGAATGTGTACAATGGAGATGGGAAGACCGCGAGTATGAACTTATCAGCATCTTTTGGTATGTAAGACTTTTGACACCACATTCCCCATGTGGTATTGCGTTAAAGTAACCCCACACAGTCCTGATGCTTTGTACACGAAAGTACTTACCTAGATGCGGCTCTAAAAGTACAGCAAAATATTCTGATGGAATATCTTGGCTACATCTGATGCTGTCAATTTCCACATATCGGTGAGCGAGTCGTTGGGATTACTGTTCCTTGTGTTGAAAACATTGATACTGTCAAGAAACCGAATTCGCACGGATGTGAACGTGTTATCTAGTGACCCCAACACTGAATGTATAGTTTAGTCTAATACGTCTTGAGTAGACTTCAAATGACGATAAGGGAACTGGAGCGGATCATCGAAATGAGTTCGATTCAGCGTCCTTTTAAGACTAGTATTCTCCAAGACGTACAATGTTACTGAAGTGTTGGCAACTGACCGCTATTTAGATTTTCTTTGGCACTGGTGGAATTCTGAAACTTCTCCAATCGTCAATAATTTTAAATTTTTTCATGCACATCGTGTGCAGGTCAATAAGAGTTTGGGTCAAGGAAACGGCACACACCTGGAGGACAACCGAACATACTCCGTCCGGACTACACACTTCGTTCGAATTTAGTTACTGCCGCTTTTTGTGCACTGTATTTCTATCAGTGACAGATGACGAGGTTTTGGGCCGGCCCAATCAAGCGAGGTAAAGAAAATACGGACCTAACAGCGAAGCGACAAATGTTAGGGTTCAATTCCTTAATGCTCACGAAACTCGGTGACAGACTGCACCCATTTGCTTCAGCATCCTCCACATAGCGAAAATCTCTGGTGATGGAATTAAAAAGAGGTTTCGCTGCAGTGTCGTGCTTTTTAAATGTTTATTTACTTATGGAGATGAAAACCGATCAGTATGAATGATAGAAGGTATCAGAACAGAAGTTGATTTAGCTCATTCACTTTGACAAATATCTATTAAAGTCGGTGGATGCAATCAGTTATGGTAGTCAATATATATTCCAAGTCAAAAATTCACTTCTTTTAATCCTATTTTTCCGATTAAACCCCAGTTCTCATTATTCTGTCCCTTAGTTTTATTGCTCCGCTCTTACACTACGTTTATTGCACAAAGGCCGCAGTTCGCAACACAGTAAGTGATGCTCCTAATGCTAACGGGTAAAGATCCGGTGCGCATTTGTCGTTTGATAATTATAATGATGAATATTTCTCGTAGTACCTAGAAGCATCTCCTGAAAAGAGACGGATCATATTGAACGATAAAGACTACCAATCTAGGAATCGGTCGCGACGTACACAGTAATGGGCTTTCCAATATATCACATTGGTATTGATGGCGCGCCTATGCTAAATGTAGGCGAACATTTTTTCATCCAGTCTGGGGTGGAAAGCCCTAGTTGTCTGGTTCATTATTTTTATTTTCTCTATCCAATACAGTAAAAGGTTAAATAACTCAAAAAGTGCTTTAAGTAAACCTTGCTAAGTTCCCGAACCGATACCCGCTTTGTGTGTTCCGCTGTGCATTTTGATCGCAACACACAGTTTGACTTTGTTTCCTACTGTCGAGGCATACACACGGATCATTTCTGTTGGTAAAAAGCGAATGATGTTGACAATAAAGGCGCTTGGCGATAAAACACTGACCCAACTTAAAAATCGGGTTTCTTCCATTACATGTATTCGAAGCAATTACAGTCTCCGTAGTTTAATTTTTCGACAAGTTCGTAACCATTAGCATAGTAGGGTCAGGCAAAAACAGTTGCTTAACTGAACGGTGGTCACAATAGTGAGATTATGGGTTTTGCCAACAGTACATTCACAAATCTTTACCCATAGAACAAATATTTGTCAGAACCAAGCAAAGGAATTCTATTCATCTCGGCGTCAAATTACTTCAATTCTCGATAATAGGCGAAATCCAAGTTCTCGCATAATCTTATGAGACTTGAGTTACTTGTCGTTGATGACAATGTTAACTGAAAACAAGTGTGTGGACTCTGCCTACAGAGTCCTTAATCGAATTGACTGTGAAAAAAATGTGTTAACCAGAGTGCATTAATATTTAAAAATAAGCGTGTGAGCTGTGTATTCCAAAAATTGTAAAAAATGATGGGGTCAGAGTTCTAGCATTCAGCAGGTTAATACGCGCATCTCTAATACATAAATTCTGGAATTCATATTGAATTCTGAAACTAGACGAATGCTTAGTATAGTTGTCTGATACGTCTTCTTTCATCCAGCGACTCGGTTATCCTTACGTTGTCCAGCACCTGCTTGAGGTTGACAACCACTGGTCAGTTTAAGAACCTGGTCTGAACGTTCTAATCCACATTTGCTTAGATTGTTGCAAATATCTCAACCGCGGTTACTAACGTATCGACGACTTCATGCGTCAGTTTGCGTGCCAATATGCTCCACATGGTGGAGGTAGAGCGGTCAATTTAATATGCTGTGCTGTTGACGACACTAATCGTGCACATGTTGGCTTTGATAGGATGTAGGTTTTGGTGACTTACGGTCACCTGACATTCATCGCCGGGTGATATAACATGTCAGGCTGCTGGTGCAGCCGAATGCTAGCAAACCGCCCAGACTACCGATATCCCAACCATCTTTATCAGCTTCAGAAGTCTATTAATCTTTGCTGGGGTAAATATGGTGCTGATTTTTCGTGATAGCAATAGGCTCCGAATGGCTTGCCATCATGGATCTACTGACTGTGCTGGATCAGCCCTGAATACATTTGTTGTACCTGGCTACTATTTTTCGCACAAATCATGAGGGTCGCTTAGGAAAGTATCGCTCGTTTTCGGATACATCCATGTTAACAATTTTCTGTCCCAGTTTTATTGTTCCGTTTGTACAATACAGATGGGTTAGACCTATGTGAAGTAGTCGCTAGTGTACAGCAATTCACCCACGGTACATATGTATCCAATGAATTCAGTGACTGGTAGTAGGTAAAGTGGCAGGCAAGTCTGGAAAAGGATACAGGCGACCGTGGCGTGTCGTTGTCATAGCCTGTCGCAGAAGTGAACAGCGTGTCAAAAATAATAACAATTTGAGTTTGGACAGCAACGGTGTTGTGATACATCGTATCTGTGTGCTGAGATGCGGTTCAATTAGGAAGACTAAAAGTAGCTATGCTTTAAAGTTTAACCTCTTTTTTTGTTCCTGTGTTTTCAGTGTGTTTTCTATTTCTTTGTATTACAGGAAATGATGTTTGTTTCACATCAACATTGCTTTTGTGTTCAGGAAAGCGATGTTGAAAATTTATAATTTGTTTGGTATATTCCGACTCTCCGTTCACATTCACTACTTAATAAAATATATGTAAGAAGGCTCGATAACTAGCAATAATTGTCCAGAATTCTCTGACAGCATATGGAATATTTTAAAACATTTTAGATCTTTCGAGAAAAGATGTAGCTACCATAAAAACAGTATTTCAGACTATGAGCCCAGTGAACAGTAACATATTTATAGTCGAACTACCACCATCGGAATAGTACAAAAGTTGGCAATAAAGCGCGGTGGTCAATTAGCCGAAATTGCCATTTTCCAAAGGAGAAGCAACCACGGAATTCTTGCACAGTATATCATCTGAATTGCAATGTACTAAGAAGAATAAAATACGGACTTTTAAATAAAGTCTGCAAAAGAGGTTTATTCTGGACAGCATGACCGAAACTTACAAATTATAACTTAAGCATATTGTCTGGATAGCTATAAAACTGGCGCTGTCGTAGATTTTCGCTAAAACAATATGACGTCACTTGTACGTTATTTTGAGCTGATACTCCCGACACTTTTGCACTGATGAAGTCCAATTTGGACAAGATTTCTTTGCCTAGTCCATGCAAAATGTTCACAGCTATACAGATCATTAACACAGTCGGTTGCGCTTGAATGCGACACATGCTGATTGCTGTTGCTCACGGAAGCATCTAGAACATCGTCCAAGGTTTTCTCGCCCAGCAGATGCCTTCCATTACACCTGTGAGAAATTTATTAAAAGAAGTAAAAACTTTACTCATTAGAAACATCTGTAAAAATTTACGGGGACAACAGAACATGCATGTGGTGCCAGTGTTGGGAGCCGTAACACCGCAAATCCACTACAAAACATGCTTTGGAATTTCTGTCGGCCATTAAGAAGAGCC
>OX104065.1:11819868-11865802 GCA_944474145.2 Dicrocoelium dendriticum | reverse complement strand
TCACTTGCTCGGGCGAAGAACTTTGTTTTCTGACGCATTGCCTTCAGCTCTCATTTGAGGATTGGGACGACAATATTCAAGATGCAGGCGCGACTTTGCACGCGGATTATCGGCCAGAAAGGCACAGTCGAGTTTCTTGAACGTAAGTTGGACGAGTATATCCATTAAAGAGTGTAACAACATTAGGTTTCTTACGTTGTTCTCATTATGTGCATCTGAGTATCATGATGTATACGAAACAGCATACATCTGCTGTGTTCACCTACGGCACAAGTGGTGCATCTATGGTTCAATGGCGTCGACCATTAGTTCCGTCGTTCAAGAGTGTACAAGGTCCGTAAACAGACGGGTGGTTGTCACCCGTATCGGAATCACGGTGGCGTGGCATGAGTGTTGAAACATGTTGTACAGAGGTTCGCATCGGCGATCCTCCTACTTGCAAATCCTCCTTGAAGTGTTCGTCTGCGCAGCCCCTGGACTGGGAATTTGGGTGCGTGCGTCGATAGTCCACACCAAAGCGGAACGTTGACTGTATGGTCCGAGGGCCGGGGTCTCGTTTCATCGCAGAAGCTAGAGGCACTGATTCGGTTTTCCGAGAAATGGACATTTGGAGGGCGGTATTTTTAAAACTATTGCTAGTAAAACACATTCACCTGTATGTGACGCCTAGAGAATTGACGTGGCTTTCGTTTCTGGGTCTCTCAAGTTTTATACACACACTTGCAGGTCGGCTACGATAACGTGGAGCAATCCCCTCTCTCTGCTTAGGTACGATCCCTTCGTATGGTAGTTCTATGCCAGGTAGTGCAATCTTAGCATCCGTTGATCTCGTGTGTCCGGCCATGTTTCTGTGACTCATAATTAGGTCCAAATGTGTGGAGTCCTGACATATTAGGAAGTTCGCATAACTTGCTGAGTAAGACCCTTGGTGCATTGTTATACAAGCAGGTGAGGGCAAGCGATTGTCAGAAGCGTGTTTGTGGATGACTCTGGTTTCGAGATGAGAGGTCTATGGCCGATCCCTTTAAGCGTTTAGGCCTGCTGGTCGATTTTATTCGTGAGGATCGAATGACGCGGATGCATAGGGCCAGAAGTTGTGTTAGGTTTCTGCTTTAGAGCTCTCAGCGCCATCAAGAGAAGTGCCACTCTTCTGTCCTACTTTCAGCTGTTGATATATTTTGGCGTTGTTCCCTATTCTGAGCTACACGGTGACAGGATTGGTATGGCCTAATGTTGCTTGCTCAGTGGTACATAGTCTATCTGTGGCCCGGTGACCTATTGCCTTTTACGTTATTTCGGATGGCAGCATTTTTACAGTATTTTGTCCCATTTGATCGCCAAGTTCTTGCCATACAGTTCGGAAGTGTTAGTGTATAATCTTTCATCCACTCTCGGGAACCACAACTTTGTAGTTAGGTGTTATCGGTAATCTTGGTGTGAATAGTTATGCGATAAATAACATTTTCGTTAAGTGAGAGTACTTCACGAATAAATTGCCATTCTATCCCGATGTTCTGGGATTTAACCTCTAGCTGTTCTTAGTTACTGAAGCTAGGTTTACACTTTGAACAAGGCTATATGTTGTGGTCTTATTGATGTTAGGCAAGGTAGTCCGGATTTTTGTTTGTGTTCTGGCTTTCGCTTTCAAGGAACATCTTCGTAATATCCGAACAATGCATCGTGGTGGTACACGGGGAAAAGTGATTGGACTATAGCAGAGAAACTGTCTCTTCATTATCTATTGCCTAATGAAGTTTTAACTGGAGTTAACCGCCGATTAACCGTAGAGTACGGAGGCTTGGGTGACGGACGAAGGCGATTCATACTGACTGCATTAGCTTGAACCCTATTAGTTTGATTTACTAGGGTGTCCCAATGTTTTTGTCCGTCTAGTATCTTCTTGTGTGGAGTTCGCCACGGATTCATTCAACATTTAGAGCATTATAACAGTTGGTGGAGATTTGATGGATAGTGTTTCATGCAGGTTATCCTTTTGATGGTGTGCTTGATGGGTGTTCTTGGTCCCGATGATGGTATTTTGGCAGGTAGTTGAAATGTGTTTGTGGCAGTGGGCAGGGGTAGGAAATAGGATGTGCCTCCGTCATATGGGTCGCAACAACGGACGCGCAGATGGTCGGCCACTCTATCTGCTGTTTAGTGTGGCGGGGTGAGTCTTGTTGAGGATGTTTGACGAACGATCATTTGTGTGCAGACGCCTTAAGTTGTCGGGGTTGTCTATTTTTATGACATCGTTAATCTTACACTGTGTGAATTGGAGCATGATGTTAAGCATTCGAGGTTCGACGGCACCTGATTCGTATGGTTAATGTGGACAGCTCTGTTCAAGGCTTGCTGCCTCTTGCTTGTAGAACAATTACGCTTTGCCAGGCCTATTCGTTACTTCTGCGGACTAACACACTTGTTGTTATGTTAGCATTTGGACAGGTGGAAGGGATGTACACGCAGTTGGCAGAACCAGAGCGAATCAGTCGTACTATTAAACGCTCTATCTTAGCCGAGGTCTACATGGGCCTTGCACATTGAGAATGGATGGTTTTCGGGCTGTTTATGTTTTCTATTCCGCAAAATCGACACATAGGTTTTATCACTGCTGTTCTACGCCACTAATATCGTTCATTTTGGATGCTTGACTTATTTCCGTGGGCAAGTAGTACGTGCCATTTTGACTGTTAGATCTGGGGTAAGCGTTCCTTGCAACGTCTGCATTTGTATGCTGTGAATCAAATGCCGTCCCATCAGCTGGCGGTCGGTCAGACCACCTGTTCGATTGCGGTAGGATAAATCCAAAAAAGGGCAGACACGACCCCCAAGCCGGCAGGGCGTCCGTTCCTACGGCACCAACGCAACGCCGCCCGCGCAAACCCCCGAGACTCATCCCATCACGCACCGCGGCAGGTGGGCGGCACGCCTAACACTGCGGAACAGACTGCAATTTAAACATCAGGGCAACCGTATACCCTAAGAACACGGTCCCCCCGGCGCACGGCCGGCTCGGTCTTTCGTCCGGGAATCTTCCGCCCTCCGTCCACCGGGCACGATCGACGGTCCCCGCAGTCTGACCTTCCGTAGACGGACGCGGCAGGGACACGCTCGACCTATACTCTAGGTATACGAGACTTACCGCAACGCCAAGTAACGCCCGCTCAGCGCCAACGACGCTTCGGAGCAACGGGAATAGCCCCGCCTCGTTACACACCACCGGCAACGGGCTAACTACGCGGCACCAACCGGCAACTAACAGAAACGTGAATTCCAGCGCGGCCAGAAACTACTAGGTCTAGATTCAGCGAGCTATACGCGACCGGGGCACGCACGCCACCCGCTTACGTCTTTGTAATGACCGAGCTCTCGACCCAGCACCTGCACCTGACGGCAAGTGTGGGCCAATCACTGAAATCAACCGACTGTAATCCAAGAGAATAATGCACCAAATTTCGTGCAGGATTGCATATAATGTCCACCACAAGTGATGGTTTTTGTGCAACAATTCTCACACCACAGAAAAACATGTATGCCAGCAGCAATTGTTATTCCAATGCCGCATAATAGAATTCATCACGGCAATAGCTACAAAAATCCATGTCATTCCGCGAGGTACTAATTGATGCTAACGAGTGCGTTCATCAAACAATAAACAAGATATTGATAGCAGCATATATGCTCTCTAATGTTGAGGGGACACCATTTTTCACGTGTATTATCTGCTCGCAAAGTTCGGGTATGCTCTGTATGTCGTGGATGTGACTGGCTTGTCATATGGAGAGAGATATTAGTCCTGGGCAGAACATTCTTAAACTCGCCATGTATTTTATTACAATACAAATTCCTGGATGTTATGGCGCAATTGTTTCCGCAAGCACTTAGTCGTAGGCAATGTGCGCAGAAGGATAATTTGGACGCGGCTAGAAGATGTCGCGTTAATTTATAATGATGTCCTGCTAGCTATCTTTATTTAGTAAGAAGCAGTAATTTGTCATTTCTAGCACGCCTACGCGGTCATGTTGGCTCTGGCTGCTAGTGTGAGGCGTATTCACTCCAATGATGCAATCGGGACTAGACGAACCACCTGGTTTTGCTATCATATCATTGAGGTTAGCAGAGTACCAGGGAAAGGACGCGCGCTCCACACTATAAGGTCCGTGTATTGCGAGGAGTTAGACCCAATGATTCTTTTGGTTAACCCGTGAGTTGCATTCGCGTCAACATGTACATTTTGTCTGGACATCCTGCGCATTGTTATGTAAACACCATTTATGACATTTAAATTATAGTCTCGGCTGTCAGTTACCTATGCTTTGTACAGTCGGCAGCCTAGTGAACTCTCGTTGTGAGAAGGAGCGACCAACGATATAGACCAATAACACAATCTTATCGTGCCGTTCATATTGTGAAACACCACGCTGCTCAGTACTGAGCAGACTTAAAAAGTTGTGCGAATCTATCCCCCGCAGCTCTTATGTCTCCACAAGTGTTGTGAATTCAGCGTTGATTCATTACTATGCAGGGGTGGTATGTCCAACTTCTGCGATCTAGTCGCATTGTTGTACTTATCTACGGAAGATTTACTTTTCTCGCCTACACAGTGGACACCAAGTTTCAAGAGCTGAAAGGTTCACCGTTGTTTGTATTCCAAGTACCCTCCCGGTACATTCATCATCGCTGTGGGAATCAAACGAGCGCTTTCATGGTCGTCTGCAAACTAGTAAGCAGCGCTATGCTTAGCATATTCCTGGTCCAATACCTCCAGCTATGGCGCGCCATATGTGTTTTGGCGGCCGGTCTACATACAGACCCCCCGATATGACTTCTCACTCTCCTCCTTGATGCGCAAATGTCCCTGTCGCTCGGATAACCTGTACCCTGACACCGACGCAATCTGCCCAGACGGACCGCACTTTTGGTTCGCGGTCCACTTGACGTGGGTCGTCCTCTAGCGACAGATACTTGACTGTACTTTTCTAAAATATATCAGGTACGATTAACTCTAATGAACACTGGTAACGGATCCAGACGGCACACCCTGGTGGTTAGTTCTGATTTATTGTTCCGTGTTTCTGAAGTCTGCAAAAACAGTCGTTTATGTTCGTACCACTATGCGTCTTAAGAACTAAAGAGTAAGTATGATTAAAGTGGTCCAAGTGAGTACTAGCTGGTTCCCCCGATTGCAACCGAGTTGTAAGACTAGATTGAATATTCTTATAGTGTGCGGAACACCAGTCTCGATGCAGGATTTGCGCCAGTACTGGCTAGTTAGGGCAATGTCGCAATGCGACTTATTAAACACACAGAACAGGATGGGAGCCGTGCAACAACGCAACGTATTTTGTAAAGGGGGTCGGCTGTTCCGCATAGCTGCACACTCGGTAGTGACGCAGCAGTAGTATGGGAGGTGTGTTACTCACGCGAAATTCCAGCTGACTGCACTTGTGTGGCCAGTTTGAGTGCTGGTGGACCCCTTATTCTTTCGTGTTGAGTCACACTGAATCACTGATTTTTCACGTGGATATAAATGCAAGTGTTTGAGACACGTCCCGCAGGTATGTTTGGGCGTGAATATGATGAAATCAAAATATGCTCTGGGTCAGCTACCGATAGCGTCCTGCCGTGATGAATTACGTCGAATAAATTACATTAGTGAGTAAATTTTAAAAATATCGAGAGCGCACACTAGTTCCAGTCTAAGTCCACTCTTTCTTGCATGAACCGTAGGGGAGGATTCCAACAATCCAACAAGTGACTTGGAAGCACTGGGGGTACAATTGATCGTTTGATATAAGGCGTGAGAAAAGTAATATTACTCGGCCGATGACTTTGGTTCCATTGGAAATACATGAAATCCCTCGTAGAAGATGCTTGCACTCTGGTGGCATAAATCCACATAGAGGAGCTTCTGGTAGAACAAAATGCTGCATAGCTAAGGAGCTACATGCTGGCGATTTTTGAATACGTCCAAAGGTAGTGAGGGGTCCGCGGTCGGACGTTTGCTTGGGTGTTTCATATAACAACATTATGTCAGGCTAATCTAATTAGGTCGCTATATAGGGAGCTGCTACTGACCCAGCCTAATTGAATTAACATGTGAGAAACAACCCTCTTGTAACTTGCGATTTGCGGACTATTCGCTATGGAAGCTCGATCGCTGCGAAGTCTTCCTTGTGCCAGGGCGCCAGGCCACATGAGGGTTCAAGCGTTCTCGTCAAGCAAGTGCTGACAAATAAATGAATCTTATAACCTGAATAGGTTTCACAGTAAAACAACACGTTGATCCCCGTCTCTGTGAGCCTTCTCGATGGTGCTGAACAACCCGCGAAGGTCAAACTCCTGGGTGATGGCATGCAAACGTGGTCTCCAAGCTCGTACATGATATTTGCTGCTGATAATGTGGTGAAGCAGCTCTATACCGTTAGTTAATATAACATACATAAAATAAACTAGTTTAAAAATTAGGACTGCGCCTGTATTTGGCATAGAACAATATATGAAGTTGCAACCAAGCTCCTGTGGATGCAATATGGAGCTTTGTGCTTGTCGCCTTACTTGTCTTCCTGTCAACATAGGTCCCACCCGCATTGTGTTTAAAGTTGAGAAGGACGGCGAAATTGCGCTCTTGAGGAGATTGTAGACATGAGGTCTGCATACATTGCAAAACTTCCCATTCTTCCACACATGGAATGTCATTTGGGGCATCCTTAATTTGTTCGCCAAACTGGATCTCTCCCACAGAAAGCGATGGATGATCGTGTGTTCAGGTCGTGGTTCCTTCCGTCCTCATTACCAAATGACTGCCGCATTCGCGACCTGATTTTGGTTGGAGAGCCGTTCCACAGAGAATCATATCTGATGAACAATGGTTGAGCGCATTTTGCCCTAGTTTTTGCATGACCAGGATAAAGTCTTTAATACAAGCATCCCGAGGGAACGGGGTTACAATGTCAAGTCCAGTGAAACATTTAACTGGACGGGGGAACATTCAGTTTGCAATGGATATTACCATGAATCAGGTTGTGCAACAGGTTGAGTCGGAGTGTGCAATGCTTCTATCCTGATCAGGAAACTACATCATTTCTCAACCTGTTGCATTCAAAACGCTTTCAAATTCCTCCTTACGTAAAGCATGCTCCTCTGCAGATCTCTCAAGATCGTCCTTAACACTGCCAATTTGCATCCAATGGGCGCAAATGGTGCTTAATAATACTGTTTGTTGAGTGACCAATCACAAATAACGAAATCACGTTCCTTTCTGTGTACTGATAGGTTATAAAATTGGCTGATTTGGAACTGCCTAGCCAACAAACAACACGCATAGTTTGGGTGCATTCGTACCCGCTGGATGTAATTAGTTATCGTTAAGGATCATGTTGTAAGGTTTATGGAGGAACATGAATTCCTTATGAAGGAATTTGTAAATGTTATGGATGCGATTGGCTGAGAAATAGTATAGTGAAATTCATTGTCTTTAAAAATTTCACGCAGGCATTTTCCTTCACGAATTTCAATAAAGCAAGAAGAAACAACATTTTAACAGAATTTACTGAATTCAGCAATTTCGCGTATTCTCATCAGCTGTTTACATACAGTTAGTGGAAAACAGTGCGATGTTAACAGCAAAAATTCAAAGCGGTCGAAGGTCCTTAGGCTCACGTGACCTGTTCCGAGGAAAACGCAATCACTAGCCTCACCAGGGTAGGGCTAGCTTAGTCACGAAATCCGTTTGCTTGCATAGATTTGGCTTCAGCAGCCGAATTGCTACCGCCTCCGCAAACTAGTAAACGGGGATTAGCTTGTTTGCTAACTACTCTGAAATTGCGACGTGGGTTCTGGCATTTAGGGCAGTCAAGTGTGTGGCGGGCAATAGAGCTAGTCGGTAGCTTCGGACCCTTAGCGATCATGTTTCGCGGAACATGCTCTTCAATCCTCGTTGACAGCCTTCTCTCAGTACGGCCTATGTACTTACTACCGCAAGTACAATTAAAGAGGTAAATGCATGAGGCGGTAACTTGAGAGTCCGGCCTGTCCAGGTTGGATTTACAGAGCAACCTTTTGACTTGATACAATACCACCAGCTCAGCCGCATGGTAACACTTGTTAATTGATTGACGGAGGCGACGCCGGCTTCTTCGGATAACTTGATCTTCTTTGAAGAGCAGGGTAATGAATACTTTTTACTTGGGACTTCGGTTGATGGTTTATCTCCAAATCGTATTTTCGCGTGCCGAGCTATAATTCGCGCTGGATACCCATTCTCTTGTAGTGTCAAGGTGCCTCGTTCTAGTTCACGTTCAATTGTATCAAATGAGCAAATTTGACGAGTTCTAGCAAGAGTGGTACGTACTAAAGCTCGTTTATAGTTCCTTGGGCAAAAGCTATTAAATTTCAAGTGTTGTCCCGTCCATGTTGCTTTGCTGTATACAGATAGGACGAGTGTACCGTCTGGCTTTCTCCGTAAGTTAACATCTAAGAAGTGGAAAGATCCGTCGGACTTGTTTTCCATTGTGAACTAGATGGCTGGATAACACATATTCGTCGGTTTCAGTAAGTGCGCCACCTGTTGAGGTGTGTCATCTACATACCGGCAATAACGGTGTACATTTTGTAGGTAAGAAGTTGACACAGTGTTTTCCAAGTGGCCGAGGAAGATAATAGCCAAAACTGGGCCCAATGGGCTGCCCATGGCCATGCCATCGATTTGTCGATACAGGGCTCCACTGAATCGGAACTGATTATCTTTTGTGCATACGCGCATTAATGATTTGAGCTGGAGCCATGGGAACCTGACTTTGTCAGCGTGTCTGGCTATTATATTTATTGTTTCCTCCAAAGGTACGTTTGTGAACCATGAAGCTACATCGAAAGAAACCATGTGCTTTCCCTTTACATTTAAATTACTTCTCTTGTTGACAAATTCAAAAGTGTCTTTTAGACTGTAGCTCGTCATTTCCCTCCGGATGGGCTCGATAAGTTTCGCTAGCCATCGCGCTAATTTTTGGTATGGTGTGTCTACCATTGAGACGCATGGACGTATTGGGACATTACGA
The DNA here is from genome assembly GCA_944474145.2 of Dicrocoelium dendriticum. Classification (NCBI taxonomy): domain Eukaryota; kingdom Metazoa; phylum Platyhelminthes; class Trematoda; order Plagiorchiida; family Dicrocoeliidae; genus Dicrocoelium; species Dicrocoelium dendriticum. The sequence continues at coordinate 11,856,746 of OX104065.1, read as the reverse complement.
AACCTTCAAATTTTTGCTGTTAACATCGCACTGTTTTCCACTAACTGTATGTAAACAGCTCATGGTCTTTAGCCAGAAATGCAGAACACAGCCGGCAGATGTTGAAAGAAGGAGTATCAGTAATTGTTTACTTAAGAAACAGTAGCTTGGGGTAAATCATTTTGGATTGAGTTGGAACTGGCCTTTCCATCATATTTTATTTGTATTCGTTTTAGATTCCAATCTGTCGAATGTTCAACTAGGCTTTGCGTCAAATTCCCCTCTAGAAATACGCAGCGGGACGGATTGGCTGCACACATTTGTTGAGGAATTTCAATGCATATTGGCTACGTCAAAATCAGCGTTGAGCTCCATGTACCTATTCAGAATCTTGTTGTTTTGCAGTCAAAACTGATCCTCGGGAATACGGAATTTCTCACTCGGTTGCAAGAATAATGGTTAACATTAGGTATGGAATAAGCAAGCGTTTTCAATGAACTCTCAGCATATGCCACAGTTCATGCGAAAGAAATCATTTTCAAATCAGCTGCTGGCATCTGGGAATCTTGGGGTCGGAATCCGGCAGGGCTCCGACGGTATGCGCACTACTGACGAGACCCAAAAGGTTGAAACAGCGCTGTTCGGTGCTTTTCCAGAATTGCCAAAGCCTGCTGACTGAGTGGACTATGATCAATCATCAGTGAATTACACTGAAACCTCCACTACTCGTCAGCAATAAAATATTCCGTATAGCTTCTTAGTGCTTCTTCGCAAACAACCGCTATGCGGAAGTTCCTAGCTCGCAGGTCTAACTGCTGTCCTTTGCACTGTTCGAAACTGGCATCGCAGTAGAACATTAGCCGGGCTATATCATAGTCAGCTTTTAAGCATGCTGTCGCTCATGGCTTAGTGGCACTAGCTGTTGGATTCCGGAAATTATGGGGTCGGGAACAGACAGAGGTCCGATGGAAGTCACACCACTGACGATTCCAGAATGGCAAAAAACGTCGTTTGTGCTCTTCCAGACTTGTCTAAGTCTGCTGTATTAGAGTGGACTGTGACGATTTATCTCGGAATTATACCAAAATCCCCAGTACTCATTAGAATTTGTGTTGGAGTTTGCTAAGCGCGTCACTGAATTAAGCAGATGTATCAAGAATGACTGAACCTGATGCGATAGACTGCATCTCAACCAAAACGAATTTGGGCAGGTAGTACACACTACACGGATTAACTGAATTAAATTTCGCAGCGTTAACTTTGCATCAAACTGCACTTCCCTCCAGTGGATACACAGGGTTTAGCGAAGGATCTAACACTGCAAAATTAGTTATAGTAAAACTCAGTCTGTTTAAGCAAAATCAATCAATCAATCAATTCAATCTCTGAAGCAACATGAATCACTGAATCTCTTGTACCATAAATGATGTGAATAGGAATAAGAAAGTACAGTTGTAAAGGTGAGATGTGCAAGCGCTACAAGGGGGCTGGAAGTATTCCAGTGCACTGGGCCTGCCTAAACATTGGAATATTTCTTATACTCGCGCAAACGCTATGTATACCAGACCAATTGCTGCATCTGTAGTCATCCCCGATGATAAAAGTAAAAAATAGATGGATATATTTCTCTAGGGGCGAGATACGCTTCCTTTTATTGAACGGTCATTTCTAGAGCAATCACCATCAAAATTTTGTCTTATTAACTTATATTCAATATAGATTTGCATTAGTAAGTAGTAGTGTGTGTTAGTATGTTTCTGAGAAGATTTATTGTAGCCAGACAGCCACCACATACCGTGCACTAATGAAATGGCTTGTAGCTTATGTAATAAATAACGGAACGTGGAAGGACAAATTTTGTCACATGTTTTCAGGCCGTATTCCATTAAGGCATTCGTAGGTTCCTGAATACCTAAAAGATTAACAAAATTTGGCATGGAAAACAAATCTCTAGTTGGCGTCTAAATGTTGATGAGTCCTTAATTGCAACAGTGACTTATTCCATAGGTGGGGGTTACTCACCAGAAAAAAAATTTGAACGGATAATTTATATGGTCGTCTGTAAGATTAGATGACATTTCCCATTACAAGTGAGATAGGTTGACAGTTTTTGTAGTGCGACAGCTGTAACTTGTCAGTGCCTAAAGATCGCTGATTCCTTTCAGTGAGAGTAAGGATCTGGAAACCAGAGTAGTGTAGTATGGTGACAATGATTGGAGGAACATCTGGATAAATGATAGGAAGGGCGTTCTTGCCAGTTCACCACCTTGTAAAAACAACGATTGTATTCGTGCTTGTACGTTCCTTACCAAAGTAGCCTTCATATTTTTTGGTCACCCAGACGCAGCTTCAACACTTGGTCCGAAGTGATTGCCACTCGCCTCTTCGTCTGAATCATACGACCAATGCTAGAGTACGTCTCACCCGCATGATACCCCATCACCCGGGGTGAGGCGGATAGAATTGAACGAGTGCAGCATGTAGCCACCAAGCTGATTCCCAATTTACGAGGTGTACCATACGAAGACCGGTATAAGAAACTAAGGCTTTACACCATAGGTTATCGTCGACTGCGTGTTGATCTCATCATGAAGCACGGAATATTACATCTCCGTGATTACCCATGTTGAGTCCGCTGTTGCATTTGCGCACCCCAAGCAGCACACGAGAACACCGGTACAAGCTTGTACCGCCGGATTTGAAGCAGGTCGCCCAACAACTCTGTTTCAAACGGAGAGGAGTGAATGGAAGGAACAACTGCCACCACGGATTTGAGGCAAACTAGGTGTTAAGTTCAAAAATTCCTGGACGTACATTATGCCGATATTAACGATATCGAGCGCACCAAGATAACGGGTCCTGAGTGAAATTAGTTGTAGCTACACAGACATATCTCTTCTTGCTGCTTCCGACCAATAATCAGTAATCATTAATCAGTGCTGATCTTTCTCCCCCGTGTTAACCTACAAGCACATTAGAATATACGTTACCACCTATGTTGCAAGCTGTTAAGATAGATAATCATAAATAATTCGTATTCCGTATTCCTATCATTCTTTGAAATTACTGGAAATTTTTCTAACACTACATCTTTTAAATACATTAAATACTATCTAGTGTTAAGTAAATCACTATTAACTATGAGAGTAGCAATTGTTCACCTTATCTTCAAGAGGTTTCTTGCAACTTTCGTATGTGAAATGGAGTGCCCTTGATGCTTCTTCATCTCAGACAGAAATTCCAAAGCATGTTTATAGTGGTGTTGCTGTGTTGCTATTCCCAGCACTGGCACCACACGCATGTTTTATTGTCTTTGCAAATTTTTACAGATGTTTCAACAGTGTACAATTTTTTACGTTTTTTTAATAAATTTCCCACAGGTGTAATGGAATGCATCTGTTGGGCGAGAAAATCTTGGATAACGTTAGAAATGCACTCGAACCCGTTCTATTTCTTACCCGGTTCATAGCCCACCCCGCTTTATTGCCCAATTTTTCAAACTACAAATTCTTTTCTGCTAAACATACTAACTTTTCACCGTCTACTTGCCCAATGCCGGGGTCGTCCCACCGCTTAACTGCCCATCCGCGTGGGATGTGCTCTTGTCGCTTTGTCAAATTTACGCCCTCGCTCCGAGTATTGTTATCACGATTACCCCACGGCTAGGCAGTCCGATCGAACCAAGAACAAGAAAGATGTTGGCGGCGTTATTGGCAGATCAGGAAAAGTTACTTACATCGTTAAATATACGAGCAAGCCAAATGTACAGAAGACTCGGGGCAAACCATCGGCCCTATTCAAAACTCGAGAACTGAGCAAAGTCGGATAATCTTACTGCTTCAAAGTTGTCATCACTCTGTTGGTTACCCAAAAGTATGGCCAGCAACAGAAAGGATTTGCCCGTAACAGAAAAATTGGACATTTTGGACCAAATTAAAACTTATCCACCAGGAACCTCGTAGGCCAAGCTATCGCATGATTTAGACATTTCTCGTCATACACTAACCAGGTTGTTTGACAGCAAAAAGAAACTGCGGCGGAATTTGTCGCTTGGCATTGCAAGCTCTCAGAAAAGGAAGCGATATGGACAGGATGAATGATTTGACACTGTGTTGAAAGACTAAATGAAATAGTTTTGTACGCGCTACTGAGCACTTCTAAAGAAAAAGGCAGAATAATTAGAGGTGAGTTGGAAAAAGCTTTGCTGTCACAGAAGGATGGCTGGAAATATGGAATAATAAAAAACAAGTTGTGTATAAAGTGTGCATGACGAATAGCTCCGCGGACAGGGCAGTCTATAAGAATTGGCTGAAAGATCGTCTGCCTAAACTTTTAAAAGCATTTGATGATGACAACGTTTACAATGCAGACGAAACAGCAGCTTCAGAGGGCTCTTTATGTTTTCTGCCAACAAGCTCACTGATTCAAACAAGTAATGGCTAGTATCACTCTCTTTCACTGCGCAAATATTTCAGGCATGGATAGCAGAAAACTGGTTTTGATTAGAAAAGTAAGAAATCACGATGTTTTAATGTCATGAACGTGGACTCTTTCAGAAAATACAGAGCTAACAAAAATGCGTGGGTGACGAAAGAACTGTTCTACGAGTGGGTCCTCAAATGGCACAAGGTGCTAGTCCAAAGGGTCCAAAAATTTACGTTGCTATTCTATAATTGCACAACGCATCCACAGGTAGAATCCACGAAAAAGGAATTCAAACGGAATTCTTGCCATCAAACATGACCAGAATTGTTTAAACCATGGACTAAATTGTGATTATGAATCTGAAAATCGGTTACAAACAGGAAATTGTGAACAGTAATCTTATCATATCGAAAGCAACGTGTTATCTGGCTCATCGTCGTCAAAGGGTGGCAGCATCAATATTATTGTGCACGATGCAATTCAGTTCGTTTCAAAAATGGGAGAAAAATTACTGCTACAACAATAAAGCATGCTTTCAGCATCCTGACTTCAGTCGACTGGCATCCGATGCACTTTCTGTTGGTGCCGTCTTCCCTGAGGACGAGATCAGCGCTTGCACAATCCTAGTCATCAATGCAGAAGAGTTCTTCCCCAATGACAATGACATAGAATGTATCTCAGATCCAAAAACTGTTAAAGGTGAAGTCGTCAGTAAAATTTTAGAGAAACTACTAGAACACAAAGATGGCAGCGACTCGGAGGACGATGTTCTATACCATTTCCCGGCCAAGTCGTCCTCTTGGGCAACAGAAATAATCTGGGGGGGGGGGCATTCAACATGAGTCTACTCAATTAATTGGTTCTGTGCGTAGGAGCTGAATCGTTCACCTGCACCCCTATGGTTTAGTACGTCAGAGGTCCAATTGGCTGAAGGCGACGGACTATACACGCACACCTACACACCTACACACCTGCACAAGCGACTGGCGTACACACGGAACAAATTAATTGAGTAGACTCATGTTGAATGCCCCCCCAGATTATTCTGTTGCCCAAGAGGACAACTTGGCCGGCAAATGGTATAGATGCTTCCGTGAGCAACAACAATCAGCATGTGTCGCGTTCAAGCGCAACCGACTGTGTTAATGATCTGTATAGCTGTGAACATTTTGCATGGACTAGGCAAAGAAATCTTGTCCAACTTGGACTTCGTCAGTGCAAAAGTGACGGGAGTATCAGCTCAAAATAAGGTACCACTGACGTCATATTGTTTTCTTAGCGAAAATCTACGACACCGCCAATTTTATAGCTATCCAGACAATATGCTTAAGTTATAATTTTTAAGTTTAGGTCATGCGCTCCAGAATAAACCTATTTTTACAGACTGTACTTAAAAGTCTGTATTTTATCCTTCTTAGTAATTGCAATTCAGGTGATATACTGTGCAAGAATTCCGTGGTTTCTTCTCTTTTGGAAAATGGCATTTTCAGCTAATTGACCACCCCGCTTTATTGTCCACTTTTGTACTATCCCGAGGGTAGTGGTTCGAACATAAATATGTTACTGTTCACTGGGCTCATAGTCTGAAATACTGCTTTAATGGTAGCTACATCTTTTCTCGGATGATCTAAATTGTATTAAAATATTCCATACGCTGTTAGAGAATTCTGGAATATTAGTGCGTTATCGAGCTTTCTTACGCATAATTTATTAAGTAGTGAATGTGAACTGAGAGTAGAAATATACCAAACAAATTATAAATTTTCAACATCACTTTCCTGAATACAAAAGCAACGGGGATGTGGAACAAACGTCATTTCCTGTGGCACAAAGAAATAGAAAACATACTGATAGCACAGGAACATAAAAAGAAGTTAAGCTTTAATTTATAGCTAATTTTAGTTCTCCTAAATGAGCCGTACCTCAGCACACAGATACGATGTACCACAACACCGTTGCTGTCCAAATTCACCTCGTCATTATTTTTGACACGCTGTTCACTTCTGCGACAGGCTGTGACAACGACATGCCACGGTCGCCTGTATCCGTTTCCAGATTTGCCTGCCATTTTACCTACTACCAATCACTGAATTCAGTGGATACATATGTACCGTGCGTGAATGGCTGTACACTAGCGGCTACTTCACATAGGTCTAACCCATCTGTATTGCACAAACGGAACAATAAAACTGGGACAGAAAATTGCTAACATGGATGTATCCGGAAATCAGCGACACTTTCCCAAGCGACCCTCATGATTTGTGCGAAATATAGTAGCCATGTGCAACAAATGTATTCAGGGCTGATCCAACACAGTCAGTTGATCCATGATGGCAAGCATTTCGGAGGCCGTTGCTATCACGAACAGTCCGCATCATATTTACCCAAGCAAAGCTTAGTAGTCTTCTGAAGCTGGTAAAGATGGTCGGGATATCGGTAGTCTGGGCGGCTTGCTAGCATTCAGCTGCATCGCAGCCTGACGTGACATATAACCCGGCGATGAATGTTAGGTGACCGTAAGTCACCAAAGCCTACGTCTGAGCAAAGCCAACATGCACACAATTAGTGTCGTCAGCCGCAAAGCATACTAAATTACCAGCCTTACGTCCGCCATGTGGAGAATACTGGCACGCAAACTGACGCATAACGTCGTCGATACATAAGAAACAGCGGTTGAGATATTGGCGACAATCTAAGCAAATGTGGATTAGAAAGTTCAGGCCAGGTTCTTAAACTGACCAGTGGTTGTCAACCTCAAGCAAGTGCTGGACAACGTAAGGATAACCGAGTAGCTGGATGGAAGCATACATGTGAAAAACTATACTGGGCAGTTGTCTAGTTTCAGAATTTAATATGAATTCCAGGACTTATGTATTGGAGATGCGGGTATTAATCTGCTAAAAGCTAGAACGCTGACCCCATCATTTTTTACCATTTTTGTCATATCCAGCTCATATCCTTGTTTTTAATATTAATGCATTCCGGTTAACAAATTTTTTCACGGTCAATACAGTTAAGAGACTATATAGACAGAGTCCACCCACTTGTTTTCAGTTAACATTGTCACTAATGACAATTAACTCAAGTCTCATAGGATGATGCGAGAACTTGAATTTCGCCTATTATAGAGAATTGAAGTATTTTGACGCCGAGATGAATAGAATTTCTTTCATTGGTTTTGATAAATATTAGTTCTATGGGTAAAGATTTGTGAATGCACTGTTTTCAAACCCATAAGCTCACTATAGTAACCACCGTTGATTTAGGCAACTGTGGGTTTTAAGCTGTTCTCCGAGCTGAGTGATTAATGTGTAGACGTTTCGTTGCCTGACCATGCAACATCATCAGTGTGGTTTCAGGGGCCTGGTTCGCCGTGCCTCGTAAGCGACTTCAACGTCCAAGTGCTTATTGATCGAAGTTCTGTTTTGAATGCCAGGCTTCAATGAACCCACGTGCTTGCAGGCTTTTAGCCCTTCTGAGGATATTGGCATGCTCTAGGTCGAATTGATGGTTCTCGGCATCCATATGCACTGACATCAGGGAGTTCTGATCGTGGCGACGAATGGTTAGGCTGTGTTCGTGTAGCCTTGTGCCAAGCTTTCTTCCAGTCTGTCCCACGTAGTATTTGTCTCAGTTCCGGCAGCAGATCTTATAAAGCACACTAGTTTCTTCCTCTTTGCTAAATTTATCTTTCACTTTGAAGAGTTTATTTCGAAATGTTTCCGTTGGTTGGCGTGCAACTTTGACTCCAAAAGGTAATAAAAGCCTCGCTGCCATTTCAGAGATTTCTTTGATATAGGGCAGTTTTGTTCTCTTTTCAGCTGTTGCATTTGTCGACGTGTGTCGAGCAACCTTTTGTGGGGCGAGGCAGCGTAGAATGAAGCCTTTTGGTTACGAGTTCCGCTTGAAGAGATTGAAGAGATGATCTTCCTCCGCCCGTCTCAGCTGCGGTGTGTAACAATGGCTTTGTGCTCATTTGAAAAGTGTTCGCACGCAGCTGCGTTTGTGGGCTGCCGGATGATTGCTGCCGTAGTGGAGGATCTGGTCCGTATGAGTAGCTTTTCGGTAGACTGTTGTTCCCAATCGTTCAGCAACAATCCGTCGTAGGAGAACGTCTAAGAATGGTAACTGCTCGTTGTTCTCCTCCTCCCGGATAGATTGGATGCCATCGGACACACTGTTGATTAGTTCGTGTGGTTCCTCCATTTCGGAACGCTTTAGGTTAACGAACGTGTCGTCTACGTATCGTACCCAAAGTTTTGGTCTCGCGATCGGAAGTGTTATTTGTTCCATTGCCTGCATCACTGCCTCGGCTACTAGACCAGAGATCGGCGATCCCATTGGTGTACCTCTTATCTGTTCGTAAATTTGGCCATTGAACGTGAAATGGGTTGTTAAACACAATTCCAATAAGTCCATCATCATTTTGAGGTCGAGTTTACTGCTTGTATCAGACGACAGCATAAATTGTTTGCTCTTAGCTTTTTATGTTACCGATCCCACTAGATCCGCAAAAATTGCACTGTGATGGTCCGAATCTAACGATGCATTACTGTCACTCTACAGCGACCCAAAAAGCAACAATCGATTTCTCATAGGACATTGCTGCCTCAATTCACAGTGAACCAATTGACTTTTCCTCAGGACACTGCCACTGAGTGAAAACTCATTTAGCTTGCCAACACGTACTTACCTGTATTCTTAATATATGACGCTGTTACACTCTTTATTTATAAAGATGAAGGTGTACAAGGCATGATTGACTTCGGGCTGAATCGGTAAATAAATTCTTGCTATGAGGCCAGTCGTACTTTTCGACGTCTTGATGCCATCGCGCTTCGTCTCCAGTCTCACCTCGCGTCTACCATGTCTGGCAGGTAGCTCATTTGGGCAGTACCAATTAACTACTCTGCACAGGTGGTATTATAAGTAAAAGTTGTTTCGTCCGTTCCGACTAGGAGAGGAAAAACTAGGACATGCTGCAGCAGTTCAGCGATTCTCTCCCATTGCATTCTCATCCCGATATTTTTACATCTTGCCTGTTGTTTTTACTACAGCAATGTACCTTGCACCGAATGACAGTCCAATCCCCTTCCTTCGGTGGCGCGTCCTTCATGTGGGTTATTATTTGTTCGCGATAACTGTAATCTAGAAGAGTCAGGACAGCACATGCGAATCACACCACGGTCAACGAATTAATACCCACGCAACATGCTTGGGGAGCCCCCGCCGCACCGGGTACGTGAAATAAGAAACATTTGTACGAACATATTAAACGTGTTAAGAACCAAACAGTAATATAGTTTTGCTAATGCGATAAAGCGAATAAGCTAAATTGTGAAGGGGAAAGTTAGGAACTGAAGACCAAGGGCGTCAAGTCGGTGTTCGAATTCTTACACCGTTGGTAACTACACCAGGTGCTCGGGCATTGGATTCCGGGAATCCACCACTCTGCATAATAAACAAAAATCCGCCCAATTTGCATCCGATCGAGGCTTGTGTACCTTCATCGTGTGACCTCAGAGAGATACAAGCCAAGCTGGTTGCAAACGCCCAGATAAATCGGGCCCGATGTTTCCCGATACCTATGCGGTAAGTCAAGACCAAGTCGCCTCGATGGCGACGCTACTCTATTGTAAGCACCCCCATCTCAAGTATTCTATCTGGGTAAGCAACGTGCCGTAACGCATGAACAACGTTACTCCCAACTCTCATCGCTCTCCACTGGCATGCTGTACCTGGCTAAGCAAGATGGACCAGCCTGGATGCAGTATTCCAAGTGTGACTTAAAAAATACTGAGAACACCTAACACACATATCGTGCGTGATGGCTTTGAATGTCCTACGGATCATCCACAACCTTACGAAACGTGTGCAGGTAGCTCTCCTCCAGTTTTCAGTGAACTTAAGTTCTAAATACAACGTGACCTCTAGTTCAACCAACTGGGATACCTGCCGTAGTTCATTCTTGCTAAGCAGCTAGGCCCCTTCGGAGCCATTTGGCCCTAGTCCTAAAACGGAACACTGCATAATTTAAAGGCATTTGCCACAGAACAGCCCAGTCTCAAAGTTTATCAATAACCCTCTGGAGAGTCTGGGGTCCATCCAGGACGGATACCGAGTGTCAAAAGTTTAAGTCCTCTGAAAACATGAGAGATGGTACCGCCAGCAGTTCGGACAGCTCACAGACGTAGAGAGAAAATAACGATGGGCCAAGCAACGAACCCTGCGGGACACCACTAAGGACTGACAGACAGAAGGAAGATTAGACCCCCACGAACATATTGTTATCTCGTTTCCAGAAATGTGGAGATCTATTGAAGAGCAAGCTCTGATATGCCATATGACCGAAGCTTCAAGGACAGGCGAGAATGAGGTACAATGTTGAACGTTTTGGAGAAGTCAAATAACGGAACATTTACTGCATGACCCCAATCCAAAACAAACGGCCCAACATTCGCATGCAACTAGCAAATTATTCATGCAGGAGTGATCCTTGCGAAAACCGTGTTGAAGTGGACTGAGCAGACAAAACGCCCACATATGCTTTTCGGTCATATCCCTAAATAATTGCTCCAACAATTTGACCAGTCCGCTTCTTAAACTAACCGGTCAATAATTAGCAAAGAGATGCTAGTCAACTACTTTAAAAATCCGGTAGAGAATAGCATCCTTCCAGTTCCTAGACAATGATCAGCTGTGAAGTGACAACTAAAAAAACCTCTAACTGGACCACATATCTCGCTTGTGAGCTACTGCTGACACTGGGTGCAATGGTAGTTCGCATGACGGACAGATGTCGGTGTTTTGACCCTAACCGACAGTGGCTTTTCTCCTTCTGGTTCGAAGATTATTATAGACGATGATGTCAACTAGAATCCCTGAGTGAATGGGTAAACTTCTCGTCTTCTCTAAGGAGACACACTGATCTCTGACTGTCATAAGCGAACAAGTGTGTGAAGGAAAAATATCGGGGTTATTCGGGGGGAATATAAGTGAAATGAATTTAGGATAGCGAAATATCAGCGCCCAAGGGAATAATTCGTGCTTGACTACTGCTTGAGTTGTGTATTCGCAAAAGTACTAGTTGGTCCTGCTTCAAGTCCATACAGATAGTAGCCCACAAGATACGAGTATGTGGCTGAAACGAATCACGTGCAACCGATCCTTCAAATGCATCCAATGTCAAAGCACAAATGGACACCAGATGCTTGTAGGTGGCCAATACGAAGCGTCAGTTTAACATCCTGCTCCTACTAAGTGACAATTAGAGTTACAAAGCTACATCGGTTGCTTAAATAGTAATAGGTATGGATGTAATTGGGTGTTGCTCTTCCCAACCCTGGCACACCACGACCGCGGTTTCGTCTTGGTTTACACTCGTCAGGTGGAGATAGTCTGAGCTGGGGTGGAACTCAGAGCTTAGCACTTAATGTCTGACGCCCTGAACACTATGCTACTGAGATCCGCGAGCAACGTTTGGCACAGCGGAAAGTAACTCAAAGCTGAATTTGGTAACAGGTATGTAATGGGTATGTCATAAATAGGTATGTTATAAATATAAGCTGCTTATGGCTAGGAACAGAGAAGTTGTGCTATATGAGTTTGAAAGTCAACAGATAATTTCTAGTGCCCAACATGGTTTCCGACGCAATCTTGTCTCACCAATCTGCTGATTACTCGGGACTTATGGACCAGGGCGGCTGATGAAAGAGTGCCCATGGATGTGATATACCTGGATTTTGTTAAAGTATTCGACAGGGTCAATCACTTCTTTCTCCTCCAAAAGCTTGCTGCCTAAGGAATCAACCGTTCCCTGCTCTCCTGGTTATAAAACTACTTGCACGACAGAGCAAACAAGGTAAGAGTAGCCAACACCTCTTCTGAAAGCCTTTGCGTCTCCAGTGGTGTACCACAAGGATCCGTCCTCGGCCCGCTACTGTTTTTAGTCTACATTAATGACCTTCGAGCAGACATTCTATCTCCGATGCAAATATTTGCAGACGATGCTAAAATATGGAGAGCAATTCGCCCAGCATCCGACCGTGTCTACCTCCAGGAGGATCTGACCCGGATTAACGAATGGGCAGAAAAGAACCAGCGCCCACTGCCCCTGCAAAGTTCCACCTGCTGACGGTGCAAAACAGCTTCGTCAATACAAACTCTTTGGGGTAGCACGTCCTGCAACACGTGACTAGTGAATGCGACTTAGGTGTAATCGTGCAATAGAGTCTTGACAATTCGCTCCAGTGTTCGAGAGCAGCAAGTGTGGCGAACTTCAACTTGAGACATTTGAAACGAGCTTTCAGCACCTTTGGGCGAAGGCTAGTACCATTACTGATTAACTCCTACATTCGCCCTCACGTTGAATCTGCAATTCAGACCTGGTGTCCATGGTTAAAACGAGACATCAGCCTATTGGAACAACCCCAGAGAAGAGCCACAAAGGCAACACTTGGATTATCCGGTCTAAGTTGCGAACTGCGTCTTCGTGTACTCGGTGTGTTCTCATTAGAATATCGACGGCTTCGCGAAGATCTTGCTCTCACATACCGGATACTAACCGAAAGCGAGCATCCATGTACTTCACTGTTGACTCTATCTCCTTACAAACAAAACCGAGGCAACCACCTGAAACTAATAAAGTAACACTCTCATTCGAATTGTAGAAAGTATTTTTATTAACTTAGGATCTGTTCTCACTGGAATGCATTACCAAACTATGTGGTGGACGCACCAGACATGACGACATTCGAAAGACTTAGATTTTCATCTATGTGATAAACGTTACAAAATGCTTCGCTAAAGTGCAATGATTTAGCCCCTGATACTTTTCTTTCCACGTTGGAACATTTTGCTTTTAATTTTCTTTTGCATATCCATCCTATGGGTCTTGTAAAGTTATGCTTTTTATCCAATCATACACCATTGAACCATTGAATCACCGGTAACCGGGGCAGGGTATTACTTGGAGCCACTTGAGACGACCCTGTGCATCTACACAATTGGCACGCATACACTCGGAGGGAGTGACCTATTACACAGTTTTACTTGATACATCCTTTATGGAGGTCTCCCCAATGGAGTCCGACCTATCAGTTTTACAACGGATAATTCAGACCAATAACAGCGAACAGGGAGATTATAGCTGATACCTATACTTCATACAATACTCTCAATTTGAGACACTGCGGGGGCTCTAATGAGCCTGCAGCCTACGCAAGTCTTACTGGTGATTTAGACAGGAGCAGAACAGACTAGGGTCATATGCGGATTAGTGCGAACTCTTATCCTCTTCGCGTATTAACGAGGCAAAATGGAATCATTTCGTTCGGAATGTGGGCGGAAATAAGCCGGGCTTATTATCTCGTGGTGAAACGCACCTACATCCACACATACAAACCCGTGGGCACATGTGTGAAGGCATTCTCTCCTCCTGTCCTTCAAAATGAAACATGACCTTAGGCTGAGTATATGTGTGGTGTGACGATTCCGGACGGGGTGTTTTAGGGATCCAGATTTCTCCCCCTTCCCCCCTCCCCCATTAAAAATAGTCAAGGATTAGCAGATGGCCCCTCCACTGTCCGCCACCACACCACAGTGACCTCATAGAACTGATCAACACAACTATCCTGTAGTGAGGACACAATAGTTTTTAACTGTTGATGGATAACACAAAATGCATTGCTGCTGAATGAGCGTTTTGACGTCAGTGAACAATTCAGATAATCAGAATACGTACTTGATGATTTTAGTGAAGATTAAGATAATTATCTGGGCATTGTTGGATGATTTGAATTGCCATTGTGTGATAAAATACAAAACAATTCCCGGCCTGGGAAGCGATGCAAACTGAATTAACCGCATTACATTTGCTCAATGGAATTATGGTTGTAGAGAGGAGGATAAGTGCTACAATGCGGAAAGCGTCTGTCGGTCACCTGTGCCGATATAAATCAATGATAATGCTGGTTGTTATTATTATTTGCTATATAATATGAGGACGAAATGCCGTAGAGTGCGGTGTTTAAAAAACAATGCCACCGTTTGCCTAATCTTTGTATCCTTTTTAAGTTATTCATTCCGGTAGTTCACAAGCTACGTAGTACAGCCTAATCCGGAAAAGCATCAGACTTGTTTCGCTCTATAGGGGCTCGTCAGGGGTGCGCATTCCTTCGGTCCCCTACTGGGGATTAAACCCATGACCGGTAGAGGCAGATTCCAACTAGCCAGCAACTTAAGCCACAGAACAATGCGGACGCTGGCTGAGCTACCTAATTTGCAAGCTAACTGGATTTAGTACAACCTTCGTCCACCGTCACTGAAAGTGGAAGAAATCCAGGGAAAATGACAGGTCAGCAGTGTAACCAGTGAGGGAGAATACAGGTAGATACCAATTTCTAGACAAACTACCGTGGTACTCTAAGCAACTTGAGCCTTAAGGCATATAATGATAGTCCCTTTACCTTGCGAAAAATTTCGTCAATGTGTGTAGAGAATGTTAAGTTTTGGGATAAAAATGCACCAAGATAAGTAACACTGAGTGAACTAGGTACAGTGCTTTCGTTCATAACAATGGGGCTTGAAGCACTGGCCAGAATTTGACGTTTGTCTGCATGGAGAAGAAAAATATTACTTCTCGACCATTTGAAGCGTTGATGACGAGGGCTCGGGAAGATGACCACTGTTCAAGCTCGTCCGACATATTCTTGGGGCGTCTAAAATTGCTCGTTAGTGGGAAAGATGTTGCCTAGAACAATGTAGTCGGCGTATTGAAATCCAATGAAATCTGATGGAATAGGAACTCTCTTGATGTA
Source organism: Dicrocoelium dendriticum (assembly GCA_944474145.2). Classification (NCBI taxonomy): domain Eukaryota; kingdom Metazoa; phylum Platyhelminthes; class Trematoda; order Plagiorchiida; family Dicrocoeliidae; genus Dicrocoelium; species Dicrocoelium dendriticum. The sequence continues at coordinate 11,841,525 of OX104065.1, read as the reverse complement.
CAAAGAAATCAAAAGCGGAGAGTAGATGGGCCCTGTAAAAAACCCCTAGTCATTACCAAGTGTAGAGGACAGTTGCCGTTCAGTTGGGTGAGTTGAGAGCGATTAGTAAAATAATTCCCAATTAGAATGCACATAGCATGTTGCACACTGTGTGTGAAAAATAGGTTGAGATGCAGTGACCAGTCGACACTCCAAAAAGCGTTTGAATAATCCAGGAAAATCCGATGCATTGCAGAACATGTAGTATTTAACACGGATGCTATTGAGTGAACGTGGTAGGCAAATACATCATACGCCTTTTGTTTGTGCAAGTACTAAGCAGGGGCCCATTCCTCCCCACGATGACGGTATCTGGCAGCTGGAATACAATGCTCCACTGGAGTGAAGCAAGGGGCAGTGACTTTATGTAGTGGCGAGTAACATCCGCCACCTCGCAGTGTTCTTAAACGGACATTTGTGGCTTTCTATAGAGAGTACGCTTGTCGAGCGAAAACCCACCAAGTCCTGGAACACTGCAGCCCAGAACCGCCCAACGGGCATCACGAGGAGGTTGCTCGGTAAGCCAGCCTGTTTCCTTGGTGGGAGTCACAGTTTGAAGTGTTACCGTCCAAGACGTCGGTGACCTTTCGTTCATGTAGGTTGTGGTGTTATCTGCTGGTAGGGAATCCAAAAATATAGGTACAAACGGGTTCCAAACGGTCAATGCTAACAGTGTCCGTTCTATTGTGTAGCTGGACACTAAAATGCTTAGCATGAAGTTTAGGGATGAAAAATGAACCCCATACGGAGATCGTAACTAATCTTTAGCACGGTCATTGCGAATGGAAAGCCGGGTGCACGAAGAGAGGTCAGGGTGAACGTATGATGATTTCACTGAACTTGTGGGTGCGCAATAACGAGGTTGGCTCAGGTGATTCCTCAGTTTGCTAACGTAAGTGCAGGGGCCAGTGTTACTGATGGCTACTGGGGGAACATTGCAGGGTTAATCAAGCCGTTGTTCGCAAACGCAGCATAATCATCGGATGTATAACTGACCAGTGAGTCGGATCACGGTGGGCTTTAATCGTAGTTAAGTGTCAATAAAAACGTTTGACTAAACCAGAACATCAACAGCTGTCCCAAAACCACACGCAGCTTACATTTGACTAATGCGGTTCCCAGTTCGATCGGAGTAAGTACACCTATGGCTACTTTGAAACTCCGACGGAGTGCGTAGAAAAAGAGCAAGCCGGTACGAACGAAAGTTGGGTTACGGTTGCCTCCAAGAAGAGCCCTCATTTACAATTAACTTCACCTCCCACTGGAACGGAAACTGAGGAGCGTAGCCGAGTTTTCCTCGTGCAAGCACCACCGATTTCCTGCGGTACATCAGCGAGTATTTCAATCACTAACCGCGATATGTCGAAAGGCATAAAGAAACGACTACTTGTACTGAGCGTACTGTGCTCCAATATCCCAGAATCAAGGTCGACATCGATAAGAGGCAGGCAGTGGGATATTATTAGTAACCTAAGTGTAGTTTTACTGAAATCTCTACAGGCAGTGCGTATTACGTGACATTCCAACTCTAAACATTTCGGAGAGCCAAGACTTCTGCTCGTTGTGCTGAACTCCATCACTGAATCAGAATTAGTACTACTGTCGACAGCTGATCTCAGAAATGAACACTGCTCCATCCGTATCTTTCCAGACATCCCGTGGGGCGCGCGTTATTGAGTTAAGCGTACCTTAGAGGACTACCGGAAGGAAACTTCAACCAAACCCATACTTCTTCATGGTTCCTGAAACTAAAGCATGTGATGAGCATGAAACAATAACCCATGATAAAGAACAGTGGTGTTATATTCGTGAAACACTGTTTGGATGATGTGTTAGCGAAATCCGTGTCACGGCTGCGTACCTCACCGAACTACAAAGGAAGTGGCCCGAGAGTGTTGAAGGTGGTCCTTCAGTCAAAACATATGGTAGCACGGATGCTAAAAAGCTGGCACATTATCCGTTGCAGGCTACCATCTGAGGTTCGGCTGAAGACAGCCAGCGATATGCCTTCTAGAGATGATACTTCAATCCAAGAGCCAAACGCGATGGGATCTATGAAAGAACAATGCACCCGTAGTGTGTCGAATGAGCCCATACAACCTGTAGAAGATGATATGGACCAGACACCTTACACTGTACGTCGAAGATTAGACACGAGAGTAACTACACAGGCGATGAATAAGAGGTTAAACCCTTCACCAAGCACACATGGAAAAAAACGATTAGTTGCCGGCCACTCACTGATCGGCGAAATTTCACGTATGAGTTTTACAACCTCCGAAACATTGCTTAAATTTGAGAAAGTTTTATTTATGGACACTAACGCCCAAGTGCTCCTCAGTAAACTTACCGAATTTCGACCACGCCAGGTTGCAAATGTTTGGGACCTAATTTCTATTACCGAAACTTGGTTGCAGCAAGAGGTGACTGATGCTGAGGTTGAGATATCCCAGATGTCACTGACCCGGAACGACCGTCCCAACAGTGGAGGTGGGGTCCTACTCTACTACCGCAGCGATCTGCAATGTGCAATAGTTGATGATCTGGAAACATGCGTTACTGACTCACTCTGCTGCCATCTACGACTAAGACACAACGACGCATGTCTCGTAGCTGTCATTTATCGCCCCCCAACCTCCACTCTGGAAATGGATTCCCGCTTGGTACGTGGACTGAACAGAGTAACACCCACTAGGTACAGCCACATTCTCATCTCCCGGGACTTCAGTCTATACGATCTGGAGGTATCGGCATCGTCCATTGAGCAGTTCAAAGCAGACTTGCATGAACTGATCGCTAATATTCCCTTGTACAATCATGTCACTACGCCCACGATAATCAGGCCAGCAAACAACCCGTCCATAATCGACCTTGTTCTCACGAAAGAAGGGCTCATGGTTGACAACTTATTGATGAAAATTCCATTAGGTCTCAGTGTCCATGTAATAATAACGTTTAACTATATGTGTTATGCAGAGTATCCATCTGAACATTCAGAACTAACTCATACAGTCACACGCTACCACGTATTGAAAGAAATCGTCGACGCAGTTGTTTGGAAATTTTCAAACAGCAGTCCCATTGAGAATGTTTGGAGAGAGTTCGTTAATAGACTCGGCGACATCGTCAACAGAGCATCAGAGACAAAACACCTACGTCCCGCAAAAATGCCTTCAATTCTAAGCAGCAGGACTCAAAAATTCCTGCCGATAAGGAATGTAGCATGACGCGTCTACAAGATTCATACCGATTCAGAGAATTGGGGCAATTTCCTGACTCATCACAACCATTGCACTGCAATTATTCGTGAGGACAAAGTAACTTACCAACAGTGCCTAGCCAAAAAATTCATGGCAAACAACAAACTGCTACATAGGCACGTCAATAATCATTGTAAATGAAAGCATGGAATCCCTCCACTTTTCACGACAGACGGTGGAATACAAAGTGCCGAGGAAGCAGCTTATTCCCTGCGCCAACAATGTGCCTCAATTTTAGAACTCACAGCCTCTACGTGTCCCATAATATCAAGCACTTTATCGATGCCACTGTTTAAACATGTAATTTTTAACCTATCAGTTATCCCACGGAAGTTGCTCTCACTACGTGAGCATAGTTCTCCGGGAGCAGACGACATCCGCCCGAAGGCACTGAAGGTTGTGGCCAACAAGCTAGCTGAACCATTGTCACAGTTCTACCAAAGGTACGTTGATGAACAACAAGTCCCCACCAGGTTGAAGTGTGGCATTATCACCCCAATTTTTAAAGGCGGTAGCCATTCAGATCCTGCAAACTGTCGTTCAATGACTCTCCTTCCTGTGCTCGCGAAGGTGATGGAAGCGGTCGTCGCTCAGGCCTTAATGGACTACCTGGAAAATGCCAAATCTTGGTACCGGAGCAGCATGGCTTCCGTCAACACTAGTCATACACCACCAACCTACTGGTTGCACGAGGTAGTTATATGGAAGTGGCTGACGCTGGGGTCGGAGTTGACATCATCTATCGGGACTTCTCCTATGCTTTCGACCGACTTGATCACTGCATCCTTGTTCAATGGCTACAGAGCTACGGGATCGGAGGTCTTGTACCTGGTTGGATTGGCAGCTTCCATCACCAACGGAAGCTTCAAGTACGCGTTAGGGGATCACTCTCTAACCCAATTGACGTGGAATGTGGTGTCCCACGAGGCTCAGTGCTGGGACCGCGATTATTCCTGATGTTTATCAAAGACCTGGCATCAGTTGTCTCCTCAATTTTCCTGCTTTTTCTGATGACATCAAGATATGTTGGGCGATTAGTAACAAGCCAGATCACGAGCTACTCCAACATTACCTAGATTGCATTTATGAATGGTCAAAGAGGTAAATGATCCAATTGAACATAGCTAAATGCAAGCTGATCCATCCGCGTCACCAGCTGGTGAGCGCTTACAAGCTTGGAGACCACACCTTGGAGAATTTCTCTTAGGAGCGTGACCTGGGTGTATTGGTACAGGAAGATCTCGGGTGTTCAAAACAAGCAGAGAAGGTGACGAGAACCAGCAACCACTTCGGTCACCTTCGGTGATCTTCGCAGAGCCTTCGGTCTGTTTGAACCCTCAATCTTTTCCCAAATGCCCAACACCTATGTGCGACCGCAAGTGGAATACGCTATTCAGGCCTGGCAGCCGTGGCAGAAACAGGATCTTGTTGCTCTCGAGACTCCTCAACAAAGGGCAACCAAGAACGTCAGGGGCCTCTTTCATCTGCTCTATCAGCTTAGACTGAAATCTCTAAGAATGTACAACAGTCGATATAGGCTTTTGCGGGAGATCTCATAAAGGTTTACCAGATTCTGAAGAACCCAAACCACATTTGCCGTCCACTGCTGGAATTGAACCACAACACTAACCTAAGAGGTCACCCACTGAAACTGACAATTCAGTATAGCCGGCTTGAATGCCGTAGAAATTTCGCTTCCCTCCCGCATGCGCCAGCCTTGGAAGACCCTTCTTAATTACGTCGTCTCTGCTCCCAATCTGGCGATACTTACAAAGCGAGTTGACGATACATTGTCTCATTAACATTTCATTTTATGACTTGTTAGCCAGAGGCTGCAAAACGCAATCAAACGGTGTCTTGCCAAACTCTCAGCCAATGGATTTATATGTTTAATACGCGAATATTTCCGCTAATCTACATAAGTCTATGGTGAGTCCACCAAAACACATTTCATTTGATCATGCAATTTCGCAATAATTTCCATCCCACGGGACTTGTTAAGCAAAGCTTTTTTACCCGTAATAAACCATTGTTCCACTGTTCCATTGATAGTGATCTTGGAGTGCTCGTGCAAGACGAACTCGGATACCGAAGACAGCTTGAAAAAGCAATGCAAAATGCCATTTAACACATTTGGGCCTACTGCGGAGCGCGTTTGGCCGCTCTATCCTACTTACTTTCCGCAAATGCCCAACGCTTACGTGAGCTCAGATGCTGTAATTGCTAATCAGGTGTGGCACCCTTGGCTAAAGTCTTATCCAACACAGTTGCGAATGCATAATGGAAGGCGGATAAAAGTATTAAGGGACTTCTCCGCTTCCATTAACAGTTGATATCTAAAACCCTAGAAGTTTTCATCCAACACGATCGTCTTCTGCGAGGTGACCTCCTATTGGTGTATCAGACCCTCAAGTATTCTAACCACCCAGGCTAATCCTTATTGAAACTCAGCCACAACAACTCACTGATAGGACGCCGAATGAAGTAAGACCCATAGTACAGGCAGTTGGAATACAACGGAATCCAGTCATCTCCGCTCCTACTTTAGCGGATTTAATAACCCAATTTCATAATGCATTGCATGACTTGGCCCAAGTATCGGAGACACGGGCCGAAGTGACCAAAATATGTGTTCATGTAAAATTTCCGGTAAATTGACTGCTACGCATTATTCGTCCTTCATCCATTCATTTTTAGTCTCACACTTTACCAACGGTAAATCTCAAACGTTTGCTTTTTTACCCGCAATAAATCCATTTCTATCGCTCCATTATAAGAGAATTTTTCATGAGGCGTTATCAGGTGACGCTTTGCATAGTTTAGAGGTCTGGTACAATTCCGCGCTTTCATAAATTCGGTCCAGATCTCTTTGAAGACAGACGCGGTGAAAAGTTGAGCGAATAGCTGAGCAAATCTGGTCGTAATGCAAAAAATTTTGCCTTGGGGATTGAATATGTACTGAGAGGTCATTGATATATATATATATATATTAAAGATGGAAGCGAGTCAACGAGATTATTTCGAATATATCACTGCAGAACTACCGGCTCGCTGAGTGCGTCCCGTCGAATTTTATCTTGTTCCGATATCCGCCAATAGGGTCGCCGTACATTTATTTCCTCGTTATTACTAAGCCACATTTTTCTAAGGCCTGTTCCTCCATTCTGTAAACTCTGCCACCAGTCCCACTGGATCTCTGTCTGCTGAAAGAGGATGTGCTTTGTGGCGGTATTTTGAAGTCTCCGCCCACAACATAGCGTGTCCGAAGTTGATCATGAGTTCCAGCGACATCTGGTCAGCATCAGGCGTGTCCATACTCTCATCACACCCAGCGATTTTGCATCTAAGCGAAAGTTGTAATGCACTAAACATGTTGTCACGGTGACTCGGACAGCGGTGTTGTATTTCATGAAAATCGTCAACTGTTGGGGGACGTATTTGCCTGTGGAACTAGTGTTCTGAATACATGTTCCCATGGAAGGTTCAGATGCACTTTGTTAGCAAGGTGATATTCCACTTCCGTGCGCCAACCGAGGTGGGCTCGGAACATTCGATAGTGTGCTGCTTACCAATTGGTGTTATCGGATTTATGTGGACAAGTGATCCGTGTAAATTTTGTTGACCACTCTGAAGGGTGACGAGAGATATCACTGTGGTCACTAAAGTGCAAGTGCTAGCAAGGAATTCGATGCAAATCATGGAACTTCCTAGATGAGCAATAATAGACACTATGCAACCTTAACTGATAGTGCATCATCAATATTAGTGGATCCATGGTCCCCTAGCAGTTCTCGATGAGAAAGCAGACAGACGGAATTCCGTATCACCCATAGGCAGGTCCGGAGTGTGCAGCGTTAGTGTGAGCAGTTAAATGAATACTCATTTCTTCTTTATTCTTGAAAACAGCAGCATTAGAGCAGGCTCTTTGTTTACTGAACCCCTTATGGTCAGGAAAGAAAGACGCAGGGTCTGTCAGAACTCCTGTAACAACATCAGCGATCACCGCCTGTCAAGGCATTGCCATCTAAGGTCAATCAAGAAGCAGCCGCTCACCGAATACTTGAAAATATTGGGATGTTCAAACATAATAGAAAACAAGGTAATTGCTACTGCGAATTCACATCCTTCATATGTCCAAAGAAAAACATATAAAAATATTTTTTCATATGATTCCAATATTTATGAGCATATCATTGTGCAACGCACCGGATCTTCAGGGTACGAGCTACTACACGTTGAGCAACACTTACTGTGTTCGTTGTTACAGCAAACGAGCATGTGAATTCTACAACCTAATGACCCACCTATCCTCAAATAGCGTCATCCGCTGAAATTTGAATAGTTTATGACTCCTTGAACACTCAGATGATGAAACCCACCCAACCGATATCAAATTTATCTCGATACATATCCGGAGTCTTGATATCATTCCTTCCCTTCTAGTATTGGCATCACTGCCCTAGAACTGACAGGATGCGGTGTAAAAACAACGAAGTTGCGTCATTAATAAGGCATCTTCGGTCCTGTCATTATTCGTGACAGTTGCCAAAGTTAGTCTGTCAAACTATCACCTAGTCGAATAGCTGAAGCTGTGTGCATAACTTGCGGTTTGATCCACGCCACACGAGGTGACACAACGCGGGGACTAATCGAATTCCTAGACTGAATACAGACCTCGCAGTCCCAACTAACTTCGATTACATCCAACCAGGGGTATACGATGGCAAATTAATGCATATGCATTAATTAAGTGTGGGCCGTCTACCTAATTTACGTACCCGTGGCGACTTTATGAAACTTCACCACGTGGCTCTCAGACATCATGTCGTTATGCACCATGGGATTCCGTCTTGTGTTGTATAGGCAATTTCCAAATTTAACGTCATCTGATGGTGAGAGGGTTCGCAAAACCATAACAAATCCTATCTAAGTCCAGTACAGTGTCCCTAAACGATCGGTACTCGAAGCACGCTAGGGGGCTGTCCTCAAATTTTCTGCCAGGCACGGATAACACTGCGCAACACTTTTCTAGCAAGGAAACCTAAAGTGGTGCTTATATAAGTTGAGTATGCTGAATTCAAAGTTGACATTTGTTTTTCGCTCTAAGCCTCAGATCTTTGTGAAAATGAATATAAAGTTGTTTGCAAAAGACGAAAGTTTTCACAATGGTGGTCTATAACCCGATATATCTTAAATACATAAATCGAAGCAAGCCTATTTCCTCAACAAAACATTTTTATTAGGCATGACATAAGCACAACGATACACGTATAACAGGCATTAATCGGGTAGGAATTTGCGTTTATAGCTTTTAAGTCGAAATGTATTCTTCGTGCAGTCACGTTTGATGCTCCAACAATAGTCAGCCTTCATGTGTTGTCCCATCGTCCCTAATAACATTTTCCACCGTCATCATGCTTACTGAAAACGTTCCCCTTGTACGTCACTTACTGCCCAAAGGTTAACGGGGAACTGATCAAAGTGACCGTTCAAAAAACGCAGCTTGACACTCATATTGCTCCCAAGATCGCGAAATATCAACAACATTCTGTTAACTTGTTCCTCTTAATTATCTGATTTATTTTTTCCAAGAAAGTTTTTTATATCAGCCGCAAATGACTGCCACATCTTCTTGGCATTCCCAGTTGAGAAATATTATTCAACACGCATCAGAGCGCGAATTTGATGGTCGTTGTTGACGGAATTGCTGGGGAGCATAAGAAAATGCAGCATTAGTTGCAGAGACTACATAAATTGAAGCATATTTATGTAACTAGGCCCGTTCTTCACTCCCACTGACTTCAACATCTGACGAAGCAAAACCTTTGAATTTTGGAACTGGAAGCTCTTAAGTGTGGAATGGGTCGAATTGTGGAGAAAATATTGGAATAAGTGATCTTCTGCCGATTTTTCTTACCAAACTTTCGTATTAACCATGCAAAAATCTTAGTCTGTTAGGAAGTTCGTAGATTCTCTTCAAACCATGGGAAATGCGAATGACAGGCCTTTGTGTTTGCCTTTTGTCCAGTCAGGAAGCATCTCCATTATGGCACACAAGGTGAACTGCACACTATTGGTCATGGTCCCCACTGGGTTTTAAATTATGATTTTTGGGCACATTTTCCAAACGGACTGTGATTTTACCTTTGACCTACTAGTGTATAGCAGTCGCATATATAGCAAAGTGAATCAGGATCCTGTACACCTTTCCGTCGACATGAGTAGCCATGATCATAACTGAAACCAAAATGGATTGGGATTCAATCCTTCGTTTATGTAAAATATTAAAATACTTGAAAACGGGAGCATGCAGAAAAAATGGGTTTCAGATTTGAAATCAATATGAAGATTCATTTAGAATCATTATAACGTCTCTTGCAGCAGAAAGTTGCAAAATTTTGTTGCCCTTTGTAATCTAAGAAAATAGCGTGTTATCACTACAACCCTTTGAATTGATCTTGATAGGACTTACACATGGTCTATCGAGAACATGCTCCGGTGCAAGGTTGCCATGCACAAATTTCTGAGCATACGTCCTCAGAGTACCCATGACTACCTATTAGGGTCACAAATTCTACAGTGCGTTCCCAGGAATACGGTCTCGGAGTGCTCGTGCAGGGTGGAAAATTTTGTCTGAGTTAGACTGAAATGGCAACAAAGTAACTCAACCAGCACCCCGGATTTCCCCATGGGGCATTCGGAAATTTCGATGCTTCACTCTTTCTGAAAAATGCTCTGGCCAGTAGCTAAGGCTGCAAGTGGAATACGATATTCAAGCTTGACAAACTTGACAGTCGCACCACACTGCTCTCGAGACTGTACAACGTCATCATCATCATCATACACGTTAGCTAGAGGTGGGGAATACCTCAGCTACTGTGCCGCAATACATAGAAAAAGGAGACAAAATAATGCAACTGGTGCAAGCCGGCTGAGCTACCGGTAACGGATGGGCATCGTTCCGGTAAGCTACCAGCCGGCTATTGTGCATCAAAAAAAACTACGATGCAAAATTATATAAGGCTAAATAATGAGATCGTGGTTGGTTGGGGAGGCTAAGAGGGCTGCGGTGGGACAAAGAAACTCACAGCACGAACGCCACTGAGGTCGGCTCCTAGCCATATCAGCAAGTGTGTCCAACTAAACGTGTTCATCGTCTTTAGGACCCCAACCAGGGAGCCGAGACGTTCCAACCGAGGCCAGCTTCGAAGTGAGGGCATTCATTCCTCTGGACCAAGTCATCGCTTGGCCACCCCTCCTCTTCTTCCAACTGCACCCCCGGCGCGCAAACAACGCACGTCGCGGGAGTCGGTGGGCTGGCATGCGTAACACGTGGCCGAGCCATCGGAGCCTGGTGCGTGAAATGACGGTGCTGAGCGGTTCAGTTCCTTTTCCTGTGCCGTAAACTAGGCGTCGAACACGCTCGTTACTCACTCGGTGTTCCCATCAGATGTGAGCTAAATTACGAAGGCACCGGTGGTCGGACGTAACTAGCCTCTTCAGGTCCGCTGCTTTAAGCGGCCAGGTTCCACAACCCTACAGTAGGGTCGAGCGTAATGCTGCATTGTACACTGTACCCTTCAGGGCAAGAGTGATGTCGCGCCGGCGCCATAAGTGGCTGAGGTTAGCAAAAGCGCCCCGAGCTTTTGCTATACGGTTCGTGATCTCATCTTCAATCCCGCGGGCGCTGATACAACATCCTAGGTAGTTGAATTTTTGAACGACTTCTAGCTGATCCCCACCAACGGTCAGAGTAGGAGGCGGTCCAGACCAACCTTGGAGGAACGCTTTGCACTTCGAGGGTGCGAAGCAAAACCCGAAGTGACAGACAGCTAGTGCTAATCTGTCCAGTGCCGCTTGGCACGTTTGTGAGCTGTCACAGATGAGGGCAATATCATCAGCATACTCCAAGTCAAGAAGTCGTTCTCCTGGGAGTAGCTCCACACCTTCTAAGTCGTGTCCTGTGAACGCGAGTTCCATGACTTCGTCAACAGCGAAGTTGAAGAGTAAAGGTGACAGCGGGCATCCTTGTCTCACACCGCTGGAGATATTAAAGGGCGACGACAACTTGCCGTAAGCCCTCATTCTGCTCGAGCTAAGCGCATATAATGCTCGGATAATATTCCCATATTTCTCGGGCACACCTTTCCTGAGTAGACAGTCCCAAAGTGCATGCCTATCCACCGCATCACATGCACCTTTGATATAGAGGAACACGACAATACTGGGCAGCCAAGATATGTGACGGTGCTCCAACAACTACTGTACAACGTAGGGCTGAGGAGATCGCCGACGGGTTGTCCCGACTTCCCTAAACAAACAGGCTAAAAATCTAAAAGGGTATATCATGTGTTGTTGACATTTACAAGGCGATCTCAGAATGGTGTGGCAAATAATAAAAACCTCAAGCACACTTGCTAAAATCATTTGGAACTCACCTACAACACATATCGTAAGGGTCGTCCGTTTAATTTGTCTGTGCAGTACAGCTGAATAGAATGTCAAGGAAAATATTCCCCCCCTGAGTTTCACAGCCCTGAAAGGACTACACGGCGGATGTAATTAATATCCCCACCTTATCTCTATTTAAAAACGCCTTTACGACATCCTGACACATTTACGCTATATGATACAACACATGACCATGAAACTATGACAGTGGGATGCAGGCGATTTCGCATAAAATGCGAGTACAATACTCATTTCTGTATTACTGCAAGCCTCTGAGTTGCCATTTTTCACGTTCTTTTACGAACACTTTAATTTTTGTCATTTTCAACCACCCTAAAGGACTTCTCAGGCATTTACTTTTATACCCGTTACAAGCCGTTGTTCCATTCCTCTATTGGAAACCGCGCCCTTGTGTCTGCTAGTTAAACCACTCAATTAGCGAAATTTTGCGCAGGTACCTCCAGTCTCACGAAACTATATAAGTGTACAACATCAGTTAACCTGATGCTAACGAAGATTGAACAACTAACAGCAGATCACAGCCGTATTTGAAAAAAAATTAGAAAATAAAGTAGTCGGTATATTGGAGACAAGCAAGTTATCGAGCTACCTATCTCGCGTTTCATTGCTTTGAGTTCGCATTACTCTCTATGCCACTGCATAGGTGCAAATCTGAACCCTACATAACTACATCATGGTTCAACTCCACGGGATTATCGAAGCCAAGGTGTTGATCACCGCTTGTGATGGATTTGTTGTAAGAGAAGCGTAAGGGCGAGTCCTCATGTTTACACCCAAGCTCCTTTCCTTTTTATGAATCTGCCGTCATCATGACCTACCCGATCTGCACAGGGATACGAACAAATGTGAATGGCTATGGACTGGTAGAAGACATAATTAAAAGACCCGAAGGAAGCTATTTTACAGAAAGGCCGCTGTTGCGACACTGCATAGACCCCAACCATTGAAAGCTCTGAATATGTGAGCGTGGTGCCCCTCAAAATACAATCCGTTCCTTCATGCACACGGTTTCTTGGTACAAAGCTATTATTACAAAGTCCCCCTCCACAAGCTCATTTAGCCTATTTACTGCACAACTCAAGACCCCTTACGCGCCCGGATGACGAAACTCACAACCAAATCCAATTTGTTACCAAAGTTGTCCGGCATCGTAGCATGCTCTTCTGTTAACTAGTTGCATCAGAACATACGAAGAGACAGTAAGTGATGTAACAACCACGTGATTGCATCGCACCGATAATGCGTTTTCGCCCGTCCCACGGTTTAAACGCGTCAGTCGCCAAACTGTCTCTCCAGTTATCGCCTTTTCGAATAGATCACTTTTGCATGCATCTCATGTGATGTGGTCTACGCGACACCAGGTGCCACAAAGTGGAAACTAAACACATGCATCGACTGGATACAGGCCCCGCAGCTCCAACGAGTGTTTTGTGGATGCAGCCTAAATCGTATGCATCAGTTACGCGTAGACAGTCACCACCAGCTGCATAAGCACGTAAGCTTTAGGAAACTTGATCAAGGGACTCTCAGAAACCATATAGCACCGTGCCGTGGGCTGTTTTGTTGGCCAACATGGATTTTTTAATGCAGGCCTACGGAGCGATGGTTGTCAGGGAACACTCGCAGAAATCTACCAGATATGAGTAGATAAGGGGAAACAAGTGATTCAAAGCGCTTACCGATAACTCTGTACTTTTGTAAGCTGTTTGGAGCACAGTCCGCTCGATCAAATCTGAGCTGTGCCCTTTCCCATTTGCAAGTGGTCGTTTACATGTCGCAACGCGACCGAAAAATGACTGCACATGAGTAAAGCATGAGCATTCCAAGACAGCTCGGTCCCACAGAACAGGGTAATCGCGCAAGGTACTCGTCGGTCGGCGATGAGTAACAGCGCAGAAGCATTTTTGTCGCAAGGAAACAAACAGTGCTTTTTGAATAATTTGAGTATGCCTACTTCATAATGGACGATTGTTTTAGCTGTAATCTAGGTTTCTAAAAACTAACCATAAATATAACCAGCACACCTTTTAGCCACATTCGGCTGATCATCTTGCCTTCAGGGCTTCATCATCAGGCTAATACAACCACAATAAAGCACGCTAAAATAGACACAACGGTTTTAAATTCGGTCAGTGAAGCAGAGCACGTAATCGGTACGTCAACGTGATTGGTCTGGTTGATGGGAAGTCAGGTGAAGTAGCGTGACTGCCATTGTTAGTCGCGATAGTCTGAAACCAAGACAGTGTTAAAGTATGTACGACTTTTTCTCTGTACACATAGTTCCGGGTTATAGAGCCGAATTGCGATCGTCTCTGCTACCGACAGCAGGAGTCAACTGAATGCCTGTATGTAACTTCCGGGGACACAGTAGACCGGTGTGAATGCGAATTAATTTGATGGCCGGAGTCTGTTAGATGAGACAATACTACACTCGTTACATTCTTCCCCGCACCGCTGTGCAGCCAAGCTGGGCAATGCTCTCGAGTCTTAATGGACAGTCGCCTGGTCCTTTTCCCAATATACCTTGCTGTACATGAGCAAAAGAAATTATACGCACAGAAGGAGGCCTGCTACCAAGGTATCCTGTCTTTAAGTTGTTGACGCACAATCGGTGGTGAGGTGAAGGTTACGCGTACAATAGCGGCAAAATACGTTCTCTATTGCAAGAAAAGTCGTCTGGTGGTTCGTTCTGCTATCGCGTCAACCTTAAATGATACCGATAAGTGTATCATCAGCTTCTCCGCAAAAACGGGTTTGAGCTTTTGTACACGCGGTTTCATGAGCCTCTGGATGAATTTTTCAGGGTGCCCATTACGCTCGAGTACACTTCATATAAAGCTCAGCTCATCTGAAAGCGCCTCATCTATACATATTCTCCTCCTTTTCTCCGTTAGGCAACAGATGAGGTTCCTTTTTGACTTATCGGAACAAAACGAGCGAAATGGATATATTGTCCATTCCAAGTTTGTTTTCTGTGCACCCTCTCCGCATTGACCCGTCTGATGCCCTGTTGATTTGGACATCTAAAAATGCCAAGGAGTCGTTACGTTCTGGCTCGATAATGAAAGTTATGTTACTATGTGCAGTGTTACACTGTGTCAATAGATCATCGACGCAGTTTCCGTTATCCGCCTTACAAAATATGTCGTCTTTATATCGACCGGCTCAGATTGGTTCAGCTGGTTGCACTCCAAGTTACTGATAAAGACGTTTGCGAGCAACGGTCTTAACGTTGAACCCGTTGCCACTCCATTTGTCGATATAGCGTCCATTAAACGGAAACTGAATGTTTCGCGTGCACATGAGCAGCAGTTGTCTCAGCCGGTCTGGTGGAATACCAATGTCGAGGTTGTGCAGCTGGATGAACTCGCACAGAGAGTTTGTGGTCTCCTCCAATGCAACGTTGGTAAAAAGAGACAAGACATCTAAGGAAAACATCTGTCGCCCAGCTAACTCAAGCTGTCTCACTGAATCAAGAAAATCATAGGTGTTCTGGCTGGTTCTAGCCGTTTGAAGAGCCACTTGGCGGTCGTATGATACAGCGAGTTACACAAATCTAGTATCGACCTTAGTGGTAGCCCTTCCTTATGTACTTTAGGTAGGCCATACAATCTTGGAATTACTCTCCCACTCGGTCTGGTGTATTCAAATATATTTGAGTCGATTACATTCTCGCTCCTTAAGCAACCCAGGAGTTTCCTTATGGATCTCTTGATTGCCTGTGCCTTGTCATTCTCCTTATCCATTCTACGAAATTTATTCCCGTCAGGAAGAATGGCATAAATCTTGCTGATGTAGTCCGACCTGTCCGTCAGAACCTCGCCGGCTAAATTATCTGGTCTAGACAACAGCAGATCATCGGTTCGCTTGAGTACTTTAAGGGCGTCTAGATGTTCCTGCCTCAATAGATGCTTGGTGCACTGTTTATATGTTAGGTACTTGTAACGTGCGCCAAGATACCTTTTTTTAAAATTTAACAAGCATTGGCTCTTACGTAGAACAAGCATGTTGCAATAAAGCCGCCATTTGTTTTTCCCCTTACCAACGTTTTGGAACTGACTGTAAAGGGTAATGAAGAGGAAAAGTTTTCATGATGCTCCGATGTATCTCAAATCTGATAATCGATAAAAAAGGTATCGTCCTTCAAGCAAGTTTTGCGTAGAAATGATATGAGCACAAAACTGGAGGCATTACAAGATTTAGCTGGGTAAGTATTTATGTTTATGTTATTCGCATCCACATATTTCCCTGAGGCGGTCACGTTCGATGTTTCAACAGTAGTTGACAATCATATGTTTTCCCATCTTTCATGAAAAACTTCCTTAAGCTTTGTCAAAGCTTGATGAAAATGCTCCTGTCGTTCGTCACATACTGTTTCGAAGTTTACGGGAAATTGCCCTATATGACTGATTAATTAATGTGGCTTGAAGTTCATAGTACACCGAACATCTCGAAATGTCGACGAAATTCCGTTAACCAGTTCAAAATAATTATCCTTTTTTCCTATGGGCTTCACGTCTAACTGCCACAACTGAATGCTACTCATCTTTTTGGTATTCATCTTTAAGATAAAGTTGTCATCCGCATCAGAACTTCAGGATGAGGGCGGTCCAATATATCAAATTTAATATTCAAAAAGGAAAAAGACGGAAAGGCTGAAACTACGTACATGAAACACACGTTATCAGTATTCAGAGCTCTCCCAAATTGCTTCATAAATCCAAGTTTCAAATTCAATGGAAGAAATATGATCTCTATGCTGGCAATTGAATCACGGGCAGTGATCTGTCCGTCTCCACAGTTTCTCTCTTGGCTAATCCTCTGAGCAATGTTTCACTTTATCTGCACGGTCTTACATGACCGATAGCATGGGAATATTGTGTAATCTTGTTGCTGAACAAAAGATAGGCTCATCATCACATCGACACAAATGATCCGGTTGTGTTCATGATATTTTATCAAATCAATAACTATTGTTATCTCATTGTGTAACTCTCTCGAATGCACTGAATACTTCAGCAACTGGAACTTATCCTATTATATTGCCGTTAGGAGTGGAACACACTTGAGAGTGCGCTTATGGAACCTAGGCACAAAGTGTTCACACTGCTGAATCACACCAGACGAAACGACATGGTAATAAGAGGTCTGAGTATAATGACCAAAAGCAACTTGCATGCCTTAGTCACCAACATGTATGGCTAGTCGCTGATTCGCACAAATGAACGGATCGGTATCTTTTGACCAATTAGTGTAAAACAGCCGAAAATATATCAATATATATTGGGTTCATTTGAGTAATGGTATCTTCTTGAGTGAACCATTGTCTCATCTATAAGAAAACGCACTACGTAAAAAGCGAAAAACATGCGTACCATCGTATGCAGAATAAACAGAGTTCAGGTTTGAAACCACCATCAAAAATTCACTTGGAATCCGTTGTAAAATTTCTTGCAAGAAATAAGTAACAAAACTTTGTTGCGCGGTGTTATCATTGCAGTCCTGTGCAAGGCTGCCGTCGGTGTTATTGACACAGCCGTTTTAGTATGTACACAAAACAGCTGATATTCGTTTACCTCATCCGTCGCCACTCCAGTTGTATAGAAATTAATTTGTCAAAACTATTCATGCGTTGTGTAAATCACGCAGTTTCCACCATAAATAGAAATCACAATCGTTCCATCTACTTGCATAGAGTTACCGATGAGTTAATATTCGAGTGCTCACCAGCATAAGCACCAGGGCGTTCTAAAACAGCCAAAACACCATCTGAGCAAACACCATCCGACATTAAGGAATGAATAGCACGAAATCTCCGACTGCAAGACTTTTTGCCAATAGTCCTTTATGCCCCGATAAATATATCAGATCAACCCAAACCACTCAACAAAATCCGGATAGGCGGAAGAGCTTGTTTTGTTCGTTGCTGCATGCGGCGCGGGCTTATCAGCAGCGTCCCATTTAATCAGCATCATATAATACTCCGAACAAAGCAACCTTCATGGAGATAGTCAGCGGTCCTGCACAGGGCGAAGAAGTGGGTGGGAATGGATCGATGTTTGTACTAATACAAAGGCCTTCAGGTATTTTCTTCGCTTGTTATCTATTTGTCGGCAGAAAGTAGAAAAACTGGGCCGCACTTGTCGCATAACATGCCACCGCTATGGTTATCTGGTTCCGTGAGATGTAAGATTAACTCCTGAACTGATTACCGAAAGTATAACATTCAATCACAGGAGACCAAATCATTTCCTTTAAGAAAATCTAGTTTTTATAAGCTGCCATATCTAAACGCAAGAGACTGATTATTTTCCGGTGTTGGAGCGAAGCGGTGCTCCAGTATGCCTTCGATAGCTCAGTTGATGCGGTGAGTAAGAACGAAAAAATATGATTGTTTTCTGCCGGAGAGCCTTGGAGGAGAAAATGTACTGATGTCTGTCCACACGCTGACAAGTTGAGACGAGCGAAATATTGATAAGCGCAGTAGGAGGAACGCCATTCTCGTTGGAAAGGTCGACCAGCTTAACACACAGATACTTCCGGTGTAGTGCGCAGCAAGGCATCACAGAATTCAATGACTCATTGGCCGGTAGTCAGTCCTTCGCACTTTAAAATATTTAAGCTGTAGCCACCGAGGTAATTCACCCTTCTTCAAGCTACCCTTATGAAACGGGTTGGCATGTAGCGTTCTCACAATGGAGGCTTTGATTCGCTTTGGTCACCGTATTCAGTGAGTAGCGCTCATCCAAGAATACGTGTCTCTGTTACAATGGTATACTAAATCGCACTTTGTCAGTTAGCTGTTCTTCTATTGTTTCGCTGTTCGCTGCAGCCACCTAAATGAATCCATGATGAATAAGGCAAATTGATCCCTGACTTACCACTTTGGCATGTGGCCCGTGGAAGCAGTTGTCCATTGTGTGCCGCAATAAGCGGAGCTCATTGAGAGCTGGCAACACGGCTTTCATAGTTTCGTAGATGTCACAGCCCAATCGCTTTTGGAGGAAGCTGTTGGAATTGGACATACAAATATTTTTAAAATGCTGTCATATCAAGGAATGCCCGCAAACAGGATCATTTAAGCGATTAGTGACATTATATGGAATATTGGTAGCTCGGGAGACTCGTTCAGTTGTTGTGGTGTTCTCCGAGCCGGGCAACTTGATAGTAAACGTTTCGCCACCATTCGATATGGCATCTTCAGGGCAGTATTGATAGCAGTCAGGTAGCAGGAGCTGGGTTTACTTTCTATCAGCTTCAGCTACCTGACTGCTATTAATCCTGCACGGAAGATGCCACCTCGATTCGTGGCGAATCGTTTGCAATCAAGCTGCCTAGCTCGGAGGACACCACAGCGACTGGACTAGTGACATATATTGCAACCCATAAACAACGACGAACAGTGAGTTATCACAGGCAAAAGCATGTTGACAATTACCGTAGGATTGTTAGAGTGAGAAAAATTGATAAAGAGATAAGCGAACCGTCGGTTTAAACGGCTACAGATGTAACTGCGAAGCTATATAACGGTAATCTGAAATAAAAATTGAATGTGCACACACAAATAAATAGGGGAATTTCTTCTATTTCACGCAGTACTTGAGAAAAAATAGATATTAAGATTGACAATACCTACTCATGTGCAAGTTTTTTGGGTCGAGAGGGTACCTAAATTTAACAACCAAAAACAACCGAAAACGACGAACCAAGAATGCTCTCAAACTAGTAGCATACGGAGAAAGAAGTCACAAATGAAAATATTCACAAAAACATCCCTATTGTAAACATGTAAAAACCAAACGATTGACAGCTTCGTATGTCTGAGCATGTTGCAATGCAAATATGATCCGTCCCTTTGTGAGCTCGATCACTCAGTTTCACGAGGAAATATACCATCTTATTATTAACCATACTCAATTTTTGTCTCGTAAGGCTTCCTTAGTTGTGTAATACTCGATTTTCCAGAAGTTGAACCTCTCCACGGGACGTGACAAAGAATTATGTCTTTGAGTGGCTTGCGGAATTAAAACTTGACAGGCTGTCCCTGGGTAATGAGGCACAGCGTGGTCAACCGGTGGATGCCACCACAGCGGACATTGCTGCTGTGCAAGCGATGCTGAGGGAGGACGCGCGGCTGAAGGTTGTACAGATGAGGGAAGTCCTCGGGATTTCATCGGGATCAATCCGCATTATCCTACATGAGAATATCGGCCTCGGAGAGGTTCGAGCACTCTGGGTAAACCATCTGCTCAATAAGGACCAGAAAATAGTTCGAGTAAGTTGGTACCGCACCATGCTTGCCAGGTTTGATGCTGAAAGTTCGAATGCTGTTTGGAATCATCAGCTGTTTTGAGAATTGGGTGGACATGGACCAAACAAAAATCGCCTCAGTGGACGGTCATTGGTGGGGCGTCGCCTAAGACAGTTCGGGCTCGAGCACACTGGAGCCAAGCAGATCGTGACTGTGTTCGTGGCCAGAGCCGGTCATGTGGCTAATGGGCCGCTCGCACGGCAACGCATTTTCACCGGAGAATAGTCTGACATCCACTATCTCCCAAAAGTGCTGAAAGCTGCAAACTATGTTTCATCCAATGACTCGAACACGATGGACCTTGCTGCATCACGACAGCGCACCTAAACACAAGTTCCAGGTCGTCTTAGGTTTTCTGGCTAGAGAACACATCCAGAGGTTGAACATCCACCCAACAGTCCGAACCTGGATCTGTGTGAGATTTATGTTGCCAAATGCCACGCGCATGGTGCGTGGAATCTGCTACGATTCTCCAGAAGCTGCAGTAGAGTTCATTATTGACTTGTTTAAAGGGTTCTCCGCTTCGGCATGATCTAGCTGCTTCTCCCAATGGTTATATTGCATGGAATTGAACATGAACGATGGCGGACAGTACTTCAAGATAATGCGATGCTTATTTTGTTGTCAAAACATGAAACTTGTTATATCCTTAAACGGATTGCTCTATCCTCGTACAGTTCGTTCGCATTTGTCGCGTCTACTACACACACATATAGTAATGATCTGTTTCATAAATTCCATCGAGTCACAATGGTATGTATCCTCAGAGTTCTTGATGTGCACCGTATGCGTAAACCTCGCGTAATTACCAGATAGCAAACTATGGCCGAAAACTAAAAGTGGTTGTTTAGCTTGTTACTTTCATGTGTCAAACGATTTTCGGCAGACATTTACTCATCACAAGGTTGAATTGTTTTCATCGTCTTAGCAACCGATTGTGGCCTAGTGATGAGAATGTGCAAGGTGTGAACAGGACTCAATTTTGTTCGCTAACTGGAACAAACTGGTAGCACCCGAAAGATTTACTTTTGATAATAGAATGTGACTGGATCTCCGAATGTTGCAATGAGTTCTGCCATGGCAACATGACTTTAGGGTGAACATTCGCTTTAGTCGCAAGGAAATGACGACACACGTGCTGAGTGTACGCGGCCATCTTGTCGTACCTCTCTCTGTGATTAAGGGGCGATTATTTTGGCTGTATGACTGGGATGGGTTGAGTCTTGGACACCTGTTCTTAATCCATTGGCCTTGGGTCAATGCGGCTTCTTAAAATCTGCGAGGACAAAGCCAATTGAGATTAAGTATGTCGATTGTCGTTGCGGATATCACTTCACTAACAACAATGAGAATCAGATTAATTCTGGAAACCTGCTCACGATATACAGTTTCTGTCGCCACCAATCGGCTTGATACACACAAACCTCCCCAGAAATAACTATTTTAACAACATTTTAACGACGCGCAGCAGAAATTTGCGCAAAAGGTAGTGTTAACCCAGTTAAATGCAGTAGAGAATTGAATCCGTAGAGTAACCCCATGGCCACCCTGGTATTACGTAACAATTCATGCAGT
>OX104065.1:11789914-11819508 GCA_944474145.2 Dicrocoelium dendriticum | reverse complement strand
TGTTTACAAAAGACGAAAGTTTTCACAACGGTGGTCTTTAACCCGATAAATCTTAGAGACATAAATCGAAGTAAGCCTATTTCCTCAACAAAACATTTTATTAGGTGTGACATAAACACAAGGATACACGTATAACAGGCATTAATCGGGTAGGAATTTGCATTTATAGCTTTTAACTCGAAATGTATTCTTAAGGGAGTCACCTTTGATGCACCAACAATAGACCGTCTTCATGTGTTTTACCGTCGTCCCTAATAACATTTTCCATTGTCCTCATACTTAATAAAAACGTTACCCTTGTACGCCACTTACTGCCCAAAGTTTAACGGGGGATTGATCAAGATGACCGTTCAAAAAACGCAGCTTGACACTCATATTGATCCCAAGATGGCGAAATATCAACAATATTCTGTTAACTTTTTCCTCATTTATTTATTGTTCCCGAGAAACTTGTGTATATCAGCCGCAAATGACTGCCACATCTTCTTGGCATTCTCCGTTGAGAAATACTCTTCATCACGCATCAGAGCGCGAGTTTGATGGCTGTTGTTGATTGAATTGCTAGGAACGCAGATGAAAATTCAGCATCAATTGCAGACTGCATAATTTGAAGCATATTTATGTAACCATGCGCGTTCTTCACTCCCACTGACTTCATCATCTGACGAAGCAAAACCTTTGAATTTTTGAACTGGAACGTCTTCAATGTGAAATGGGTCGAATTGTGAAGAAAATAGTGGAATAAGTGATCTTATGCAGATTTTTCTTACCAATACCTTTCGTAATAACCATGCAAAAATCTTAGTCTGTTAGGTAGTTCGTAGATTCTCTTCAAACCATGGAAAATGCGAATGACAGGCCTTTGCGTTTGCCTTTTGTCCAGTCAGGAAGCATTTCCATTATGGCACACAAGACAAACTGCTCACTGTTTGTCTTGGTCACCAGTAGGTTTTTTAAATTATGATTTTTGGGCACATTCACCAAACGGACTGTGATTTTACCTTTGACGTACTAGTGTATACCAGTCGCATATATAGCAAAGTGAATCAGGATCACGTACACATTTCCGTCGACCTGAATAGCCTTGGTCATAATTGTAACCAAAATGGATTGGTATTCAATCCTTCGTTTATGTAAAATATTAAAATACTTGAAAACGGGTGCATGCAGAAAATATGGGTTTTAGATTTGAACTCAGTATTACGATTCATATAGCATCAGTATACAGGTCACTTGCGGCAGAAAGTTGCAAAATTTTGTTGCCCTTTATAACCTAAGAAAATAGCGTGTTTTCACTACAACCCTTTGAATTGGTCTTGATAGGGCTTACACATGGTCCATCGAGAACATGCTCTGGTGCAACGTAGCCATGCACAAAGTTCTGAGCATACGTCTTCAGCGCACTCATGACTACCTATTAAGGTCACAACTCCTACAGTGCGTTCCCAGAACTACGGTCTCGGCGTGCTCGTGCAGCGTGGAAAATTTTGTCTGAGGTAGACTGAAATGGCAACAAAATAACTCAACCAACACCCCGGTTTTCCTCATGGGACATTCGGAAATCTCGATGCTTCACTCTTGCTGAAAACGCTCTGGCCAGCAGCTACGGCTGCAAGTGGAATACGATATTCAAGCGAGACAATAGCACCACCTCACTGCGCTCGATACCTTACAAATTATGGCGGAGGAGATCGCCGAATAGTTGTCCCGACTTCCTTAAACACACAGGCTAAACAATCTAAAAGGGTATATCTTGTGTTGTCGACATTTACAAGGCGATCTCATAATTGTGTAGCAAATAATAAAACCTCAAGCACACTAACATCATTTGGAACTCACCTACAAGACATATTGCAAGGGTCGTCCGTTTAATTTGTCTGTGCAGTACAGCTGAATAGAATGTCAAGGAAAATATTCCCCCTGAGTTTCACAGCCCTGAAAGGACTACACTGAGGATTTAATTAATATACCCACCTTATCCCTATTTAAAAACGCCTTTACGCCATCCTGACACCTTTGCACTATATAAAACAACACATGACCATTAAACTATGAGAGTGGAATGGGGGCGATTTCGCATAAAATGCGAGCACAATACTCATTTCTGTATTGATGCAAGCCTCTGCGTTGCCAAGGTATTTCTCTCGTTCTTTTACGAACACTAATTTTTGTAGTTTTCAACCACCCTAAAGGACTTCTCAGGCATTTACTTTTATGCCCGTTACCAGCCGTTGTTCCATTCCTCAATTGGAAACCGCGCCCTTGTGTCTGTTAGTTACTCCACACAATTAACGAAATTTTGCGCAGGTACCTCCAGTCTCACGAAACTATATAAGTGTACAACATCAGCTGAAAACTGATACTAACGAAGGTTGAACAACTAACAGCAGATCACAGCTGTATTTGAGAAAAATTAGCAAATGAATTAGTCGGTGTATTGGAGACAAGCAAATTACCGAGCTGCCTATCTGGCGTTTCATGGCTTTGAGTTCTCATTACTATCTATGTCACTGTATAGGTGTAAATCTCAACCCTACATAAATACATCATGGTTCAACTCCACCGGATTACCGAAGCAAATGCGCTGATCACCGCTTGTGATGGATTTGTTGTAAGAGAAGCGTAGGGGCCAGTCCTCAAGTTTACCCACAAGATTCTTTCCTTTTTATGAATCTGCCGTCTTCAGGACCCATCCGATCTGCGCAGGGATACAAACAAGTGTGAATTGCTACGGACTGGTAGAAGGCAAAATTAAAAGACCCGAAGGAAGCTATTTTACAGAAACGCCGCTATTGCGACACTGAATAGACCCCAACCATTAAAAGTCCTGAATATGTGAACGTGGTGCCCCTCTAAATACCATCCGTTCCTTCATGCGCACGGTTTCCTGGTACAAAGCTATTATTACAAAGTCCCCCTCCACAAGCTCATTTAGCCTATTCACGGCACAACTCAAGACCATTTACGCGCCCGGATGAGGAAACTCACAACCGGAATCAATTTGTCACCAAATTTGTCCGGAATTGTAGCATGCTCTTCTGTTAAATAGTTGCATCAGAACATCGAAGAGACAATAAGTGATGCAACAACCACGTGACTACATCTAACTGATAATGCACTTTCGTCCGTCACACGGTTTTACACTCGTCAGTCGTCAAACTGTCTCACTATTTAGCGCCTTTTCGAATAGATCACTATTTGCATACGTGTCCAGTGATATGGTTTACACGACACCAGGTGCCACAAAGTGGAAACTGAACGCATGCATCGACTGGACGCAGGCCCCGTAGCTCCAACGAGTGTTTTGTGGATGCAGACTAAATAGTATGCATCAGCTAGACGTGGGTAGTCGTCACCAGCTGCATAAGCACATAAGTTTTAGGAAACTTGACCACGAGGCTCTCAGAAAACGTATCGCACCGTGCCGTGGGCTATTATGTTGGTCAGCATGGATTTTTTTTAATGCAAGCCTACGGAGCGATGGTGATCAGGGAAAACTCGAAGAAACCTACGAGATATGAGTAGATAAGGGGAAACATGTGATTCAAAGCGCTTACCCATAACTCTGTACTTTTGTAAGCTGCTTGGAACACAGTTCGCTCGATCAAATCTGAGCTGTGCCCTTTCTCATTTGCAAGTGTTCGTTTACATGTCACAACGCAACCAAAAAATGACTGCACATGAGTAAAGCAAATTAGAACTGTATTCCAAGGCAGATCGGTCCCACAGAACAGGGTGGTCGCGTAAGGTACTCGTCGGTCGGCGATGAGTAACGGCACAACAGCATTTTTGTCTCAAGAAAACGAAAAGTGCTTTTTGAATAATTTGAGCACGCCTACTTCAAAACGGACGATTGTTTTAGCTGTAACCTAGACATCTAAAAGCTAACCATACATATAACGAGCACAGCTTTTAGCCACATCCGACTGATCATCTTTGTTTCAGGGATTCATCATCAGGCTAATACAACCACAATAAAGCAATCTAGCATAGACACAATGGGTTTAAATTCGGTCAGTGAAGCAGAGCACCTAATCAGTAAGTCTAAGTGATTGGTCTGGTTGGTATGAAGTCAGGTGAAGTGGCGTGACTGCCATTGTTAGTCGCGTTGATCTGTGGCCAAGGCAAGGTTAAAGTATGCACGAGCATTTTCTGTGCACATAGGTCAGTGTTTTAGAGCTGAATCGCGATCGCCTCTGCTGTCGACAGCAGGCGACATCTGACTGCCTGTGTGTAACGTCCGGAGACACAGTGGATCGGTGTGAATGCGTCATGCGAATCGATTTGATGATCGGCGTCTACTAGGTGAGTCAATACTGCACTGGTTACACTCTTCCTCGCGCCGCTGTAGAGCCAAGCTGGGCAATGATCTCGAGCTCTAACGAACAGTTGCCTGGTCGTTTTCCCAATATACCTTGCTCGACACTAACAAGAGGAATTGTACGCACAGAAGGAGGTCTGCTACCGAGGTATCCTGTCTTTAAGTTGTTGACGCACAATCGGTGGGGAGGTGAAGCTTACGCGTAGAGTAGCGGTAACCTACGTTCTCTCTGTTGCAAGAATAGTCTTCGGGTGGTCCGTTCCGCTATCGCGTCAACCTTAAATGGTAACGATAAGTATATCATCCGCTTCTCCGCAGAAACGGGTTTGAGCTTTCGTACTCGTAGTTCCATGAGCCACTGGATGAATATTTCAGGGTACTCATTACTCTCGAGTGCGTCTCATATAAAGCTTAGCTCACCTGTAAGCGCCTCATCTATACATATACTCCTCGCTCCCTCAGGCAACAGACGGGCTTCTTTATTGACGTATCGGAACAAAACTAGCGAAATGGATATATTATCCATTCCAGGTTCACTTTCTGTGCACCATCCTTCGCATTGACCCGTCTGATGCCCTGTCGATTTGAACATCTAAAAACGCCAACGAAGCGTTACGTTCTAGTTCGATAGTGAAAGTTATGTTACTATGTGCATTGTTAAATTGTGTCAATAGATCATCGACACACTTTTCATTATCCGCCCTACAAAATATGTTGTTTTTACGTCGATCGTAATAAACCAAGCTGTTGATGGATTCGTTCAGCTGGTTGCACTCCAAGTTGCTGATAAAGACGTCCGCGAGCAACGGTCTTAATTTTGAACCAGTTGTCACTCCATTTGTCGATATAGCGTTCCATTAAAATGAAACTGTATGTTTCTCGTACACTTGAGCTGCAGTTGTCTCAGCCGGTCTGGTGGAATACCAATGACGATGTTGTACAGCTGAATGAACTCGCAAATATAGTCTATAGTCTCCTCCAACGCAACGTTGGTAGAAAGGGACAAGACATCTAAGGAAAACATCTGTCTCCCAGCTAGCTCGTTGTCTCACTGAATCAAGAAAATCATAGGTGTTTTGACTGGTTCTAGTAGTTTGAGGAGCTACTTGGCGGTTGAATGCTACAGCGAGTTACACATAACTAGTATCAACCTTAGTGGTAGCCCTTCCTTATGTACTTTGGACAGGCCATACCATCTTGGAATTACTCTCCCACACTGTCTGGTGTATTCAAATGTATATGATTCGATTACATTTTCCCTCCTTAAGCAACCCAGGAGTTTCCTTATGGATCTCTCGATTGCCCGTGCCTTGTCATTCTCCTTATCCATTCTACGAAATTTATCTCCGTCAGGAAGAATAGCATAAATCTTGCTGATGTAGTCCAATCTGTCCATCAGAACCTCGCCGGCTAAATCATCTGGCCTAGACAACAGCACACCATCGTTTCGCTTGAGTACTTTAAGGGCGACTAGATGTTCCTGTATCAATAGATGTTTGGTACACTGTTTATATGCTAGGTACTTGTAACGTGCGCCAAGATACCATATTTAAAATTTAACAAGCGTTGGCTGTTTCGTAGTATACGCAGGTTGAAAGAAAGCTGCCATTTGTTTTGCCCCATTACAGCGTTTTGGAATTGACTGTGAAGGGTAATGAAGAGGAAAATTTTTCATGATGCTCCGATGCATCTCAAACCTGATAATCGATAAAAGAGGGATCATCCTTCAAACAAATTTTGCGTATACATGATATGAGCACAAAACTGGAGGCATTATAAGATTTAGCTGGGTAAGTATTTACATTTATAGTATTCGCATCCACATTTTCCCTGAGGCGGCCACGTTCCATGTTTCAACATTAGTTGACAATCATATGTTTTCCCATCTTTCATGAGGAACTTCCTTAAGCTTTACCAAAGCCTGATGAAAATGCTCCTGTCGTTCTTCACATACTGTTTCCAAGTTTAAGAGAAATTACTCAAGATGACTGATTAATTAATGCAGCTTGAACTTCATAATACACTAAACATCTCGAAATGTCGACAATATTCCTTTAAGCAGTACGAAATAATGATCCGTTTTTCCCAGGGGATTCACGTCTAACTGTCACAACTGAATGCTACTCATTTTCGTGATATTTATGTTTGAGATAAATTTGTCATCCACACCAGAACTCCAGGATAAGGGCCGTCCATTATATCAAATTTAATTTTCAAAAAGGAAAAAGACGGAACGACTGAAACTACGTACATGAAACACTCGTTATCAGTATTCAAAGCTCTTCCAAACCGCTTCATAAATCCAAGTTTCCAATTCAATGGAGGAAATATGATCTCTATGCTGGAAATTGTATCACGGGCAGTGATCTGTCCGTCTCCACAGTTTCTCTCTTGGCCAATCCTCTGAGTAATGTTTCACTTTATCTGGACCGTCTTACATGGCCGATAGCATGGGAACCTTGTGTAATCTTGCTGCTGAAAGATAGTGAGGCTCATCATCTTCACATCGACACGAATGATTCGGTTGTGTTCAAGATATGTTATCAAGTCAATAACTATGTTTATCTCGTTGTGTGACTGTCTCGAATGCACTGACTGCTTCAGCAAGTGGAACTGATCCTATTATATTGCCATTAGGAAATGGAACACACTTGAGTCTACGCTTAGGGAACCTAGGCACTAAGTAATCACTCTGGTGAATCACACCGGACAAACCGACATGGTAATAAGAGGTCTGGTTATAATGGCAAAAATCAACTTGCATGCCTTGGTCACCAAAGTGTATGTCTAAGTATGGCTAATCGCTGGTTGGCACAAATGAACAGATAGGTATCCTTTGACTAACTAGTGTAAAACAGCCGCAAATATAGCAATATATATTAGGTTCATTTGAGTACTGATATCTTCTTGAGTGAACCATGGTCTCATCTGAAAAGAAAATGCATTACGTAAAAGCAAAAAGCATGCGTACCATCGTATGCAGCATAAAGAGAGTTCAGATTTGGAACCACCATCAACAATTCATTTGGAAATTGTTGTAAAAGGTCTTGCAAGATATAAATAACAAAACTTTGCTGCGTCGTGTTATCATGGCAGTCCTGTGCAAAGCTGCTGTCGGTGTTATTAACACAACAATTTTGGTATGTACACAAAACAGCTGGTATTCGTTTACTTCATCCGTCGCCACTCCAGTTGTGTAGAAATTAATTTGTCAAAACTATTCATGCGTTGTGTATATCACGCAGTTTCCACTATAAAGAGAAATCACAACCGTTCCATCTACTTGCATAGGGTTACCGATGAGTTAATATTCGCGTTCTCACCAGCATAAGCACTAGGGCGTTCTGAAACAGTCAAAAGGGTATCTGAGCAAACACCACCGGACATTAAGGAATGAATAGCACGGAATCTCCGACTGCAAGATATTTTCCCAATAGTCCTTTGTGCCCTGATAAATATATCAGATCAACCCAAACCACTCAACAAAATCCGGATAGGCGGAAGAGCTTGGTTTGTTCGTTGCTGCATGCGACGCGGGCTTATCAGCAGTGTCACAATTAATCAGCATCAAATAATACTCCGAACTAAGCAACCTTCATGGAGATAGTCAGAGGTGCTGCACAGGGCGAAGAGGTGGGTGGGAATGGGTCGATGTTCGTACTAATACAAATGCCTTCATGTATTTTTTTCGCCAGTTATCTATTTATCGGCAGAAAGTAGGAAAACTGCGCCGCACTTGTCGCGTAACATGCCACGGCTATGGTTATCTGGTTCCGTGAGATGTAAGATTAACTCCAGGATTACCGAAAGTATAATATTCGATCACAATAGAGCAAATCATTTCCTTTAAGAAAATGTAGCTTTTATAAGCTGTCATATCTAAACGCAAGAGACTGATTATTTTCCGGTTTTGGAGCGAAGCGGTGCTCCATTATGCCTTTGACAGCTCAGTTGATGCGGTGAGTAAGAATGGAAAAATATGATTGTTTTCTGTTGGAGAGCCTTGGAGGAGAAAATTTACTGATGTCTGCCTACATACTGACAAGCTGAGACGAGCGAAATATTGATAAGCGCAGTAGGAGGAACGCCATTCTCGTTGGAAAGGTCGACCAGCTTAACACGCAGATACTTCCGGTGTAGTGTGCAGCAACGCATCACAGAATTCAATGACTCATCGGTCGGTAGTCAGTCCTTCGCACTTTAAACTACTGAAGTTGTAGCCACCGAGATAATTCACCCTTCTTCAAGCTACCCTAATGAAACCGGTTAACATATATCGTTCTCACAATGGAGGCTTTGATCCGCTTTGGTCACCGTATCCAGTGAGTAGCGCTCATCCAAGAATACGTGTCTCTGTTACAATGGTATACTTTTACACCGCATCTTATCAGTTAGTTGTTCTTCTATTGTTTCGCTATTCGCTGCAGCCACCTAACTGAATCCATGATGAATAAAACAAATTGACCCCTGACTTCCCACTTTGGCATGTGGCCCGCGGAAGCAGTTGTCTACTGTGTGCCGCAATAAGCGGAGCTCATTGAGAGCTGGCAACAAGTCTTGTATACTGTTTCGTAGATGGCACAGCACAATCGCTATTAGAGGAAGCTGCTGGAACTGGACATAAAAATTTTTTAAATTGCTATCATATCAAGGAATGTCCGCAAACAGGATCATTTAAACGATTAGTGACATGATTTGGAATATTAGTTGCTCGGGAGGCTCGTTCAGTTGTTGTGGCATTCTCCGAGCTGGGCAGCTTGATTGCAAACGTTTCGCCACCATTTGATATGGCATCTTTAGTGCAGAATTGATAGCAGTCAGGTAGCAGGACCTGGGTTTGCTTTTTACCACCTACAGCTACCTGACTGCTATTAATCCTGCACGGAAGATGCCACCTCGATTCGTGACGAATCGTTTGCAATCAAGTTGCCCAGCTCAGAGAACCCCACAGCGCCTGAACTAGTGACATATATTGCAGCCCATGAACAACGACGAACAATGAGTTAGCACAGGCAAAAAGCAGATGTTGACAACTACCGTAGGAGTGAGAAATATTGATAAAGAGATAAGCAAATCGCCTGTTTAAATGATTACAAATGTAACTGCGATGCTGTATAACGGTAATCTGAAATAAAAATTGAATGTGCGCACACAAATTAATATGGAAATTTCTTCTATTTCACTTAGTACTTGAGAAAAAAAAATAGATATTAAGATTGACAATGCCTACTCATGTGCAGGTTTCTTGGGTCGAGAGGGTACCTAAATTCAACAATCAAAAACAACCGAAAACGACGAACCAAGAATGCCTGCAAACTAGTAGCATACGGAGAAAGAAGTCACAAATGAAAATATTCTCAAAAACATCCCTATTGTAAACATATAAAAACCAGACGAGTGACAGCTTCATATGTCTGAGCACGTTGTAATGCAAATATGCTGCGTCCCTTTGTGAGCTCGGTCTCTCAGCTTCACGAGGAAGTATACCATATTATTGTTAACCATATTCAGTTTTTGTCCCGTAAGACTTCCTTAGTTGCATAATACTCGATTTTCCAGCAGTTGAACATCTCCACGCGACGTGACAAAGAATTATGTGCGCCGTCCGAGGTTGCATCACGGATAAGAGGAGTTCACGCCTGTAGCCTCGTTGCATGTGCAAAGATCACTTCTCCAAGTTTTTCTTCTGCACCATCTTCTCACGCTATGAATCCCTTATGCGCGCGGAATGTGTTGCGATTCATCCGATTCGAGGTTGCATATGATCGCGATTAATCATCTGCAGTGGATCGATGCAGCCTTAGATATCCCAAATTATCTTGGCATCTTCAGGAAACGTTCTATGGTGACAAACCAAGGATTACGACAGTCCACGCATGCTACACATTTGTGATGTTACTTTCCCCCTTAGTGTGAAAGTCTCTGGCACTGGACCGATATTTACCAGAAGTTGTCGATCACAGTCAGTGTAATTCAGGCGCCTGGCAAGAAAAATGCGAACTGTAATCCATTCTGAACTTTGTGCAGTGTTTAACTCAAAGAACCATAACTCAGCAGCCCAGCACACTCAAAATTCATAGGGGTCGCTATAGTCTGAATGTAAGAATGGATCTCAGTCTACCTATCTCGAGGGCAATGATATTCTAGGACTACCTACGTGTTTTAATTTAGCACCAGATTACTGAGCGATTTCTTGTTGCAGTTGGTGAAAATACGTCTTCAAGAGCCAACTTGTTTGAGTGGCTTGCTGAATTCAAGCGTGAGAAGAGGTCCCTGGGTAATTAGGCACAGTGTGGTCGCCCCGTGAAGGCTAGCACAGCGGACAACATTGCTGCTGTGCAATCGATGCTAGGGGAGGACGCGCGGCTGAAGGTAGTACAGATGAGAAAGTCCTCGGGCTTTCATCGGGATCAATCCGCATTATCATACATGAGAATCTCGGCCTCGGAGAGGTTTGTGCACGCTGGGTACTCCAACAGCTCAATAAGGACCAGAAAGTAGCTCTGGTGCTCGCTAATTATGACGCTGGAATTTCGATTGCTCTTTGGAAATCCCCAGCTGTTTTGATACTTGGGTGAACATAGACCAAACAAAAATCGACTCAGTGGACAGTCGTTAGTGGGGCGCCGCCTCAGACAGTTCGAGCGTTAGCACACTGGAGCCAAACAGATGACAGCTGTGTTCGTAGCCAGGGCCGGTCATGTGGCTACTGGACCGCTCGCACGGCAACGCATATTCACCGAATAGTCTGACATCCACTATCTGCCAAAGTGCTGGAAGTTGCGACTATGTTTCGTCCAATGACTCGAACACGATGGATCTTGCTGCATCACGACAGCGCCCCTACACACATATTCCAGGTCGTCTTAGGTTTTCTGGCTAGACAACACTTCCAGAGTTTGACCATACTCCCAACAGTCCGAACCTGATTCTGTGTGAGATTTGCGTTGCCATATGTCATGCACATGGTGCGCGGAGTCAGCTACGATTCTCCAGAAGCTGCAGTAGTCGTCTTTATTGACTTGTTTCAAGGCTTTTCCGCTTCGGCATGATCTAGCTGCTTCTCCAAATGGTTATATTGCATGGAAATGAAAACGAACGATAGCGGACAGTACTTCAAGATAATGCGATGCTTATTTTGTTGTCAAAACATAAAACTTGTTATATCCAGAAATGGATTGCTCTATCCTCGTACAGTTCGTTCGCATTTGTTGCGTCTACTACACACACATATAGTAATGATCTGTTTCATAGATTCCATCGAGTCGCAATGGTATGTATCCTCAGAGTTCTTGATGTACATCGCATGTTTAAACCTCACGTAACTACCAGATAGCAAACTATCGCCGAAAAGTAAAAGTAGCTTTTTGGCTTCTTACTTTCATGTGTCAAACCATTTTCGGCAAACATATACTCATCACAAGGTTGAATTGTTTTCATCGTCTTAGCAACCGGTTGTTGCCTAGTGATGAGAATGTGCAAGGTGTGAACAGGACCCAACCTTGTTCGCTAACTGGAACAAACTAGTAGGACCCGAAAGATTTACTTTTGATAATAGAAAGTGACTGTTTCTCCGAATGTTGCAATGAGTTCTGCCATGGCAACATGACTTTAGGGTGAACACTCGCTCTAGTGGCAAGGAATCGACGACACACGTGCTGAGTGTACGCGGCCATCTTCCCGTACCTCTCTCTGTGATTCAGGGCGATTATTTTGGCCTAATAACTGGGATGGGTTGAGTTTTGGACAAATGTTCTTAATCCATTGGTCCTTGGCCAAGGCGGTTTCTCAAATTCTGAGACGATAAAGCCAGCTGCCCTTAAGTTTGTTGCTCGTCGTTGCGCAAATCACTTCATTAGCACCAGTGAAAATCATATTAATTGGGAACGCTTCTCACGATAAACAGTTTCTGTCTCCACCAACCGACTGGAGACACACACAACCTTCACAGAAATAAGTATTTCCAACAAAATTTTAATGATAGGCAGCAGGAATTTAGCAAAAGTTAGTGTTAACCTAGTTAAATGCAATCGAGAATTGAATCCGCAGAGAGTAACCCCGAGACCACCCTGGTATTACGTAACATTTTATGAAGGTCATTGATCAAACCCGCGTAATTCGTATCTGACATGCCAGCACTGACATTTCGTGACTGCAGAACACACGAGGTCACTGAGTCACCTCAAAACAAAAGTCTTTCCATGTTTCCACTATTGTGTTTAAACAGCATTGTTTGTATGAGAAATTTTGGACACCGGTGAATAAAAGCAATGCCAACTTTGAACTGCAATATGATTAATGTTCTGAAATGTAGTGGGGAAAATGGGTCAGTAACTGAGCTTTTAACATGTAGGCCCATGCGCACGGCCGTTGTTAAGATGGAGTATGTCTGAAAAGCAGATTTGGCAGCATGGTTTAAATTAAGTACAAACCAATTACTTTGAGATAAACGATAATATGTATGAATCTGTGTTGTAATCCGTTGTTGTCAATGTGAACTATCACATAAATTGCAAAGTAAAAATATCTAACGAACTCTGCTACAGAGTTCCCTCCCTCCTTTCTTTTAAAACCGTACTATGCTTTTCTGTTGGCTGGACAACTGTTTAATGATCCGATTATGACATTGTCTCAGTGAAACAAACAGAAATGTAAAATATGAAGTTTACGTACTGTTTTTGACCCAACATCAGCAGCGGCAAAAGTGTCCAACACATTTTCTTAGGTTGGTGAATATTTTAAAATTTGTATATGCATCCCATCTCAGACGTTCTGACATGTGGTACAATAAAATTGGAATATTCCTTAATAAGTGAATTCTCCAACATCCAAATATTTCTCTCCCCCTTTTGGAGCTATCGACGCACAAAATTCTGACGGCTTTCGAAGCCACTCCGATGGAAAATGTCATACACCTCGGCCGCCTTTAATAGCTGAACCACTGAAGAATCGCCCCAGAGGTTAGTATCCTGCTTGCAATCTGACGGAAAATCGTTTTTGGTGACTCGTATGCAAAATCCAATCGGAGCAGCCACTGAACATGTTTTCCTCTGTCGAGTGATAAATTAGTCATGTATTGGCTATTTACCACGAATGAGTACTGCATACGACAATCATCATCGGAATGTCAAGGCATCCATCCAATACAACTCGTTTGTTCTGTTGACAAGGAATTCTGATTCGAGTTAAAAAGCGCATATTTCACTACATTAGGATCCAGGTGAAGCTTCCTTCCACGGAGTACATGTGACCGTGCTGACCAGACGCGGTGTAAATTTTCGCTACGACGATCAGTTTGCCTAGTGTCTTGAGACCTGCTGACATCAGATAAGCAGATCGATTCTCGTTCTTGTCTATTAATCGCTTTAGATATCCAGCACATCTGTGTTCATAGGTTCTAACTTCCAGTAATACCATTAAAAATGTCATTATAAAGCGTCGTAAATTAGCAGCGCATAGGTTGATTCACCACGCTTCGCTACATTTAGCGCAGCTGAGAATTCGCTATTTGAACTGAACTGATATGCAAGAGTACTATAAACCTACCGAATGTAGTGGTTTACTCAAAATACCATTGGTGATAAAGGGTGTCGGATATCAAACCGTAATACGATCATTCTTTTCAGCCGCATTGATTTAGGGTTAGTTTATCTCTACTTTTTGGGCATTTGCTAAATGACACAAAGAGTAGAGTAGGAAAGAGTGGTAAATGTTCAGAGGAATGGTACCACTTATCACAATATGTGCGTATAACGGCATTGAATCATTAATGTTTTCTTCCGAAGCCCGTCATGATGCACCATTTGCGTACCTCATAAAACTGAACGGATACTGATTCCAGCTAGCGGCTTCGCTGAGATCGTTTTCACACGTCGTTAAATGACACCATGACCCCTACTGCATAAACCACCCGTTGAGGCAAGGGTAGTCCGACACCAGCTGGTGCACTGCAGCCACACCTGTTTTTCTGCATGACCTCTCATCGCTGCACATACGCTTGGACTTAGTTCAAACGCTACAGGACACTAACACCCGATATCCTCTAATGCTGGCTGAATTTATTACCTGATCAAATGAGTCACATAGAATTGGCCAGAACTTGCAAGTGAAACACCGCGTTTCCTGCATGTACACAGCTGTAATAATCTATGCACCGATGCGTGTTGGAGCGTTTCAGGTGTAAACAATTGTGTGAATTCTCGCAGCTGTTTGAACCAGATGTTTAACCCACACACTCAACAAATTAAGATGACGCAATTGGCATGTTCAGACGCAACCTGCGAAGCAACCTTCTAAGATGTGAAATGAACGTATCAGGTCCAAAAAACCACATTAATTATTTGATTGCTTCCTAGAGAAACTAGAATTTTGCATAACTAGGCACATTTATCTATTTTATGCCGACGAACAATGAGGCTAATGCCATCAGAGAAAGGCGATTTTTCAGCTTACCATTTAAATAATCTATAGAGTGTTGACAAGCCACTTGCGTGGATTTGGAAATAACTGCAAAAGTAAAATCTCTTTTTCTCTTCACTTCTCCAATACCTAACTGAATTTCTCCACTTAGGTATGCATGAAAAAATTGTCTCTGCCATCCACTTGTACCTTGCATACACTACCACAATCCGCGGGGTATTGAGCAGCGCAATGTGCTCGTGGGCGTATGCAATGTAAACTCCCTACAGCTCGGTCACTGTAGAAAGGACAATGTAAACTAGCTAACGGGGGGTATGGGTTGAAGGTAGCCGACTACTAGTCTTCGTCAGCGTAAGTTCATGTGATGAGCTACAAACTGGATGACCGGCTTGGTTTTTATTACGAACTCTGGGAGTGAGAGAAACTACTGACCAATGGACCAATCCAAGCGAAATGTGTTAAGAGCACTTTTATTCAGTTCCTCCCTCATGACGATATTCATAACTGCTGAGGCTGATGTTGCCTTCATGATGCTTCTTCACCGCAGTTGGGCTAAACCAACTTACACTTAAACTAGGTCTTTTTAATGTGGGTAAAATTCATTACATTTTATTTGGCTTGTTCTGCGTACTTGATAATCTTCTCCCAACTTGCACACGTCGCTCATGCGAATTGTGGTAAACTTGCGTAATTTTATGGCGTGGTATTTTTTAAATAACTTTCCGATATTTTGTACTTATCGCGTATTCACCTTTAACCATTTTTTTCCATTTATTCATTTAGCGAGTATTTATGTCGTCATATGTGTTTAGTTTATTCGATATCGGCATTTGGAATGATTGGCTGTTGTTTGACATACCGGGTGTGGCTGCGCTTGATGTGCATGCTGACAATGTGCCTACCTGTCTATTACCCAATACCCCGTTCATACTGGCTCCAGAAGACAGTTGGTCGCTGCTGGAGAGGACGGGGTGCACGGCCGTTGTGGTCGTATTAGGCTCGAAGATTGCTTCCATGCAGTCAGTGTGGAGCGGACAAAGGTTCAACCACCGCCTTTTGTGCACTTGCTTCCCAAATACAGCATGCTGAACTTGTTTCCAGTCGATGTTCTCCGGTATCATACATGATTCGGCCCTTCTTCCTACAGCTATTCATTATCAAATCGAATACTTAAGATCCATTTCATTTTGTCAGTTGACCGACAACCCTATAAGATTTTCTTGAACATGTTAAAATTTTCCATGCATGTAATATCTTTTGGCAACTTATTCTAAGTGAACTCAATCTAAGAAGGTAGAAAATTTTTTAGCCTGCTATTTAATTTAGATAAAGAGAATATACATTCAATATCTCGCAACTCATAAGGTCTTTTTCCAATAGTGCAATTTGTAGATTCCAACATATGCTTTCTATCACGCGATTTTGTGCAGGAAGCACAGAAGTTCGTACACTCTTTGTAACCCCAGAGGTCCAGGTTTCGGCTCCTTGCAGGTAACTCGGTATGAAAGAGCGCTTGACTAAGCATGTATCCGCTTCCTGAAGTCGCGATGAACATTTTCAGTGTCTGTCAAATCAATCTTTTGCAGTTTGCTGAACGTAACACAGTAATAATCAAGCAAAGGCCTGATATTGATGTTGCAAACAATTTCGATGTTTTATTGCAAAATTAGCAGATGACATGTGAACCCGACCGACTGCTTAGCCTTTTTCACGATATGATAGGTTCGTTAAACTTTAACAAACTAGAATATCGCAAACCGAAGTCGCGGACTGACTTACTGATGGGAGTGACTTCGTCATGAAGCCTGAAAAATGTTGCTTCTACCTGGCATCCATCCACCAGAATTTTGCACTTCGATGTTGCCGACGTCATCTGCTACATGTCAGCCTATCTATCAATGGCTTTCAAGTCGCTTTGGCTATTTTTAAGTTCGGCGTTATGCTGAGAGCTAGTGAACGTGTAAACAGCCAGTAGATCATCAGCAAACAAATAAGGCTTGTCAAATTATATGACATGAAGAATAACTTACCCAAAACACTGCCCTGCACCACTCCACTGGCCATGAGACGAGGCGAAGCGATGTTGATGACATCTTCACAACTTGTGGTTGGCCAACTAAGTATGATTGGAGCCAACAGTGAAGTGCATTTGTCACACCGTAACAACTTAATTTATATAGCCGCCACTTGTGTGAGACTCTGTTAAACGCTTTTTGCGTGTCAAGGAGGATTACAATGTCCTGAGGACTAGAGTTAATTGGTTGTGTTAGATGGTTAAGAAAGTCAACTTAACAGGAAACACTAGTGGGAATTCAGAAAGCCATTCTGTGAAGGTGAGGGAAGTTGGTACGTTAATAGGAACGGCACCAACTGTTCCTTAATAATTCTCTAGCAAGTGTTTCAGAATGTCAGTGTGGCCAATGAGTCGGTAGTTCTGGACGTAAGTTTTCACCCCCGACTTAAATCTCGATATGATCGCAGACATTTTCCAACCTTCGGGATATTGATCAGCCTGGAGCGAGGGAATTTATTCAATAACAGAAGAGGGATCTCATCTCCATCACGTTTGACTGAAGCAGAAGAGATCCTGTCGGGGCCGGTTCTGTAAGGTAATCTTAAAAAGGCAGTCAAGCGTTTTATCCTAATGACAGTAATTTCGGTGACTGAGGGTTGTTCAGAGAATTTCATCGAGGTTAATAATTCCAGCGCTTCTTTTGCAAGAATAAAGGATTCAGAAAAGTATGAGCTAAAGACTTTAGCCATAGTAATTGGGGAATCAATGCATTCGCCTTCAGGCATGACGATGTGGGAGGGTAGGTCAGTTTTGCCTCTACTGCTTTTTCTCACTAATGCAGTCAACAGTTGACTTGTGTTATTACTATTAACAGCTCGTTATTCTTCCTGCACGAGATGGGACTGGTGTTTCATGTCCGTCTCACTTATACGGCGTTAGAATCTCAGTAATACACTGAAGTCATGAGTAGGTTGATATGTTCGAGTTAGCGTTGGTATCTCCGCTTGTCCTTTGCGTTTATAACGGACTTATAAGAGGCACTCGTATTATCACTGTTGGCAAACATGCTTAAGCACATGGTCACATTTTGATAGAAAATATCAGAGGCTCCCTGAATATAAGAAGAAAGAAATGGTCATAATTTTTGACTCTAACCAAACCGGAGAATGCTACCCAAGTGATATTTTGCAGGAAGTGTTGAACCTCCGCTAACCTCACTTATGACGAATCAGCTATAATTTAACATCCGATTATTTTGTGATCACATCCAGGGAGAACGTCAATTACATCAGTAGCTATCGGGTAGAAATACGTCTACACCATTTCCCGGCCAAGTTGTCCTCTTGAGCAACAGAAATAATCTGAGGGGGCATTCAACATGAGTCTACTCAATTAATTTGTTCCGTGCGTAGGACCTGAAGCGTCCACCTGCACCCCTATGACTTAGTGCGTCTGAGGTCCAATTGGCTGAAGGCGATGGGCTATACATGCATAACCTACACACCTGCACAAGTGACTAGTGTACGCACGGAACAAACTAATTGAGTAGACTCATGTTGAATGCCCCCTAAGATTATTTCTGTTGCCCGAGAGGACAACTTGGCCGGGAAATGGTATAGTATATTTTTACCCCTAATAGCCACGAGAACATGTTGCTCCCAACCACCAGTGAGGGCAGAGGTTATGAACATCACGTTTCGCTTTTGTTTGTTTTTTGGACCAACAGGTCTGGTAGGTTGAAATCTCCGCCAGACTTTATCAAAAGAACTAAGTCCCGATATGTGATTACAGAACTCAACTAACTGGTTCTAATCGCTGTAGCTGACCCCGGGTATATACAGCCTACAAGCTTTCGCTTATTAACATAGGACAAGAGTAACCAAGAAGAATCAATAGTGGGGCATATAGTTGGTGGTATGAATTCAGAGACAAGGTATTGCGAATAGTAAATTATGCAACCACCTCTCCTGCCTTGATCTTGTTCAGTTCTAAAAGACTCGTAACCTTCGATAGAAAGCAGCTGGCTGGGTATAGATTCATGACACCAGGTTCCATTGAGTAAAATTATATCGGATTTACTCAATCATATGAAGGCGTGGAGTAAATGAAACTTATTCAACAGAGGACGGATATCAAGTATCATCAGTCTTTAAATTCCTGGCTCTGTTCATCATTCCATCCAGTAATTACTCTTGCAATTGCATTCACT
This sequence comes from Dicrocoelium dendriticum, assembly GCA_944474145.2. Taxonomy (NCBI): domain Eukaryota; kingdom Metazoa; phylum Platyhelminthes; class Trematoda; order Plagiorchiida; family Dicrocoeliidae; genus Dicrocoelium; species Dicrocoelium dendriticum. The sequence continues at coordinate 11,800,545 of OX104065.1, read as the reverse complement.
CTGGAGCCTTCGGCAACAAGTTCCTTATCGTGAGATTCCCCAGCTTTATCGGATTAGTGGGGAGGAGGAATAGGTGGGGAAATATAAAAAGAATGCCGTGGTAATTTGCGTCGATCGAGTTTAAGTGCATAGGCCGTTATTGCTGAAAGGCTCACAAGGGGTATTGTGGGAGGCGGTGGAAGAGAGTATAAAGAGGGGCATACGTAACTGGTTTGTATTCAGCAAATCAGTGTAGAGGCCTGCCAGGAGAATAGCCTAGGCACATCGCCTGAACAAAGGGGAGTGTGGCTTGTCACTCTGTGTAGAAGCCTTATTACTCACGACTGCCACTGGGAAACGGCGAGTCACCTTTCCGGTATAAAGGCCTTTGTCTGTTCTAACAAACATAGGGCGTGGGCCATGGGCGCCACTGCTATGTCTAGTCGTAATGCCAATGCACCGTGATGTACCTTCACTTGAGCCATCGATAGTCCCATTGGATGTTGTTGGACTTGTATCTGTTTCAGGGATTGATACAAATTCCTACTGGTTTGTCAGAGCGCGGCGCGTCTTGTGAATCTACACTACTTCCTATGTTCACAAATCAGATGTGGTGAGCGTGCGTGAGCATCACAACTTCCGCTACGCTGTCCCCAATGTTAGCAACGCTTGATTGAGGTGTGGCCTTGCCAAAATTAGCTGCGTTTTTAAAGGGGGAGATCCAAACGCTGTTGAATGAATGTCTTGGCACTCCAGGAGGCGCACAAGGGGATGATTATCGTTCGGCTCAGGCAAGCCAATAGTTACACTCATGCGTCGAAGTTCACGTTGCCAAGATGACCTGTATTGGAATAAAACGACTGCCATATTTCGGAACAGATATCAAAGTATTTTATCTTTTGACAAACGTACTTGCAAGAGTTTCGCAAGGAAAGCTGAACAGAGTCGGACAAGGAAAAGGCAAAGAATGTTTTCTCAATCTTCTACCACTAATATCGGTCTCAGCAATGTTCCGCGCTCTCGAAACAGTATGCCTAACGTTGTCAATCGAGATTTTGTCAGCTATGTTGAGGGCGATGAGGTTCCTTACCCTTCTGCATTTTTGGGTAACCTCAGAGGCGACTGCAGTTAGGAAGTTTAATGCTCCAATTTTGTGCGTTTGTGCTGGATTAACCGGAGACTGAATTATGTATGAAACTGACATAAGGATATCTCCGAAGGAGTCGAACAAATTTAGTTTCGCGTTTTGTTCCGCTAACGGTTTCTCCAAAGTCTTTATGTTGGCTGACAGTGAAGGTCGAAAACAATAACGGAACTCTCAGTCATTGGCCTTTAAGACTCGTTTACCTGCTCATATATCTGAGACGGCACGGAATATGTGCGACTGGGCACAGGTCCCTCAGCACTCGCTGCGACCTCAACGGTATTGCTTACCGTGGTTACCCGGTATTCCGCGCTCATTTTTCTCATTGCACGAGTGTTAATGGCAGCTATTTTCATGTAAATAGGAAGATAAAAGCTATCTAATTTATGCTGTAGCGCAGCTTGTATTCTGGGGTAAGAAAGGTTGTTAAGGTGGAGTTATTTACCTTTACACGTCTCCACCAATAGGTTCAGACAGAGTGGTGGCAAGGCGCTGTCACGTGCTCTGAGCTGAAGCGCGGCATGACGCATGTCTATGCAAGCTTGGACGCCACCTGTCGAGCAAGCTACGACCGAGGCGCTCACTTTGCAGTTGCGTGCTTGCAGACTGTCTGTCCTCTCTGGTGTGTTAGCGTGAATGTGGAGCAGATTACAAGAGGGTGTGATAGCGAATTTTGGTTGTCAAGCCTTTGGATTGCGCTAGGGGAATATGTCGTGAGACCTGTAGCTACTCCAAGTAATATTGGATTTGAACGAATGACAGTTCGTTCAAAAACCGTTGAAATGGTCCATCGAATGAGACCAGACAATATCTCCAATGGTTGGAGTTGCGCAATATTTGGCGCTTGGATATCGGCGAAGCACTGCCCGGAATCTAGAATTCAGGGTAAATGTAGGATGTACTGGAGTAAAACCGGGAAAATGCTATCACATTGTAGAGCTTGAAAAGCGTGACGAATGCGTCTTGATGCAAAGGTGTGCAAGAAAATCTCGCTGAGCCACAATTACAAACCACACTTGACGAATGGCACGCCTGGCTTGAGGTAGATACGGCGCAGTGTCTTGTATGCTGATGTAAACTAGGACTGGCTGAATGCTTTGCTTCTCAGTGCTTTAAAAGTATGACCGTATTCGACGCCCTTTGATTGCATCATGTAATACAGCTACTGCGGAAGTACTTGGAAACAGGGTCTTTAAATCGGTCACTGCCTCACCAATGGGACAACTTTTTGACATATCTGTCGCGGAGGCAGATTTTCACCAAACATTGTCGACATTTTGTTTGGTTACACTACGCCAATATCGCTAGCGTTGTACTAATTTGGTATTTTTGGGAAAAACATTGAAAAATGTGTTTGTTCCGCGTGAAATTGAGAAAAAGTTTTTCAGAAAGTTGAAGAATGATCATCCCGATCAACATTTTGGGCTGCGACAAAGAAGCTTTAATAGGAAGCAGATACCTATAAATCACTCCATCAACGGAAATTATTACCTGCAGAGCCGAATGGTGTGTTCGGGTGACATTTGCGTACTGCACACCAGCTTTTCCATCCATACAGTTTAGATTTTTACGTTGCGGTAGTCTTGTGTGAAATATTTAAAATGCAGCCACTCGGGTACAAAAAAGCCTTTTTTGACGACTTGAGTTGAGTCAAGCTGCATTATGCTTATGTCCGCTAAGATGGCGAGCTTCAATGAGTGTGGATGATTCCTAACTGCTTCCGTCTATATTAATAGCTTAATTATCATGCGCACGTGGGAAGCTCTGACGGTAAGAGTCATTTTGGATCCCTGGTTGTGTGAATGCGTTGGAATTACTCTGGTGTACGTGCTTTTGTGTGAATTATTCAACAATATTTTTATTTTTGTGTATTTATCATTCTGTGCAAATTCGGTGCATGTTCTGTGGCCAGTTTCGGAATTCTCGTTGCTTGGCCCAACTGTCTGTGTCTGCCATCTTAGATATGTTTTACGGTTAACGGCCATCATGATCACCACACCGGCAACCCGAAACGAAGTACTTTGTGCTAATGCAACTTGTGCTGAGGTGGTAAAAAATGGGTTGACTTTTGCAAACCGCCAAGATCGATACCATTCGAAATGCGTCAACGTCTGTATAACAGATATAAAGAAATAAAACACGCCGGATCTAGTTTGGTTCTGTCCGAAGTGCACGATGGTTCCACTAGCAAAAAGCATTCCAGCATTAACACGAAACTAGGACCGCCTAGTTGCTTAAACTGAACATGGTTTGAATGCAAAAACTGCTTCGCTCGAAACAACAATAGCGCATGATGCACCTCATCCATCTCACTAAATTCTTGCCACAAAACCAAGGAAAGGGGCCAGACGTTCACACGGTAACGCAGTACTAGAAACCTTGGGAACCATTAACCAGCTCTTCATCGCGACCGATAGAATCATGCGTAGCCCCACCGTCCACATCCTCTTATTTAATGTATCGGCTGATTCAACATCGGTAACATGCACCCTTCCGATTGACCAACAAAATGCGGAGCGCTCTAAAGACCGATCCACTTTTAAAACCGCTGCTGCTCGTTATAAGCAAGTTCGATCTCAGTAGCCTCACCCAGTACAGCCACAAAACTGGTGAAGGACCAGGTGCAATCTGCAGAGATGTCACAAAATCCGTCGATAACCGTGCTTCTCACATCAACAAAGACAGGTGAAAGTACGTGGCCTTGACGTCCATTTGCACCAACGTACCTGAGTTCAAGCCAAACGCATTAAGGGATAAACAGCTGGATGATTTAAAGTAATGGAATTTTCGCTGTGATAAAATCTGAGTTCAAGCCAGTCCGACGAATATAATGTGCATTACTAGACCATTAACCTCGAATCGTTATTAGGAGTGTCGGCCAATGCGCGTAACATTGGAATCGACAGATGATGTCCAGACGGTGCTTTTGTCGGCATCTCGCCTTCGGACTGAAAAGTGTGAAATGCGTATATTGTTGCATGTTCCATGGAAGGAACGCCAGCTGGACAAAAATAATTCAAACGACCACCACACGGAGAGTGGCAAAAGAATTATTTTCGCTCATGGCGTGCCTGAACTACCGACAACCAGCAACGAGGAAACCCACGCTCATGACCTGGAAGGATGGCGTTACATCCGTGAAGTTCTATGTGCTGGAGACGACATACTTCAGTCGATTACACGGTTACCTGTGTCGTCAAACTTCAGAGGCAGTGGCCCGATGACACAGCATCTAACAATGCAGTCACAGCAGATGGCCACGAACGTAATACATAGTTGGCAGTTACTACGTAACACACTTCGTTCAGAACTACTACTGAAGACATCAGCTAGATAACCGTAGCCACTTGCTGTTCTCGCGGGAACGACTCCACCCGAGAGTCAATATAACCACTACAGCGATTCAGAAATCTGTGCGCTAAGATCCGTAGCTATCGAGAAGGCTGCCGATGGACTACATACCGCAGGTGCAGGTGGAACCAAAAACAGATTGCATTCTAAGCGAGCTTTGGCAATTCACCCAAAAAACGATTAGGTGCCGGCCTCTTATCGGTCGGCACAAATCCACAGCATTCATGTGCTCCTAGGCTAGAGCTTTTGACATCCGAGAATCATTCCTGTATGTGCACCAGAGTTCAAGGCTTACTGAGTAAACTTTCCGAACTGCGGCTGCGTCAAGATTCAAAGACCTGCGACGTCATCACTATAATGGAGACATACTTATGCCCAGACAAAACTTACATGGAGATCGCACTTCCAGGAGTGTCTACTGTTCGGCATGACCGATCCATCAAAGTTGGAGGGGTGGCTCTATACTCAAAATATGACTTGAAGTGTGACTTGAAATATAGGTTCATAGCGGATCCGGTCAACAAGGTACAAGATTCCCTTTGGTGCCGTCTACGTTTCAAAGATGACGACGCTTAATTGTTGGCGGACATTTAATGCCCTCCTTCTTCCACACCCGAGATGGACTCCCATCTGACATCCGCAACAAGGAGGGTGATAAACACATCTTAGTCACACTCACATTAATGGCGACTTCATCATCCACGCTTTGGAATCCCGTGCATCTCCCGGAGAATAGTTTAAGGTCGATCTACAAGAGATAGTTTCCTGTTTCCCACTGTATTGCCACATCAACACTCCTATCCGATGCCTAGAAAAAGATAGCCTTCGATACTGGGTCAGATATACAAAATGGTCAAGTTGACGATCATTGCAGCCCCATTTGGCTGCAGCAATCATGAAATATTACTCTTCGAATACATCTGCTATGCAGAACATCCTGTGAAAATTGCCAACTCAAAGAAAACGCATGTTCGCTACGACATATTAGCTCGGCTAGGTGAGCCAGCCAACTGTACCTTCCTGGCAGAATACGCGCCAGCTATTGCATGGGAACATTTCGTCAGTCAGTTGAACGCTCTGGTAACCGAAGCGTCAGCGACTAAAACCTTCCGCCCGAGAAACGAGCTCTCGTTTCTGTGAAGCAGAATACCCAGGTTTATTTCTGAGCGAAACTCAGCCTGGTACATCAACAGACTCGCCCCGAGCACCGAGAACTGGATGATCTCTGCGAACCAACGTAATCATTTTACTCAGTTTTTTCGCGAGGACAGAAGTATTTACCAGCAGAAGTTGGAATTACACATGGCTTCAAACCAAAACGTTCTCCAACAACACGTCAACAGTCTAGGTTAGGTGAAATGGGGACTATATCCTCTTCAAGCAGAGGACGAACCAACACGGATACCGAAGGAGGCAGCAAATACTCCGCGCCTACAATATGCTGCAACATTTCGGTGCGATCACTGGCCACATAACCTTATGACAATAGTTGTTCCACCCCTAAAACTCATTCACATTTCCTTCACTGCAGAAGCTTTACTGAAAAATCTGTTGAATATCCGCAAACACAGCTCTCCTGGACTTGATAATATACACACGAAATTGATAACGGTAGTAGTAGAGACCTTATCTGAGCCTTTGGCTCGATTCTTGCAATACTGTTTTGAAGAAATGTACGTGCCCGAAATGTGGAATGGCGGGATGCCTATTTTCTTCACAAGCGAGGTAGTCGTTCTAATCTAGCCAACTATGGTCCCATGATCTTATTATTGGTCGTTGCAAAGGTCATGGAATCTATTAGTTTTGATGCGCTAACGACCTTCCTGGAAGATGTTAACTACCTCGCACCGGAACATCATGGCTAGCGCACGAAATCGATCGTGGAATACAAATTGGCTACTAGCATGATCCACCTGGACTAGAGCAGTTGACTCAGGCACAGGAGTTGACGTATTCTTTCTTGACTTCGCAAAGGTTAGATCATAACTTTCTGCTCTTTAACTCCAGAAGTTTGATATTGGTAATCCTCTCCTAGGATGGATCAAATGCTTTATTCTTCACCGGCCTCTGGAAATACGTGTGCGTGAATCGCTGTCAGCTCCCATCCAATGTGAATGCGGAGTACCACAAGGATCGGTACTAGGATCGCGATTATTTTTGACGTCCATTAACGATACCACACATCCCATAAGCCTGAACTGCCTGTTTTATACCGATAAGTTGTGGAGGGCGATCAATACACCAGATGGTATCACAGTACTTCAAGCCGATCTGCATAGGATACACGTGTGGTCAGTACATTATATGCTTCTATTCGATGTGCGCAAATGTGGTGCTGCACCTATGGCACAAGTTTGTGCACTGCTACAAATTTGGCAACCAGGGGATGCAAACGTCTTCTGGAGAGAAATATCTGTGAGTTTTTGTCCAGGTCGACCTTAGATGTTTGAAGGAGGCGGAAACGACGCCAAGGCGGGGCACCTAACACGTCATCCTCCTGGAGCGTGTATTCAGAACGCCCGGTCCTTCAAATTTTCGACAACTTCTCGGCAAACATGTAGAATAGACCATACAGTTCTGGCAGCAACCTCTGAGGAGAGATCTCACCGCCTTGGAGATACCAAAACGCTAGACAACCAACAACATCAAGGGTCTGTATGATTTGCCGTACGAACAAGTGCGCAGGATATTTAGCGGACAGTATCGGCCATTGTGCGGGAACCTCTTTTTGACTTGCCAGCTTTTGTGAGATCCCAACCACACGTGCCTTTACTTGCTAGAGATCAGTCACAACAACAATCTGTGAGGCCACAATCTCAAACTAGCAGAGCAGCACATTCTCTTGGAATGTGGTCGGTATTACTTTTCCGTCCGCGTTTGCAGAACGCAGAATGCCCTACCGAAATCTATTATATGTGTTCCCGCAATGGCAGAGTTCAAACCCGAGTTGACCGTACACTTATTTCGCTGCACCATCTTACATGACCCATTACCCACGGATAAACACAAGTGTCTGTAATAGATTTCACTGGCTGTCAAATCCCAGATTTCGTTTCACGTTTTTCACCTCTTCTATGTGTACACCAGAAGGAGACACGACTTTTACCAATATATATGTTGCCGTCATTTCTCATTGAATTACCTTGGATTTACAGTTATGCTATGTATACTTCAGCGAGTTCACTGGTTTAAACCCATTATTTCTAATAATCAGTTTTGTATTTTGAAGTTTCACCATAACCCCTACACCTGTTAAGTATTAGCGTTTTTACCCGTATAAAACTATTGTTCCAATTTTCCAATGCACCCCGTGCGAACTTAATGGAACAAAGGAACATTGGTGTACTTCGTGTAAAAAGCAATATTTAACAAATCCCGTTGGATGGAATTTATTGAGCCAATAAAAGTTATTGATGTGCAAAAGATTTTGGTTGGAATCACCATCAACTTATGCAAAAGAGTGAAGATTTACGCGTACTAAAATCATAAATCCATTGTATGGGATTTCGGAAACACCATTTGATTACATTTTGGTATCTCCTTGGCTAACAAGTTCTAAAATGAAATGCAAATGTGAAAGCTTCATCAAGTCGTTTTAAAATATTGCTAAATGGGCGGCAGCAGCGACAAACTTTGGGAGAGCGTTCCACGACTGAAACACTCGGAGGGGAAAGTAATTTCTTTGGCTTCCCAGCCTGCTGTACTGCAATATCAGTTTCAGAGGAAGACCAGTTAGGTTGGTGTTGTGTTTCCGTTTCAGCAGCGGACAACGTATGTGGAATTGGTTCTAGCGAAACTGGTAAAGAATTATACGGTTTCTATGCAAACGCCGATATCAATCGCTGTTCATTCTTATAAAGTTCGGTCTAAGCTGATAGGGCAGAAGAAAGATTACCCTGTCGTTCTTGGTTGCCCTCCGTTGAGCAGTCTCGAGAGCAACGCGATCCTGTTTCCGCCACGGCTGCCACGCTTGGATAGCCTATTTCACGTGCGGTCGCACGTAGACGTTATGCACTTGAGGGAAAAGTGTGTGGTCAAATTTACTGAACGCTCTGCGAAGAAGGCCAAGTTTTTGATTGCCGGTTCTGGAAGTCTTCTGTGCTTGTTTTGAGTATCCAAGATCGTCCTGTACCAGTGCACTCAGGTCACGTTCTTAAGAAGCTTTTTGCAGGCCATGAGTCTGATGCAGATGAAGTAGGATTTTGAATATCCATCTTCCCGTGCTCTCAACTGAAGCGGTGTTTGATCTTCTACATCAACTAAACGAAGCATGCAGAGGACGTGCTTTGATGGCCAGTTGGCACCACGATTTCAAATGAGCCTGGAATGACCTGAGCTCAGAGGAGGAAAGAAGGGTAAATTGTGTGCTGAGCATCGAGGTCGTGGACTTTAATCATCTGGACCAAATTTGGAATTTTACAATGCTTAGACAGTACAATTGGTGAATGTGTGTGTAGAGGGAAGTATACTGGCTACCCGTCAAAGCCGTCATTAATTTCGTAAATAAGACCGCAATTGTTATAGATTAATCCTGTTTGGGTTGGTTTGGTGAAGGTGTAACACCAACGCATTCCTAATGCAAACAAATACGTTGGCAACATGTGTCAATTAACCTCCTACTAGCCACATCCTAATGGCCGCAGACACCTTAAGGGCCTACGAAAGGTGAAGCGCGAAATTGAACCATTGTTCACAGCTGATGGATGCACGCGGTCAGCAATGGAAACAGCCGATATCCCAAAGCATTTTACACCGAAACTTTCCTTCAGATACCCAGCCCCATCTTCTCCTAGTAGCTATTACTCCATTATCGGATTTATACATCACTTTCACTGCAGAAACTGTGTTGAAGTGTTTACCATACTTGTGTATCCACAGTTCCCCTGGAGTCGACAACGTGCGACTGAAGGCTCTGCAGGCAATAGCTAGTGATCTAGCAAAACTACTGGTGGTTTTCTAACAGCGATTTCTAAAAGAGCACCAAATTCCACCAGTATGGATGCTTGGGATAATCACTGCTACCATAAATGTGGCCGCACTGACCCTACCAACTACCGTCCGATAAAGTTACTTTCTGTGCTATCCAGAGTTATGGAATCAACCATCGCAGATGCGCTGATGCAGAATCTGGAAAGCCATAGTTTAATAGCCCCACAGAAACATGGCTTTCATCAAAAGATTTCATTTACTACTAACCTATTAATTACACGTAATAGCTGAACTGAAGCCGTTTATGATGGAGCAGGAGTCGATGACATCCACCTAGACTTCTCAAAAGCATTTGATCGAGTAGACCAACAAATTTTCCTTCAAATACTTCAGAATTACGACATTGGTGACCCGATGCTGAGCTGGATGAGCAATTTTCTAAACTAACGTCGGTTGGATTTGGAAGCCCAGGAACCTCTGTCCGATGCAATTGATGTGGAGTGTGGTGTATTATAAGACTCGGTGCTAGAGCCACGTCTACTCTTTGTGTTCATAAACGATTTAGCTAAATGAATTGCTTCCCAATTCCTAAATTTCCCGGACGATATAAAGATATGGAGAATGATCACAGGACCGGACCACCACGAACAGCTCCAACGTTATCGTAACACGGTGCTGAACTGGACAGTTCAGAACGCCCTACCAGTCAACGTAGACAAACATCACAGTGCGCAATTACGCCACAAACATGGACCACACATATTTGCTTGAGGCACAAGGATTGCAGACCAGCTCCCAGGAGCGTGATCTTGGTGTGCTCGTACAGAGTAATCTCAACTGTTCAAAACTGTCTGACGCATTTGCAAAAGGAGGCAACCAGCACTTTGGCATGCTGCGAATGACTTTCGGGAGATTTGACCCATCAATCTTTCCAATGATGCATAATTCCTACGTACATCCTCATTTTGAATAAGATTTACAAGCTTGGTAGCCTTGGTTGAAGCGTTATCTAGCGGCGTTATGGATACCACAGCGAACAGCAAAAACAACATAAAGCGCCTACGCAATCACTATTACCACCAAAGACTGTAGTTGCTGGGAGTTCCAATGGACGCTACCGAAGGCAGCGAGACGATCTCTTATTGACGTACCAAATATTCAGTGACAACAACAACGTACGCCTCGATTTGCTGAAACTTAGCCACAACATGCGGGTCAGGGGTAACTG
>OX104065.1:11756645-11789895 GCA_944474145.2 Dicrocoelium dendriticum | reverse complement strand
ATGGTGAAAGCACCAGACATGCTGACGTTCGAAAGTCTCTTAGATTTTCATCTTAGTGATAAACGATACACAACACTTTGCTAATGTGCGAAGGTTTAACCGCTGATACTTCCCGTTCCACGTTGGAACATGTTGATTTTATTTTTCTTTTGCATATCCATCCTGTGGGTCCTGTAAAATTATGCTTTGTATCCCATCATTCACCATTGAACCATTGAATCACCGGTAACCGGGACAGGGTTTTACTTGGAGCCACTTCAGACGGCCCTGTGCATCTACGCAATTGACACCTATACACTCGGAGGGGGTGACCGAGTACACAGTTTTACTTGATAGGTCCTTTATGGAGGTCTCCACAATGGAGTCCGACCTATCATTTTTACAACGGATAATTCAGACTAGTGACAGCGAACAGGGAGATTATAGCTGAAACCCATACTTCATACAGTACTCTCAATTTGGGATACTGAGGGGGAAAGATAGGGTTCCAATGAGCTTGCAGCCTACTCAAGTCTTACTGGTGATTTAGGAAAGAGCAGGACAGACTAGGATCATATGCGGATTAGTGCGAAATCGTATCCTCTTCGCGTATTAACGAGGCAAAATGGAATCATTTCGTTCGGAATGTGGGCGGAAATAAGCTGGGCTTATTATCTCGTGGTGAAACGCACCTACAACCACACATACAAACTCGTGGACACACGTGTGAAGGCAATCTCTCCTCCTGTCCTTCAAAATGAAACATGACCTTAGGTTGAGCATATGGGTGGTGTGGCGATTCCGGACGAGGTGTTTCAGGCTTTCAGATTGCTCCCCCCTCTCCCCCGTTGAAAATGGTCAAGGATTAGCAGATGGTCCCTCCACTGTCTGCCACCACACCACAGTGACCTCACAGAAGTGATCAACACAACTATCCTGTATTGAGAACACAATAGGTTTTAACTGTTGATGGATAACATAAAATGCATTGCTGCTGAATGAGCGTTTTGACGTCAGTGAACAATTCAGATAATCAGAATACGTACTTGATAATTTTAGTGAAGATTCAGATAATTATCTGGGCATTGTTAGATGATTGGAATTGCCGTTGTGTGATAAAATGCAAAACAATTCCCGGCCTGGGAAGCGATGAAAACTGAATTAACCGCATTCCGTTTGCTCACTAGAATCATGGCTGTAGAGAGGAGGATAAGTGCTACAATCAGGAACGCGCCTGTCGGTCAATTGTCCCTCTAAATTCAATGATATTGCTGGTTATATTAATCGTTATATTAAATGAGGACGAAATACCGTCGACTGCGGTGTTTAAAAAGAACAATCCTTTTTAAGGTATTCATCCCAATAGTTCACAAGCTACGTAGCTCAGCCTAGTCCAGCCAAGCACCAGACACGTTTCTCCCTATTTGGGCTCGTCAGTGGTGCGCATTCCTTCTGTCCCCTACTGGTTTTTGACCTTATCGACGGTCTGCTACAAGAGAGCTCCGATTGCTATATTGGATGAGTACGTTTAACGATAGCGGTGCATTGGGTTATAGATGGAAAAGCAACATCTTATTTGCCAGAGAAGAGTTAAATTCTTCGAAAGCTCGTACAGCGGCGTCAGTTAAGCAGAACTGATACGTATCACCAACCAACAAGTTCGTGAATAGAGATAACGCTCATGTGGCGTTTGGAATGAAAAGGGCAGCAAATGTTAAATATGGCTAGGAAACGTTTCAACTGTTTCACTGAATTGGGTGTGGGGAAGTTTCTTGTGAAATCAAGTTTATCTGTGGTCGGCGAAATGACATTTCTACCATTGGTGTTACCAAGAAAATTCAACGAAGCTGGACCAAAGGCACACTTATTGCTATTTTTAACCACTCCTTACGTGAGGAGACGTGTCAGTAAGATTTCTAGATGTTCTAAGTGTTTGCTTTCGTTAGCGATTGCAAGCAAAATATCAGTAAGGTAGGCAAAGACAAAATGGAGGCCGGCAATGCCTGATCAATAAAACGTTGAAAGGTTTGTGCAGCGTCAATTGTACCAAATGGTATGCGTAAAATTTTGTACAAACCGAATGGAGTTGTGATAGCTGTCTAATGATTGTCATCAGGACGAATAGGGTAGTGATGATAAGGTCTCAATACATCAGTATGTGAAAAATAATACCTTCAGGAAGATGAGAAGGACACTTATGTAGGTGTGGAATGGGGTACCTATCAGGAATGGTGATACGGTTGAGTTCTCTGTAGTCGCCACAGGGTCTGCAATCGGATGCTGTTTTCTTTGCTACCTTATTCATCGGTGATGCCCACATGTTTTGTGATGGTGAAATTATTCGTAAGTGGATTTTTGTTGAAACGCATCCTTAGCTATTTTGAGTCATTCCGGAATTAGACATCGCGGGCGGGAGAAAACGAGGTTACCACCGGTGGTGATTAGGTAAAATACAGGATGTCTCTCATTGGGCTGATGAAAATTTGTTTTAGCAAATCTGGTAATCCATGTAGGATTATGTACTATGAAGACTTCTCTGGCAGAAGTGTTATGGAGCAGATGGATGTTGTACGCACTATGTCACAAGGAACGGAAAGCTGTATTAACATCTAGCAACCGCTGGATTCGTAGATCTTCCAACAAATTTAAATGTGTCAGAAATTCCACGCCTAATATGAGTTACCGTACGTCTGCGTTGATGAATATGCAACTGAATTGTCACCGTAGACCAAGACTGAGTGGCAAGTTTGTTTACCAAAAGGTTTAACGCTGTTCCCATTAGCTGTCGTTAATCACATCTTGGATGGAGTGTGGTTAACAACAGAGTCGGTTGGAGTTATGAGGTTGATGTCAACACTAGTATCGACAAGGAAACAGTAACCGGTATTCTGACATAGAACAATGCGTTGGCAAGTGTTGGATTGCAGCTGGACAAGGATGGTGCTCGCCCCATAGTTTGTTCAGACAACTGGAACTCTGATGGCTGTGTTCTACGGAAGGGTGCATCTACACTTTGAATGCCCGAAATGAATATGGTAAGTAGTTGAAGTACGCGAGGAAGAATGGTTACTTTATCTGGCAGTAATAAAGAAAGACATCAAGTCGGTTGATTTAAACTAAGTTCGATTATCTGCTTAGCCAAGTCATCCAGACGGTTGTTAATCCCATTTGAAAGGCTGTACGTTTCAACGGCTTGTATGAGAGTTGTGCTAGGCAGGATGTCTAAATTATTGTAAGCGATACTAGCGAGTTACATTAAGAACACCGTCAGTGTTGCTGGCTAGTATAGCCTGTACCTGCGTAGGTAAACGCTTCAGTAATACTCGCTTGAATAACACTTCATGCAGCTTGCGATCGCTTATTACACTGTGAAGACATCTTAGGAACTGGGAAGGAGTGCGTATGTCAAGTACTCCGCTGCTAATCAATTGTTTAAGATGTATGTGTTGAGAAATGGCGGTTCGCTGCATGACTGCATGTTTAAGCTGCGAGTAAGGCAAAAGCTCTCGTTCGTCAGCAAAATCTCTCGTAACAACACAGCTAGCATTTGATAAAACATGATTTATTCGTTTGTGTTATTGCGAAGAACAAACTGTGCATGGACCTGGGAAAACCATATCTGTGGGTCATGGTGCCAGAACGGCAGGAGGCTCACAGAAACCAGGTTACTGTTTGGTAGTGAGAAGTGTGCGGAGTCAGTCTTGTTTGATGGAACAGCCATAGTGTTAGACGAAATAGAAGGACAGTCGAAATTTAGTAAAGTATTAGCGTCATGTTGTGGTCATCAAATAGTAGTGCCGCTTAAGTAGAGACTAGTTTCAAAAGCAGAAGGCTAGACAGTAGTATAAATGATAATATTGTACAGGTAATAATGCTATATACAACAGTGAGAGACTTATGTGCTTGCACGATCGCCGTGAGTTCGCTTCCGATTCCGGTGCGGTTGCTACTATGGCTGTGTGGGGCATTGAGCAAGTAAAAGGAAGCTTACACGTCCGTTGTCCGGTCGTTCTAATTATGTTGTGTGTATCGCGATGCGACAGGCATATGGTACGATATATTTTCTCCTGGTGCCAAGAAATGGAACACTCAAAGCGACAGATCATATGTAGACGTGCAATTTGCTTGGGAATGCGAGGCTGCCAATGGTTTGGGTTTTACATGGTTAAGATGGGGATGTGTCTTCGAATATTTGCAATTGAGTTGTCGCCGCGGGAATTCTCCTTTGGTTGTTTTCCGTGCAATTTGGTGGATGCTCGACAAAGCGCCTACTCAACGCCTGTGGTTTTCAGGTGCTTTGATCGCCTCGGAGATCAATGCTGTTTTGATCCCGGTGTGCAGCACGTGGTTTATTCCACGTGGTGTGTGAGCTTGGCTTCGGCAAGTAGGTTAAATGAAAGTACTGTTCCAGGAACGTGAATGTTTTCAGAATACGGCAAACGGACCTAACACTACTTAGTTTTTCCAACTACACCGGTTGCATTATGATAAACACCGTCTGTCGTTTTCGTATTGTCACGATGTTTGGACGAGTTTCCAGCAGTTTCGTGTTTTGCTACCACTATAGTCTGTATGCCATTGGGAAACCAGCTTATTCCGGATAGGTTAGATTTAACTTTCAAGATTACCACCTAGCTCTCGGAACTGTGATCAGATGGCTGGACGTTCTAGGAGTACGAGTTTGTCATTTATTACCTCGTTCTATTTGTTCCGATGTGAGGTGATGAAATTTTTCCTGTAGGTTGGTTAATTTTATGAGATAAACATGGCCCGGATACTAAGCAATGAATTCTGTCGTCAGTTAACATGGTACTGTCCAGCAAAGTAGAATGGCATGCAATCATTTTTGCAAGTGCCGTCTCACTTAGGTATGGAGTATTAAGCCTGATGAAAGGGTGGCAAACATTTTAACAATTAATGGGGACTTCCGCTATCGAAATACTACGTAGCCCATAGAGGAACGGCTAATCGAAATATCCTGTAATGTGATTGTTGCGTTAATCCCTATGCAGGCATAACTTCGATGAAGCGCAGCCAAGAATCGAGTCTAACCGCATCATGGAAAATGTTGTGCTCACTAATTCAACGCTCGGTTGGAAAATGTTACCGTAGACTTTCTGTCACACAAGGTCTGCGGCCTCCACCTGTCCTCGTCACCAACCCATGAGATTATGGCAGATGAATATAGAGTCTTTACATCTGGCGTTTGCATATGACTGAATCGTACTATGACATGACTCTAAGTGCATTTGACTAGCGTTTTTCTGTGAGTACGATATCGCATTACCAATCCACTCGTTAGTTTTTAGGACTTCCGCGGTAGCAATGCGCGTACTGCACATCCACATTGCATATTGGTGAGGATTGCGAATGCTCGTCATTGAATACTCCAATCCCAGTCGGTCCGTAGTCTAGAGACAACGAGCTTTTCTCGCAATCTTGAGGGATGGCTTCGAATCCCCGTAGTGGTGAGCCTCCTGGCGGTGTGCTCAGCCCGCTTTCGACTGGTGCTGGTCGCAAGGCAGCGAAACACCGTTAAGGCGTACAGTCGACACCTTATTATTACTATTAATATTATTATTATTATTATCATTCTTATTATTTCCTCCAATCCTATTCACACTAGTTCAAAGTAGTGACAGCGTCGTTGTCACCAGGCCCTTGATATAACACACGGCGTTTCCTCCCGGAACAGTATAGTAAGAAAGTTTGTATTTTCCTTATCGAAACTGACTAATAAATTAAACGAAAGTGACAGCAGACAGCATATCACAACAAAGCGAGAAGACACTGATCCCAGCTCCTGTAGGTAGGGTGTAGATAATTCTGTCTCCTTGATTTGTCTCCTTCGTTTGTTACACTCTGCCGTTGCCCGCTGGACAAACACCTCGTTATCCCGTTTCCGATAAAGATGCTGCCGGCTTATTAATCAGAATCGAACTATCACAGATAAGATTAACACTTTTGGATATACTCAGGCAATCTTTGTTCGCCTACGGTATTTAAACTATTGCTCGAACTACCTTTCACTTTAGGCATTCTCCGTTCCTGCCATAAAATCATTCTTCACCACCAACGTTGATCCCGTGTTGAAGGTTTTAACCACAGGATAATCCAAACCAAACGTTCAGTTGACACGATGAATCGGACGCGGCATGCTCAAAATTACGAACAAAGAACTACCACCGCATTCGAATACACCTAAGGGAAGAGGACACCATACTAGCAGTTCAGGGAACATTGTCAGCCGCGGAAGCCCAATGGCCATGATCCCTAGAAGAGCCGAAGTGGCCATTTTCAAGTGTTAACTGCTTAAACGACCAATAACGATGATTAAAATGGCGCATGTGCTTGACTACCCTGTTCACAATATTCATCGGTCAGCTACGCTACACACTAATGCATTAATTAGGTCACTTCGACTGCTGACAAAAGATTTGCAGCAAAATTACCAATCTCAGAGAAGTATTTGCCGAAAAAAGCAAAATATAGTGACGATCGTGACTCCATAACCAATATTGAACGAAATCTATTAATAGATCGTCTTACCCACTTTATCAATTTAGGCTAAGGGCACTTACTTACACAGCTGTCTGCATCGGCGATTATTAGGTAAACTTAAAACGACATACCGGATACCATAGAAGCGCAGCGTGTTTGTCATCAACTAAAACTCTTAAAACACCAACCTAAGGAGCCAGGAGTCTTAGTTGGTCACACGGCATGGTAGTCTGGAATGTTGTCGGAGATTTTCTGTCTTTATTTGTGCCGACCGTGAAGCGCGGTAACCAGTGGCTTTGCTCCTACCTCCACCGTGTTTAAAAGCGTTCTCACACTATCTTGCCACATTCACGTTACGTAATAGATCTATTGCCGTAGGAATATAATGCAGTTTGAGTGTACGCCAACAACACGATGGTGATAGTTTGCTTAAACTGTGCATTCATGTATACACAATGGCAAGTTGCCGGATACGTTGTTCATATTGTCAGCAAACGCCCTCCTTCATTTTCTCTTTCTCATCCAAGCCGTCCGACGGGATTCTTTGAAGGACTTACCTTATTGCCATTTAAGACGCCCATATATTGTCTCTCAGAGCGAATAACAAAAGGCGGCGAGCTATAGCGAAAAAGTTTTCAGTTTCTACTTCAGAGATGTACAGTAACAGGCGTGGGTACACTGTTGGGTTCCATCAATGGTCATATTAACCCCCATTCTTACACAACCTATTTTGATGGAAAATTAGTCAGTCATGAAACTGGTTGGCGGATTCTGGTTTCGGATTTGCCTGCCACTGTGGCAAGCCACAGGACGCTTGCGCCTACACAGGGACCATGAATGACTTGCGCTGCACCACACACAGCACCATCCACACACTTCATATCCAGTGTAAACCCGAAGGAATAAGACCGGGAGGCATGTGGATGGGAACCACGTTTCATCAGCGGAGTCGGCCCACACTCCTTCACAGGCAAACACAAGCACGCTGTATTTGGGGAATCAAGTGCACACAAGGCGGTGGCTGGACCGTAGCTGGCTCCACACTGAGTGCATTGAACCAATTTTCGTGCCTAGAACGGTCAAAAGGACCGTGCACCCCGTCCTCTCTAGCAATGACCAACTGTCTCCTGGAACCAGTATGGACGAGGTAGTGAACGTGCACATCAAGCGCAGCCAACCGGAGATATCAAGCAACAGCCTATCACTTAAAACGACGAGATCAAATAGCATAAGTCGAATAATGCAATAAATGAGCGTATGAAATAAATTGTTTGCTAAAACCCGCTATGGTTTCAAGACGTTAGATAACATTTTAAGAAAATGTCACAAACACGCAAATGTTGTCAAATTTAACTACCATTAACTTGAGCCAGGTGTGAAAGTTAATAGAAGATATCCCACGTAGACCTTAATGAGACAATATAACAAACTGACCAGTTGAAATAGTGACCCGGTATACAAGCAAGCCGTAAGTAAATAGAAAGCAGCGCTTCGAATGCGCTTCTGAAGTGGGTACAGTGAAAAATGCTCGCGAACTTGATAAATTTGTCTATACTCAAGTTAAACGGGAATCCACAACCGTACTCCCCGAAAAGAACAACTTGTGCCAGGATTTACAGTGAACATATAATTTATATATCACTAATCCATTTTGACTAGAGTCAATTAACACAATTTTAGCACTGCGACTAAAGGTGAAATTCGCGAAAATCCCAAGCACTTTTCTCGAAAATGTTTACTTGTGGTAAATTTTGTAGAATATTTATTTATATTGCATAATCAGTTTGCTATAACATGTTCTACCTTGATGCTTTTACAGAGCGCAACATGTTGCTAAACAGCCAGCTAAAGTAAAAAAGAGTAGACAAAACTCTAAACTTATTGTTGCATGCGACCGGAGAGTGCAACGTTCTTAGGTAGGGAAAGGAAAACTGACAGATGGCGAAAATACTGCTCCGTGTGATGGATAGTAGTCTAACTGCCGCAAACATGGGGACAGTAAGTCAATGAGTTCTCATTGCGTGCTCATGAAAAAGGGGGCTGACGCGTCATAACTGTCATGGGTCGCAGTGTACAGTCTGCGCTACTAACTTCCATGTGATAAAGTGCCTCTCCCATTTGTTAGCAAAGGATTAGATTAAGTACATCCCCATCTCCATAAGTCGATTCATTTGGCGTCAAGGTAAAAGGAAACGTCACATGGTGTGGATGGAAAGAGTCTTTTGTTTTCAGGACCTGTGAAGAGAGTGAAATGTTCTTAATTAACTAGATAGACGCGTAACAAAATAACTCATCCTACGGATGTCCGAACTAATTCCCCTGTTAGCGAGATACCGCAGAAAACCTTGAGGGGTGTATGTGTCCGCACGGGAAGGCACAGGTGGCAAGCAAGGAATCACCTCTGGTTTTGCTCAGGCACCCGCTTCTAATTCACTAAATCTCTCGGGAATATGACCGCAATGAGTTGCTGGTACCTCAGGTGTCCAGAAGTTTGACCTGAATTCAAATAATAGAAGGAACTGAATGGCTTGGTTGCTGATTATATATACACATAACAATTGCACAAAAGATCGAAAATGCGGTAGTGGCTTACTTGCCTTGTAACCACACTGGCGCGGCCTTATGGGACATGGAATTACAAACGAAATATTTTTCGTGGAATCACCCAGCATGGAAGTAAGTTCCAAAAAGACAGTTATGGGGATGACTAGATCGCCTCCCTTTATAAGTCAGCTATATCGCCACCTATTTTCACTGCCAATCCCTGTCGATCACTCGGAAAAGTCTTTCAAGAATAGCCTCATACAACATGAACAATTATTTATCTGAGGCAATCCAGCTGCAAGAACTGACTAGACCACCCATTTGGACTACTCCTCGCCTTGTCGAAAAATGTGTTAATCATATATCCAAATGAGTTGCCGATGGTCATTCATACGAATGTAAATGATAATGTAGTCGAGGTGATCAGTTTGATTAGTTGAAGTGCAATTAACTGGACAACAAATTTCTTTATCACTGCTGCCAGTGCGTATTTACATAGTCCTGCAAATCACGAAGTAAATGGGGGTGTTCGATTAACTTAGTGCACCTTATGCATTCTTGGATTGCATTGATGGCTTAGATAATTCTTTTTGTATCTGTGAGGTGGAGATTTCCGATTACTGTCTAATAAACTGAAGATCATTGGACTTCGGTGCAAGAGGGAAAACATCTGAAGGTCATGAGAGGTGGATAGGCGACTACATTAGCAAGTAACCGAGCAACATAAACTCATATTTGATCATTACATTATGCGTATAAATCGTGGACTAATTCATAATTCGTAAAGCTAACGCTGCGCCAGCATCATAGGAAGTCTAAAACCGTGTTAGGATGTATAAGCAGCATTCGAATGCAACCAGCACGCGTGGAAAGCAATACACACCTATGGCAGTAAAAATGGTTGTATGTTCTCCTTAAAACGGACAACAAATGTTCACTGTTCGAATTTGCAAGAGCCTTCAGATCATAGAAAATGTTGACATTTTCCTGCAGTTCCTTATTGAGGACAGTCATAGTGCACATACACCTGCATATGGACATGGGTTGTCTAACCCGTGTCTAATTATAAATAAATAAATAAATAAATAAATAAACTATATATTTCTCGACGGTGCGAGACAGACAAATTGCATTGTCTGATCATTATACACACTACATTCGGATGGCGGATCAAAAATTTTACTTTCATAATTTTGATCTCAGAGAAGCATGGCAATGTGCAATTATTAAAAGGAGATAGAAAGTGCGGAAATTATAGCGTAGAAATCGATATAGACATAGCAAGCCTTTCGAGTAAAGGAATATGACCATCCGTGGAACCGCCTCCTGGGGGCCAAGCTTCCATGTGGAGTCCCTCGAAAGGTTTCATCCGCATTCCCATGCATCATCTGGTCATTTGTTAGGGTAGGATAAAAACAAGTGAGCCCGCATCATGTTGGCTGGTCTTTCTACCACCGTTGTAAGCAATAGGTTATTATAATGAAGATTCTTTTTTAGGGCCGCTGTTCTTTGTTATAGTCCGTTAATATGTAGACTCGTTTTTTGAGTCCAGCACCTTTTCCCGTCAGTCGGTTTGTGGCAATTCACTTTGTGTGGGTATAATTTTCTTGGGGGCTTCAATCCAGCACCTTAGGAGATCAGCCGAGGCCTAACTAACAGTGGAGAGAAAAGAAAAATGATAGAATTAAAACGAAAGTATCAAATGTTATATGCTTCTCTAGACTGAGAAGTGATCCGGCGATTGTCTGTGATACTTTGTACAGCCAGTCAAAGCAGACAAGGAAATAAATAAATAAATAAAGGCTTGTTTGTGGCAAGTACTTGCGAAGCTTTTTTAACCAGTGAGGTGCCTGTAGGATTTCCAGGTGAAACCAAACGAAAAAAAATAGAAATGGTAATCGAAGTGGGCTTTGCGGAGTATGGACAATTGCAGCGTGCCACTCGCGTGTCTTTTAGTAAGGGAAAGAAGTTAATTTGCAGTGTAGAACAAATGCCACGAGAACAAAGAGGAAATTCTGCGAAAAGTTCTCGCTTTGCTAAGCTCAGATGTAATGTGTTTGGAAAATTCGCGTTATGCGAATAATTAAATTAGTGACCCTGTTAACCGTGGTTAATCAATGGAGCCGGGAAAAAACGCGAAAGTATGGTATTTAAATCAAGTTGATGTTCATTTTCGTTATTTGCTCTCAGCATACCAATATCTCCTTCAAAGCTGTGAAATGAATGTAATGCGGTATGAAATCGCATTCCAGACTGAAGCTCACATATTACACTTGGAATCTTGTTCCATAATACGGAGCATAGGTTAAGGAAGAAGTTCTGCAACTGTCTAGTTCTTAGTTTTTTCACCAATACTTTGTTGTAGTTATTTCTATTGAGATACAGTACTGTTACTTTTAGTTGCGGTACCGGATTTAATGAATGCATTTTGCTGGTAAGATCATCAAAAAAGAAAAGGTAACTTTAATGAAGCTCAGCCACAATGGATCAAGTTACAACGCAGTGCATATATAGAAATAGGATAAAATAGAGGAATAGCCCGTGAGACGTTTAGAGAACGACCGTTGCACTCACTCCAGTGTTGCAAGGTCACTCCCATTGGAATTGTTATAGATTATGAAGCCATAATCTAGTAACGGTGGTGATTGCATTTTGTAAAATGCCTTAATTGATTCTTCAGAATGAATGTTTTGTACAGAAACCCGATGCATATGCGCGGTATGTTCAGCATGCCCAGCGATGTTTTGGGGAGTTTCGTGTAATGCATCCCTAGGTTACGGATGGTATCGCATTGAGAGAGTAACTTACCGTCAGTAGCAAGAAGACCTAGTGTAATTTTATATCTGTAGGTTACCAGGTGGCATTTTCAACGAAGAATGACATATTCCACTGAGAGCATCAGGAATCAGGCATATGTCATTCACGTCGGATTGCACTTAACAAATCACTGAGATCAGTGGGGTTAAACGTGTATACAAACGTTATGTCATTGGCAAATATAAAATTCTTACCAAGATGACCTCGACAAAAACGTCATTCAAATATACTAGGAGTGATAAAGGGCTCGGGACACTGCCTTGTATCACGCCACTAGTAACTGGCTCAGGCGGGCATGCCATATTTTGAATCTGAACAACCTGGGTACTTTTAGTGAGGTATGAATCGAATGACGACAACAGAGGGTTGTCTATACCATGTGCAGTTAACTTGAACAAGAGCGAAGCATGCTGTTTATCACACTTTGGCCCCGACACTGTCAGAAAAAGTGATCGACTAATTAAACTGACACGCGGGTAATTAATATATAAATCAGAGAGATACTATAAATAATTATCAATTCAGATTAACTTCCATTAATCGAACATGTTATCTAAAATTATTGTGAAATATAAACCCTTTGCATAATTTAACATCCAAAAGACTAACAGCCTGCTGTCGTTCTCATTTGTGCTTGGTTTGTTTATTCCCAAATTGGGGGACCAGTGGGCATCCAATTTTGAGAGAATCAGGGCGCATTCCCATTTTCCATATTGCATCTTGTGCACATATATGACATTCGAAACCAAATGATCAAGTTTCTTAAGAGAAATTCCACATCTGGACGAAAGGAGACAAATTACCTTCATATGATCACGTTAATTTATCAGTACAATAATAATTAATATTCCAGGTTCAATTTCCAGTACAATGGTTTGCGATTTGAAAGCTTGCGATAACTTATTGCATTCAATAGCTTTCGCACAGCATCCAAACCTATTCTTCAACATGCGTGCACCTTTGATGGCCAGTCAGCTAACAGACAAAACACGCCAGAAGCATTCATCATCAACTTTGTGATCAAACACATAAGCATAATGTGCGTAGATGACATACATGGACGCATTTTATTTCACAGGTTATAATAATAGTAATAATAAAGCTATATTTCTCTTGTGACCGATAAGCCGTGCATACAAAGGGACGGATGGTATTACATGTGCGACACGCTCCCGTATGTGGTTTTGTCACTGGTTGGATGTTATGCATGTATGTATTAGGTATTTTTGGAAACATCTTTCGGGGCTTTTACTTCGTTTCCTAGCAGCACAAGAACAATCTCTGTTTTTGCTTCTGGTACAGATCAGGGATACCATGGAGGCGGTGAGCTCATAGAAAGAGAAGAAACGTGAAAAGAGGATAAAGCAACACTCGTGCATAATGGCCTAGAATAATACAAGTTAAATTGTCTGTACTTGGTGTAGTTTTCCTCATACGCGATGGAAGCGAGAGTGGTAGGTTTACTCACCTGTTGATTGTTTTTCCGAGCTTGATTAAGAAATTGCATACGTTTCACCACCATGCGAGGTGGCATCTTCAGTGCAGTAATAGGCAGTGCTTTAGGGTTGCCAGCCGATTAATGTAGCATAGCAGACACATAGGGGTGATTTAATGAAGAGTGAAGTGCCTGGACATTACTAGAGCTAGATAACAAATTGACCCAAACGAACAAGTTTTAATGTGTGTTATGCAGTTGATGTGAAGCTAAGCGGGCTCAGCTGCTTTCATCTCAGCCTTCACTTCTAGGTGAAGCTTTATGGGTTGCTCAACCTTGTAACGTAAAATTGATGTTGAGATCGGACCACTAGATAAATTGGTAAATTGGTTAAAGTTGGATCTGTGAAATGATAGACACTTTTATAAAGGCATGATGAACAAATTTTGTGCATGTGCGAAATATCGAACACAGAATGATTTGGAAAGCATAGAAAGTGTTAACCGATTTCTGGCATAGATATAAGAAGAAAACGAAACTCACTGCATTAAAATCAAGAAGGCAGTCTAAGGAATGGTTGATATCGATGAGACATTGTGAAGTGCCCAGGGATAAGAGTCCAACAAGTTCAAAGCAAAGTGCGAAGTATTGTAAGACGGTTATACCTGGGACATTGGGACTTGCTTCTACGCGAAGTAGTCAATCGAGATTTCATCCGCTCCACCGCATTCTATCTGGTGAATAAGCTCGATGAGGGCTCAGCCAATCTGTTTGTTGCGACGTTCAGCCCCATCGACTTATTGTATTGGCTTAGAGGTAAGCTAGCCACGACCGCTTTTGCTTAACATTTGGGTTTCTTATTTCGGAAGTTGGTCACTCAACCAATCACCCCGTTCGTCAACGAACGCTTTTGTGCGTGTGCACATGATGACCCAATTTACCGGAGACGGTGGAATATGTCACTAGGTGTGAATCCAGCACTTGAGAGTGCACTGATTTTCTGGGTTCAGCATACTTTATATTTACCAGGGGGTTATTGGTTCTTTGCCTTTTGTGGGTGAACATATTACTTGGAAGTTTCATTCCATCATTTAAGGAGAAGGGCTCAGCTGTGATCAACAATGAAGGAAAAACAAAAATAAGAATACGGTGAATTAAGATAATGATAAAGGGATAGAGTTGTCAGGGGACCATTCGCATTTAATCTCCACACCGTGCTTGAGAGTATGACGATGGGGGTGTAAGAGTAAAATGAGATTTCTCAGCACGTAATTCTGTGACTGTTGTTGTTTCAAAAGGATACGATCAATCGGAGTAAAGGCAGTGTAGCAACAAAGGATGGCTGCCATGTCCGACTGTTTATACCTATGATTATGATCAATCACTTGATAAAGAATGGACACTCGGTTGATCCGAACTTCCAAGGGTGCAATTAAAGCGTAAACCCAGTGAAAATGGGTTGCATTCGCATTATTTAATTTTCGAGTTAGAGTTTCAGCGCAACTGTAGCCTTAATTAGTTCCGTGTGTGTTCCTATTCGTGGGAACGCATCGGACAGGTGCTCTATAATTCATTTTGTGGATACAAACATAACGGTTGCTGCCGCAAGACATAACTTCATCAACTTTTAGATTGTAGCACTGTCCAATATTGCAGTTTTGTGACGACCTGATTAGCCACTCTTTGGGAGAACATTTGAATTTGCACCCACAAACGCAATACTTTCCACCGACCACCTGTGACACTGACCAGTTTGATGGATAGGGCTGCGTAATCACCTGGTAACTGCAGCATCTAATTTGCCAAAATCGTGGTTGTCTTGTGAAACGTTTGAAAGCAGTGATACTCGTAGTTCACTTGTTCAACTCGCCACTTGTTACACTCTTTTCATTTAAGTACGTACCGGCTGTTGTTGCCGAGTGATTAACAAGTACGCAGAGAGAACCTAAGAACCTAAGAAATGAGTACCTACGAAAAACCGTATGCAACTGTTCGTGAACTTGATATTACGATCCTACGGATAAAACCCGGTAGACCCTGAATCGCGCTGATTGTCAACCTGACGAACACCTACGAATTCACACCGTCTGCTCCCATTGTACGGCAGGCATGATCGACACCCACGCTACATTTGGGGTCTTTCGACAATTGGTTGCTCCGAATGCTCACATAATACTATTGTTGAACGTTTGAGCATCGCATCGCAGCTGCTCCTGATACTTGGCCAGTTTGTTTCACAAAACACAGTCGTTTATCCGAAGTAGAAATCGAACATCCGGACCGCATATGATGCGGCTAGGCATGCGTGAAGTGAACAGGCTGTCCCGAAATCCAGAGCGGCTATGAGACCTAGTGCTATTAAATTAATATTCCTGTGCATGGGACCGAAGCGGCTCACTAATATTACCATATACGAATGCTGACACCTTTCAGAAATTGAAACCTTGTGTTCCCACACTCAGCATGACAGTCAGAGTATTGAAGAACAGCATGGGTCCTGATGATGCAGTAGACCTGGACTTCCCTATGGAACATCCACACACCCACACTTGAATGTCCAACGCCAGAGACTACGCAATCACGTCTAATAATTACGTACTCCTGGAACCTATTACAATAAGTCGATGGGGCTGAACGTCGCAACAAACAGATTGGCTGAGCCCTCATCGAGCTTATTCTAAATGAGATTGGATGAATAAACGGTGTCTACCTTATACACGTGTTACCATTACCCACAATGCGCCCTCCAGATCAAAAACCACTAAAGGTCCCTCTGTATTTCGTCCCTCGGTGCTCTCAATGTGATGGAAGCATCCGTCACTATGACTTTAATTGACCAGCTGTAGAGCTGTGACATCGTGGCTCCTTAGCAGCTCGGGTTCTGTTAACATAGGTCAGCATTAGAGCTTACTAACTATGTGCGGTAGTTGGACTGAAACTATGGAAGGAGGAACAGGAAAAGTTGTCGTTTACCTGCACTTTTCCAAGGTCCTCAATAACCAGCATCCACACATTCTTCTCGGAAGGAGCCGAACCTACAGAATCAGTGATCGGGTACTTGAGTTATCTGGAACAGCTATTAGCCGCTGGAACCGCAGTTTATAGTCCGAATCACCTTGGCTGATCTAATTCCTGTCTAGTTCTGAGTACCAAAATATAAAGTGTTTGAACCGCATTGGTTCCTTGTGGCAGGTAACGAGCTTGCACGTATGGGAGCCGCAAATCTCTCCTTTATGCTGAACATGATAAGGTGAGGTCAAGTGAAAGTTGGACGGATATTACGGATACTCTCTCAAGAATATGGGCTTATGTAGTCCGTCCAAATGTAAAGAGGCCTACATACGTTATCGACTAAGAATAACATACATGCTTGGAGACGTTTACATACATGCGGTCTTCCTGGAGCACCACCTCTGGGACAAATTTACGACTGTGTTGAAAACCAGGAGAGCAAATATCGGTCTTTTGCGGAAGGCAATCAAGCTGTCTGAACCGTTCGTCCACATGATGATGATTGGCGGCATCCGGTTTCGGATTTGCCTGTCACTGTGGCCAGCCACAAGACGCCTGCACCTACAGAGGGACCATGGATGGCTTGCGCTGCACCACCCACAGCTCCAACCACACACCCCATATCCAGTGTAAATCCGAAGGAATAAGACTGGGAGGCATGTGGATGGGAGCCACGTTTCATCAACGGAGCCGGCCCACACTCCTTCACAAGCAAAATCAGGCACGCTGTAGTTGGGAATCAAGCGCACACAAAGCGGTGACTGGACCGTAGTCCGCTCCACACTGAGTGCATGGAACCGCTCTTTGAACCTAGCGCGGCCCCAAGGACGATGCACCCCGTCCCCTCCAGCAACGTCCAACTGTCTCCTGGAGCCAGTATGAACGAGGTAGTGGGTAATAGACAGGTAGGCACCTTGTCAACATACACATCAAGCGCAACCATACCAGGGATATCAAACAACAGCCATTCACTTTAAACGACAAGCTGATATTAAATAAATCCAATAATGCATACAGATACGGTGGCATAACTCTTCGCTAAATTACCATACGAAGTAATTTGGTTAGCAACAAATCCGTGATAAGTAAGAAATGTCCACAAGTTACTTAAAATGCTACAAACGCAACAAAATTACCGAAGATAAGCGCAATTAGTGTAAGCAACGTGGCCAGTTAATAGAACATTATTCAGGTAGGTAGAACAAACCAAATAAAGTGGAATGAAATATGTCCCGATTAAAAAGACCTAGTTTACGTGTAAGTCGGTTTAGCTCAACTGCGGTGAAGAAGCCTCAATAATGCAACACAGCTGCTAAATACGTACCTGAGGCTCCTTGAGGAATGCACCATTCCGGTCTGACAGTCCAGTTAGAAGCAAGGTCACGCAGCGCTCGGTGTTCTACAAAGTAGAACGCTCAAGGACGTCTAGGGATTCTTCCTTCTTCGATAGCATTTAGGTTTTATCCGTTATTCACCTTTGCTTCCCTGTATCTTCTGTTTACCTGCGGTTGCGTTGGATACGTCCTGCGTTACATTAATTTAGGCCACATTCCAACCGTTTACTCAGGGGTTATTTTCATTTCACTAAACCACGCGCGAGCCCTATCAATTGGCGTTGCATTTATTATTGGATATCCTTTTTACTCAATTTACTACGGATTTATCCAATTCACAAACCAATTTTGCTAGGTTGTTTATCTGGAATACTTCTTGACAACGATGTTGTCAAGAAGCTGGACGCTCGTTAGGCGGAAGCCTGTATCGTCCACGGATTTTGACCTGACCTATTGCGTTAACATTTTAAAATACATGCTCAATATTGATCCCCATCCGCGTATTATTCAGTAAGCCCACAAAGTACGCAACACTTTTAAACGAGTAATGTCGAAATATACTGGTAAATACAGAAAACACCGTGCTGGCTAGCAAGTAAGCCGTAGACGTTGCTCAGTTGACAAGACCAATTTCAATGAGCTTGTCCAAAAATATTTATTCACTCCTCGGCAAAATGACGGAGTTTACCACTTTTATACAGCGAACTGAATATTCGAATGCATACGTTTTGATGCTTTAATCAGTCCGGTTACATGCTGATCTAGAAGACAATGTTTTTCAATATACTGGTTAGCTTCCCATCAGATTCGACCTACGTTCACCAACGCTGGTGTAATTCGTCATCCATAGCTTTTACCTACTCAACTGTCGCAGTCAGCTGCTATTTGCTTGAATGTAAGCCAATATTTTATGGGCTTATATTACTGTTATTATTGGGAATATATACGTATCCTCCGATACACAAACATCCGAGTTAAAAACTATTGCAGATGATTTTCCTCGGCGTTACTGTCTAAACTTGACCGCTCGGTCCGTGTTATCGCTGGGGACTTCAATAAAATTGGTACCTCCTTCACGTAGACACTTGCTTTAACTAAAATAGTGGTCATTCCGACCAGACTCGAAGCGCAGCTAGATTTTGTCTTCACAAATCTTGCTTGGCTGTTTGCCGCAAAGAAACGTGTCCCACTCGGTAATTCCGACCATTGGTTCATGAAAGTGTGCTCCGTCGTTTCTGGTAAGACTGACTCCAGGCCAGCGAACCCTTTAAAACTGTTAAACGACGAGATCATTTATCATCAAACATTGCTAATCCCCAGGAAATGCTGAATTCTACTGATTTTACAGTTTTTCGCGACGAAGACCTGTCTGTCTTGTGAGATCATTTCACTGAACATCTTAACTTTTGCTTCACTCCTTGCTGTCCCCTTGAAACCATCTACTTACGAGGCGATAGATTCTCTTCATCATCAAGCAAACAACTTAGCAGGAAAAACGAACGAGCTTAGAAATGTAAAATGACTGCCTGTGTTAAACAACTCACTTTAGTAATCAAAACTAAGATTACACGACGAAGTAATTTGTACGTCGAAGCCATTTTGTGCAACCATAACTGCCGAGACCCATGGAGACTTGTAATACAGCTATGCGGTAGTAGCTGCACTAAGCAGATTGGATCTGCAAATGTACAGAAACGCAATTCTGAGTTCTGTTCTTCTTCAGCGGCAGCATCCACCACCCTTTTATTCTCACTCTTCCATTGTTATCTGGCTCTGGTTCAAAATTTGTGTTCCAACACGTTGAAGTCAACCGTGACTCAGTAATCTGAACTCAAGGAGGGCTAGTGGACCCGATGCTATTTAACCATTTGTCTTGAAAGAGTGTGCTAATACCCTCATCATGCTCTGACTTATCATTTTAATCGGTGTTTATGCAGGAGAATTATTAACGATATTTGGAGGCCAGTCAGGATAACGCCCATACAAAAGAAGGGATCCACGAAATTCCGCTTGATGGCCTGTACATCCGTCATACTGAAAGCCTTTGAGCGATTGTTTGTGCCTTGGAGCCCAACAAGCACACCAGCCGTAGACTTAT
The DNA here is from genome assembly GCA_944474145.2 of Dicrocoelium dendriticum. Taxonomy (NCBI): domain Eukaryota; kingdom Metazoa; phylum Platyhelminthes; class Trematoda; order Plagiorchiida; family Dicrocoeliidae; genus Dicrocoelium; species Dicrocoelium dendriticum. The sequence continues at coordinate 11,770,175 of OX104065.1, read as the reverse complement.
CTCAGTTAGCATACAGACCCGGACTTTCCACCTAAGTTTTCATAGCGTACCTTCTTTTCTCTTTATAAATCGAAATGCTTCCAAATTCTCCCAAGTTTATTGGATGCAAGTACGCTGACGACGTAGTTTTAGGCAGCTTTGTTCCAACTACTGAATTATGAAGCGCTCTGCAAATCGGTCTGCACAAGCCTCAGTAGTAATCGTCATCCCGATCCTTAACTCAAACTCTTTCAAATACGGCGATGTAAATTTCTATTTTCTTTCACTGACAAACGGCTGACTGTGGCAAACACTCTCCCGCCATGGTTGTAAGCATCCACAATATACCCAGTTCGTCCACTATTAGGTGTCTTAAGTACCTTACGATCCATCTTGGTCAACACACGTTGACGAAATGTTCCGCAAGGTGCGAAAATTATCATTCTATGCCAACAGACTCAAAATGCTGTTAGTACCCTGCTCTTTAATTTTTAACTTCGTGCTTGCCTGTATTCTTCCCCGTTAGTTATGTTGCTCATCTAGCATTTTTCCTGGTATTCTACACAAAGATTTCACCCTAATGTTGAGTTCCATTAAGCTCATCTCCAAGCGTAGTGGATTGTCCAGAGATTCGCTGGTTGACTTCATCATTACTAAATACCTTAATGCATGTGACCCATTGGATTTCTACAGGTTATTTATGAAGATCTGGTGAAAATGATGACAGCAAAGTGACTGGCTCGTCTCTTCGTCGTAGTTCGGAGATCCCGTCAGCATCCTAGGTTTTTCAACTTTGGATCAGCCCAGACTACGTGTGCGTGCATGACTAACGTGCCTGCTGTGCAACCACCCGCTTTGATTGTGACTGCTTTTATCCTCGTTTACTCAATTAAACGACCTCATTGTACTGCTTTGCATGTATTGACCATTGTTTACTGTCTTGTTCCCTCTCCCATCAACAGTTCGCACTTGTTCTTAGACTCCGCAATGAGGTTATTCTCTCGGCCCATGTAGATTTTCCCTATTTGCTAGTAATACAGCATAACGAACTGTCCCCACCCCATACTTCAAGGTATAGATATCTTCTTACAATTTCATGACACCTGGGCGTAGAGTTTCTGTGTCGATTTATCGCGACGCCCGGTCAATCTACGATGCTACTAACTACCAAAGGGACATTTTTAACTGGCACCTTGACACACGAGCTGGACACGGATTACTACAAATCGATTGCACTTTTTGCTACAACGATTGCAGTCATCTTAACTCAGCTTTCCGGCCTTGAACCCCACTCAAACTTCAGTGGTACCGGTTTTCCTTAGTCGCGCTTTGTGTTGTCCGCCACGCGTTGTGCCTGAACCTCGCAGTGCTGTACGATATCGGGGGCGTCCCCAAGTTGCGAATCGGGGAATGCCTTCGTTATGAAGGTAACTGTTACCTAGGTCTCGTTTACTCCGTAATGCAAGATGGATAAGCAGTCACGGTTAATCAGTGACCGCATTTGAGAGCTTGAGGAGTTTTGGGTTGGCCATTTGGTTCTCCATTAAAATTCCAAACCAATGTGACTAACTACAGGATTACTATTCACTCACCCCTAACCAAACGCGAATGCCTAACGGAGGCCGGATGACCAACATTGTTGGCCACCGACTTCTGCGTAGGATGCCAGCAAATACTAAGGTGTATGAGCCACCTGGCCTTCTTCGCATTCAGCGGATGATGTGACGTTCCGGGAAACGTCTTCGAACTTCTGGGTTGCCGTAGGCGCGATGTTCCAGTACTCTGACTAGTTTGTTACTAGTGGAAAGTTGTGTCACCGGCTCCTTGCATCATGCGATTTACGTTAATCGCCTCACTACCTTGCGAGTCAGGTCGTTAGGGCTTTGGGTTCCGAGTGGGGTCATCTAAGCCGAACCCTTTCCTCTATCTGGGCAACAGGGTAGCTCCACACCCACACAGCACGCATGTGTTGTGGCACTCTGCCAACTGCATATTAGTCAAGTGTTGAGGTTATATATAAATCCATATATATATATATATATGCATATGCTGAGGCTGATATCGCATTCATGATGCTTCTTCACCACGGTTACGCTAAACCTACTTACATTTACACCAGGTATTTTAAGCCGGATAAATTTCATTCCACCTTATTTGCGTTGCTCTGCCTACCTGAATAGTCTTCTATTAACTGACCATGTTGCCTACGCTGATTGTTAACTTTATTGTGTTTGTAGTGTTTTAGGGGGAGTTGTGGATATTTTGTACTTATCGCGGATTTGTTGATAACTAACTTAATTCATATGCTAATTTATCATAGCGTTATGTCGGCATAGCCGTATTCCTTAATATATATATTTTTTGATAATGTCATTTCAAGTGATTGGCTGTTGTTTGACATCCCCGGCGTGGCTGCGCTGGATGTGCATGTTGACAAGTTGCCTACCGGTCTATTACCCACTACCTCGTCCATACGGGCTCTAGGAGACGGTTGGAGGGACTGGGTGCACGATCATTGTGGTCGTTCAGGCCTGGAAGGGTGGTTCCATGCACTCAGTGTGGAGCGGACTACGGTTCAGCCACCACCTTGTGTGCTCTTGTTTCCCCAAATACAGCGTGCTTGTGTTTGTCTGTGAAGGAGTGTGGGCCGACTCCGACGATGAAATGTGGCTCCCATCCGCATGCCTCCCGGTCTTATTCCTTCCGGGTTTCACTGGATATGTGGTGTGTGGATGGAACTATGAGTGGTGCAGCGCAAGCCACCCATGTTCCCTCTTTAGGCGCAGGCGTCCTATGGCTTGCCACAGTGCCAGGCGGATCCGAAACCAGATGCCGCCAATCAATGCATGTGACAACTTGCAGTAAATGTTTTAACTGACCCTTTGCATCCCTTCACGTCGATTTATCTTAAGCCCTCTCCTGCTCATCTACTCGCTCAAAATTTAGGGTTTTGTTTCCTCGCACAAAATGTTAGCACAAATCTATCTCACCATATTTATACCGTATTCGTGTGAACTCCAAGAAACTTATGAGCACCACGCGTGAACGCTTACTTGTGTGATGTGCATACGAGAGTTCTTCTTTTTACGCTTTCATTGCAATTCCATGCCTATGTTACGCCTCACAACATCCGCAATGCTAGCTTAAAAATGCTCAAAATGCTGCCAGTCGGGCTTATAGAACCTATTTTGACTTGATTTGACGTGAGCTGAACAGCCCCATTCTATCCGATATAACCAGGTGCACTTATATTTCCCCGGTTGACTAACTGCAAGATGTTCCTCCTTTTGTCACTTGTGCCTATTGCGCACTTTAATTAGCTTCATAAATCACGGTCGCTTTTGTGACAGTACCTTCCACTGTTTGTACATCATATCAGGCGAGTCAACAGAAGAAAAGCGTTTTCAACTGTCCCTTGACATTGTTACGTGATACCTATCTGAGAGATGTTCAAAGGACGTCGTTGAAACCCCAATAACCTCCATGACGTTTTAATCTTTCGAGCTGCCTGGATTATCGATCATGTATCGGTTTGATTTTTTTCCAAATTTTCTCCACTACCTTTACTGACCAGTACTGAATCCAGCAGGTTCCTGGCTGTTGAATGTACTACGTTTCCTTTAGGGGGTAACAAAAAGTACCCCGCTTGAAGCTAATGCTATCTTTTCAAATCACTGTCATGTAGATTGAAGCTGCCTGTATGGATTTCGTGTAGTGTCTCTCTACCCTTATAAGCTAGCATATCAAATGGGTGTTCGATATTGCAGACTTAACCATTTGATTTGATCAAATGAAGAAAGTCCCGTGTGAAAGAGGCAAACAAGATCCAGTTTGCAGTACACCAGAGAATTAAAGCCATATGAATCCCAATCCTATTCTGAACCAAAACTAGCATTACCGTGCTACGGCTTGAATTATAGGCCTATGAAGAATCATGGCTGATGGATTGAATGACCTCAACGCACTGAACACAGGTCCAACCTACCACTTCAAGGTCAAAGTTTGACCACTTGCTGCACCTTTGTCATCGAGGTCAGAACGGTGCAATAAACCATACGTATGGTTGGCGGCATCCGGTTTCGGATTTGCCTGTCACTGTGGTCAGCCACTGGACGCCTGCGCCTACAGAGGGACCATGGATGGCTTCCGCGGCCCCACCCACAGCTCCATCCACACACCCCATATCCAGTGTAAACCAGAAGGAATAAGACCGAGAGGCATGCGGATGGGAGCCACGTTTCATCAATGGAGCCGGCCCACACTCCTTCACAGACAAACACAAGCACGCTGTATTTGGGGAATCAAGTGCACACAAGGCGGTGGCTGGACCGTAGTCCACTCCATACTGAGTGCATGGAACCATTCTTGGAGCTCAGCAAGGCCACAAAGACCGTGCACCCCGTCCTCTCCAGCAATGACCAACTGTCTTCTGGAGCCAGTATGGACGAGGTAGGGGGTAATAGACCGGTAGGCACCTTGTCAACATGCACATCCAGCGCAGCCACGCCGGGGATGTCAAACAACAGCCAATCACTCAAAATGCCGATATCGAATAAAGTAAATGCATATGACGACACAAATACTCGCTAAATCAGCATATAGAAGAAACTGGTTAAAGGTGATTCCGCGATAAGTACAAAACATCCGGACGTTATTTAAAAAATACCATGTGATAAAATTACGCAAGTTTACCACAATTTGCATGAGCGACGTGTGCAAGTTGGGAGAAGATTATCAAGTACGCAGAACAAACCAAATAACATGTAATGTACTTTATCCACATTAAAAAGACCCAGTTTAACTGTAAGTTGGTTTAGTCCAACTGCGGTGAAGAAGCATCATGAATGCAACACCAGCCTCAGCGAGGGGCACAAAACCACAAATATATACGTGTTGTTTATTCAGCCACTTAAGCTGGGTTTTCGTTCATAGCGTGTATTAACAGAACGTCGGACAACACGTAGGTAAGCCTCAGTGAGACTGAGCAACTGGTCACTTCGGTGCCTGCTATCTCTATCTGATGAGAGGAAATAACCTGCAAACCCGTCATGGATTGCAGTGTTTTCAGGCGGGCAACACCCAATTTGCATCTGCTTCAATGGCTACGGTCCTAGTGATCGAATGACCAACGGTCACTTCAATGGGAATCGTGATCCACTTTGAGATTGCTCGGCACAATCAATCCACACAACGTGTACTTCAAATTGACCCTCCAACTGGTCACTGACTTTGCTTAAAATTGATCGAGCGACGAATGTATTTATATAGAAAGCTACACCACGCCCCATTGAGAGTGCCAAACTCTTGTTTACTGGCCTCCTTTGAATGGTCACATTGGTTCAGCTGCTTTGTTTTGTTACATTTGTTTTTGTCTGGACAATTAAAGGAATGCGAATGTAGCGCGTGCAGGTTTTCGGCTTCTGCTGAGTGAAAATACAATTTCCAGCTTCGCTTTCACGGAACTATTAGCAAGCGGATCCTGCTGTTCGCGAAAGTTTCTGCCAACTCAACGGCGGTTGAATTTGAGTTGACGGTAATACACCTTACATATGAAAGACAAACAGACACATGACCTAGTATGCTCTCGTATGCTGTTTTCTTCCTAATGTGATAAGTCGAGCGGCCAGCTCAGTTGTCTACAGTGATTGCGGAGAGCACATCGGTCAAATACTTTTAAGTCAACGGTTTCCAGGGATTTCTGTAGCTGTGATGGTGAACAGCTAATGGACGGCGGCACCTAAGGTGCGTGCATCTTGCGCAGTTTTTCGGAACAGTCAACAGATCATTTGTGCTGAATTTAGTGTTAACCGCAGTGATCATGCAGTCAATAATTTGAATATCATCTGCCATATTAAATATCGGAAAGAGAACCCTGAGATAATGCTTTCCATTGCACGCTACAACCGTTTAGGCAAACTTGTCTGTGACAGCCTGGTTGCTTATCGCCGAAGACCCCCGGAAGTCGTTTGGCTGGAATTCGTCAGCAGATTCAATAGACGGAATAACGCTGTTTCGGACAGAAGGGTATTAAATTGGTCTAAAACCATGTCTTTTGTAAAGAGCAGAGAACGTAAATGGATGACTGTGCTCAGCGCAGCGCAGTCCGGCAAGCGTATAGATTGTAGCCAACATCAGAAACTTGAATCAAATACGTAGACCAGCGCATCCACTGCACTCAACTGTTCAGACAAGGCATCGTCGACTACCAACGGAACACTGCAAAAGCCTTCAGCACTAAATACTAACTGCTGTGTATGCACCTTACTGAAATTCGAAAGGAGAGGCAGGGCTTTCCTCCACTCGGAACGGCTGATATCCCAAAAATGGCTACAGCATCGGCAAACGCGCGGCGAGCGCAATGTATTGCCACCTGCTAGACGGTCATACCAACAAGTGATATTCCAGCGTTAGTTACACCGCTTAGACTCACCTGCATTGGTTCTACCACAGAAGTTGGATTCAGACGCTGACGCACCTGTTCAACCACATCTCCGCGGTGTCGATATTATACCACCAGAAAACAGAGCAATAATATTACCACTGGCAAATCTTCGTTTCAGTGCTGTCACCGTTGTTTAGAGCGGAGTCGGGTTCCTACTGTATGGAAGATTGGAATTAGAACTCCCACTCACCAAATGGCAACAAGCCTGAACCCTCAAGCCACCAGTCAACATCTCCTCTACTTGTACTGTCCATAGTGATGAATTCCACCATTACCGAAGCATTGGTGTGCTATCTGAAAAACTGCAACAATATGGTTCTCGAGCAACACGGCTACTGTCGACAGTGATCGTGCACAATGAATGTGATGATAGCATGGAGCAGTTGGGCCGAGTAAGCTGGTGTTACAGACGAGGTTGAAGAGAACTACTCGCAATCGGCGAAGGCATCCGATAGTCTAGATCATCGCAATCGCCTTACGAAGCTCAAGTATTTGGGACTCTTCTTGAATTGGATTGTCATGTTTCTCCTCAAATGGCTATTTTTGATCAGATTTCGGAGATTTTCATCTTACTCCATGTAAGTCGAGTGTTGTGAGTCAAGACCCAGTTCTAGGGTCAGAACTGTTTTCGATATTTTTAATGACTTCGCACAGGCAATTTCTTAAAGTTTCTTGCTGTTTGCAGACGACAAAAAGGCATGCTTCAGTAATATGTTGAATGCTTCATTGCGACCTAGATATGGTACTTTTTAGTCAACCTGAAGGTTCGTGTACTTCAACTTAAGTAAATGTAAGGCACTCTCCATACAACTGTACAGCGCTTAGTCCTACGCGATAAGGCGGCAAGTACTGCAACGATCTTCTATCGCACTTGACCTGGAAGTACTAATTCAGGATGATTTGGGTCGTTCCATGAAATCTGAAATCGTATGGATATCTGGCAACCAGCACCTCTGTACTGTTGCGACAGGTGTCCTGAGTAACAGACAGATGCCCGATGCTCCCATTTTGAATAGACAATCCATGCCTGGTGGCCGTGGTTCACACATGACCCCACTGCACAGGCTCTCAAATACGTCACTGGAATGCCTAATCTCCCATCCGAGGAGAGGGTGAAAGGATTAAGAGCATTCAGCGGACGGCGCCCAGATAATGGTATACTGCAATTCAGTAGTAATGCAAAATTGTGAGATCACCTCCCAGATTTGGCGGAATCATGCAGCCGTCTAGAATACCGCAGAAATTTTATTTCCTATTCGCGTGTGTCACCCCTGGAACGCTCTCTCCGAATCCGTCTTTTCTGCACCGATATCACTCATATTAAAAACAACGGTTAGGAGACGCAATCAGGCATTCGCATTTGGTTAGTTAGAGTTATCCCTCTGTTCAACTGGTAGAATCATCTTGACATTTTATTTATTATTAATTAAAGTTGTGATGCAGCTAGCAATGCAGCACTTAATTAGAACCGTCAAGTATAAGCTCCTTTTTTCGTTTTTTCCTAACTGCATCAGACCACCTAATGTAACTGGCAAAGCAATGCTTCTTGACTCGTAGTAAGCCAGTTTCATTGTGTACATTGTGGTTAATGAACGGGGATGTCAGGTAGAGAAAACGGCTGTTCTACCTAACAACTACTGTGTACCTGACTCTTCTCCTACGCACCTCTATGTGCTGTCTCCATACACTGTTTGTTGAGGCAGATTTAGACACATTTGGTTTCGCAACATTCTGCTAATCACAAGCGTGAGCTACACCACGCTGTAAGCTGACTACGCTTTCATCTTCGGATCCCTAGGGGGCGCGTATAATCAATTCCAGGTAGTTTCCTACTTTATGACAGATCCATTATTACACAGCGCAGGGACTTGTTTGATCGAGTTTCATCCAACTTCTCCCCTACCTGATTCCCACATCCGGCTAATATCGACCGTCCGGTATGCACATATTCATAAATTATTCAGTCGATATATTCAATGGGAGGGTCAAATGCAAAGCCAAGTTGGGGGCATCTAGCTGTTGGATCATCTGCAGCGTAATCCATCTCCGGTCAGCTTTGGCCCTGCATGAGGAGACGAAACTGAAAACCTTGGAACCGTTATTGCAAACTAACCTGGTGTTTTCAAAATGTTTGCACTCCAAGCTGGAAGGGCAGCCGCATTAATTTAGGTTATGGTGACTGAGTAAACAGGACAAGAATGTGGCTGTCAAGTGCGCTGCAATTCCTTTTGAAAAGAATGTTTCGCTGATTTATAATTTCAGGGGTTAAAATTCCTGTATCACACAAATGTCCTCTGTCAATGTATCAAAGGAGCACTCCGTATAAGGTGATTGTATTTGATCAACTGTGTCAATTACAAACTCATATCCAGTGCGGCACATGATGGGCAAGACCTGGACTCGGTAGAGATCGTAACACGACTGTCTAGGGACTTGTGATCAATACAACAACACATCCATTGCCATACATAAGTTAGCACGATTCATCGAAGAAGAGTAAATTATGCATCACGGGGGGATCGCTATTCTTTTACAGACGGAAATGTGTCTACTGTAATCAACTGCGGCATAGATAAATAAGTATTTTTCAAAGAATCAGCGTTACAATTTCAACCAGTAATGTACTGGGCATCGTTGAACTGACTGGTTTCAAGATGGCTTTAAAGGTGTGAAGTTTCCTAGGCATGTACTAATAAGCGAATAAATAAAAGAACGTTTTACTCTCGGCACTGTGATAAATGCGCATCGGTAAGATGAACACTGAACAATGAATTTATACGGGTTAAGAAGCTTTGCTTTACAAGTCCACTTGGATAGTTGGTGGGGATATCGATAAAACAATAATGCTAATAATGACAGTAAAACAGTTAGTACTTTAAATATGAAAATTAGGACTTGTCATTTGCTCCGCCGTTGTCTTGCAGTCAGCTTAGATTCACTGCACCCGCAGTTAACGTCAAATAATTCCATGGTAAACTCCAGATGTAGGACTGAGACGTAGTGATAAGTGACAAAGTGTAAGTAGATGGTTGCATCAGCCAACCGGCTTATAAATACTGTTATTGTCGGTGCAGAGACAACCAATTCTGGGAGAGCATACCACGGTTGACAGACACGAATGGAAAAGAAATTTCTGCGGTACTTCAGGCGGCTATACTGACGGCGACTTTCAATGCGTGGCCCCTCAGTGTTGTATTGCTGCTGAGTTGCAGTAATGCGCTGCACACATGTTGTGGGTCTCGCAGAATCAATTTTGCTATAATCAGGTTGCTGCGTAGTCTGTGATAGCTTTCACTGAACACCCCAATCGTTGCAGCCTTTCCTGGTATGAACGATTGAGCATTCCAATTAAGTTCTTAGATGTCCAACGTTGCGGCTGATTCAGTTTATTGGGGTCGTGTTTCAGTCATGAATGCCAGGTTTGAATTGCCTATTCCACATGGGGGCGAAGATGAGCACTGAGCATTTGTCGAAATATGGAGCTGTTTATTTGTCCAAACGCCCGTCGCAACAGCCCGACGTGTTGATTCTCAGTCTACGAGGCCGTTTCGGATTGCCTGGAGCAAACTAAGTCATTATGATCCAGGACACCCAAGTCACCTTCGACAGTTCTTTGTCGCAGTACGTTCGTCCCAAGCAGGTATGAGGGGTTGCTCTGATGTCGGATGGAAACGTCTTGCATTTACTGACATAAAAATGCAGTAAATTTTGGGTTGACCAGTGATGACCTTCACCTGAATACTGCGTCAATTCTTGATATCGTCGGCAAATATTGGGAAGTTTGAAAAGATTACCTGTGCGAGGTCATTAATAAACACCAAGAACAGACGTGAACCTAGTACTGAGCCTTGCGTCATACCACAATCGACTTGTATGGGGTCCGACAAAGGACTCCGAACTCCGATCACTAGTTGCCGTTGGAGTAGAAAGTTGGCAATCCAGCTTAGAACAGGGTCACCGATGCCATAAGAATGGACCTTAGAGAGTAGTATCCGATGGTCTAGACTGGTGGTTTCCAACCTTTTTTAAGGTCCTTACCCCAAAGCGGATTCACTTTAAGCAGTTACCCCCAAACTTTCTAAAGCCAATTAACCAGCAACTACTGCATTTTTTCACATTATGGCAAGTGAATACCATATGTAATTACTTTCGATCATGCAAATAAACGAGACCCACCATTGTAATGGGAAGAAAATCGATGAATTTCTTTCATTAAATACCGCGTTCAAAGTATCCTTACAGATGTCCTGAACGCTACTTTGATGGTTCTGTTAGAAAGCGATATCACACTTATCCTTAAGGCATGTTGCTGTACACCGGCGATTCTTAACATTTTTGAGGCTGTTGCAAATGCGGTTTGCTATAATCAAACTGCCCCCAACTTCCGTTTCAAACGCTAACTGACGAATAACTATCACGCTGTTGGCTTCTAAGTGCCGGAACTGATGGCTATTTGGAATAACTCTAGATCAGTAAAAGTGAGAAAACAGTTGTTTGGTACAACCTTGTGTGTAATCAAGAGGCGCCATACATCAATTAAACGGTTGACATTGCTTAGTGCTAACAATTTCTGGTGTATTTGCTTCAATTTCTGCTGATGCACATTGGAACTCGTGCTCCAGGTTCATTCGACTCCTTGCTTTTGTTTTCATTGAAACCATTGTCGAAAAGCCACTTTCACATCTATTAGTTGTTGCAAATTTGATCAATATTCTCAATGCTCATTCCGATAGCAATGGATGCTCACGCCTATCTTTGTCCAAAGTGCTATCAGTGGTGTGCTTTGGAAATCTATTTTTAATTATTTTATCTTCTCGCATTCCTAGGAATTGTGCTTTAGCTTTGATGGCAGCATCCGGAAAGATTACCTGATCCACCGTAAAGGGTCTTAGCACCCAGGCACTTACGACATTCGTCAATGTAAACGACGTCGGCTAATTTGCCTTGGTTCAGCGCTTGTAACCATTCGTGCCTCGTCAACCGTTGGTTGGTGGTGCACTAGCAAACTTTCACGAAACCATACTGTGCGGACGTCAAGAGGCTTTTCGTCTCGAGAAGCTGTAGAAAGCTTTTCTTCACGATCTTCTCGAGCGTCTTTGCCAAAACAGCGGTCAGGCAGATCGGCCTGTAGTTATCCACTTTGCTTGGGTTACCACATTTCGGTATTGGTTTTACGACTGAGCATTTCCAGTCGCCCGGTAATAGTCCAGTGGATAGTGACCTGTTGAACAGCTCAGTTACAGAAGGCACGATGATGGCCCATAGGGACTTGAGAATCAGTCGGTGGATTCCATCTGGCCCAGCAGGCTTCGTCCCGTCAAGATTTGCTAGAAGTTTGCATGCATCTCCAATACTGCAGTCTAGGCTGTCAAGTTCAGCGGTAGCGATACTCGTTGAACTCGTTACTGACACCCGGTCACATGCAAATACGGAGGCGAAGTGCGCCGCCAATGCGGACGCACGATCTGTACTCGAGGTTACGGACTGTCCATCTGAGCATCCTAACACTGGGACATTGGCTCCAGGCTTCAGGCGCCACTTCTCGTAGGCGAAGATTCTCCTGGGAGCAGTTTTTACGGCGGTTGTAAGCTTTTCTTCGAAGCTTCTCCGTTTATTGATTTTCACGTTGTTGCAGCGATTTCGCTGTATCTTGTACACCTTGTAGGCCTCACCAGAGCCAGATAACACGAATTTGTTCCATAGTCTGCGTCGCCGTCGGGCCAGTTTGCTGTACTTCTTGTCGAACCAACGTGGTTTGATTGGTCCTGCTTTCCGATATTTGAGGGGTACAAATCGGGCACACAAAGCTTTCAGTCCCTCTTTCATGATAGTCCAACAGGTTGCAATAGACGAATCCTGTGGTAAAGACCAGACTTTCTGGCTAGCTGCTCGAATGAGGCCATTAAAGTCCGCCTTCCAATAGTTGAAGGCTGGCTTCAGCGGTGGAGAATACGGCAGCAGTAGTTTTAATCTGGATATGATCATCGAGTGGGCACTCGCTCCCAGATGCTCTAAGACTTGAATGACATACACACGTTGCTCACAACTAGTCAAAAGCGGGTCTAAACACGATGGAGTCGCGCGCGCAGTAATGCGTGTCGGTTGGTTGATGTGCTGTGTGGCCCCGGGTTCAAATATCAACTCCGTAAACTTCCTCTCGACTTAACCGTGGCCGAGCAGAAGTTCAGTCTCCGGCCACTGTTTTCGGGGTAAATTGCAATCGCCCATGAGTAGGAACACCTGAGGACTCATGTGGTTGCGGACATGCGGCAACCAGTCCAAACAACAGCTCAGTGGACTGCGAGTATACCACGCCCACGAGCAACGCGCAGCGTCTGAGGTGGATCGAACACCATAACTGCTCATCTAGACCATCAGGGCTTTGGTAGGCGCTCACTTGCCTCCCACACAAGAAAGGCTTTGTGTAACCTTGAACGCCACCGCGATCATTTAATGGTCTATCACTGCGGAGGCATGAGTAGCCGCTGATTTCCACTTCTTGGGCGGTTTCGTCGGAGTTTAACCATGTCTCAGCTAGGCCTAATATGTCTGGTCGCTGAAAGCTTACAAAGTAGTACAGCATATCGCGCTTGTTCATCAGACTGCAGACGTTAGTAAAGTCTACGCGCAGACCGCGGTAGGAACCGCTGGGCGCACCTGAAGCAGCAGAAACCTGTTGACCCGGATTCGCGGATGAATCGGGTAACTACCCGAAAATTTACAATACGGAGATTTGTTTCTCCATAGTTCGTGCGTCGCTTTAATTCATGCGTCGCAGACTTGAGTTTCTCTCTGTCTGCTGGGTCTAAGTCAGCGCGCACGTGGATCCTTAGACCTTTCAGCCTATTAAGGCGGGACAATAGTAACCTAGGACTTGCCTCTTCGACAAAAAGTCACCCTCATAGGTCGACTTTTGCTCTCAAAACTTTTTCCTAGACGAGCTAGCCCGCCCTCATCCACCTCGAGCAGTCTATCAATCAGAGGTTGCGAAACTCGACATCATGTTCATAGCGCACCTGAGGATTGGAATCACATGATTCAGGTGCGTGAAAGACAATGAGGCTGCGGCGCCTCAGGTCGCTAGATATTGTTCTTTGTTTCTTTGGTGT
>OX104065.1:11722134-11756147 GCA_944474145.2 Dicrocoelium dendriticum | reverse complement strand
CTTTAACTTAGAGCGCTCGAGAACGACCAAAATGTTGTCTACGTATCAATATACGAAATTCCGGTTTCCTGCTTAGGTGTGCTATCCGTTCCAGCACCTACTTCACTGTCTCGGTTGCCAAACCAGAGATCGGCGATCTTATTTGTGCACCTCGCGTCTGGTTGTACAAGTAATTATTTAGCCACTACGGTCCACTGCTAGCCTCTTGGTTTATTGCAGATTGTCATACTCTCAAAGTACTTAATACTGAAATCTCAGATAAGAGCACTAATTTCCAAATCAAATCGCCCACCCGTCTACATTCCTGGGCACCACCCTGGTACTTGACAATACTTAGCTTTAGGGCCCAATATTCCACCACATAATAAATCTGTCACCTCACATAGAAACCAATAGAATACGATACGATTCTTTAAATAGCGAATTAGTTTTCCGTACTGACCAGCCGTCTGATCAAAATTTTATAAGTGCAACTGTGTGCATACACGGCTGCTGACTAGGCTACTGGAAGTTACAAGCCATACTGAGTAACAGTTAAGGATGTTGCTCGTTTACTTGCTATGGCAGAGCAAAAAATTATTTCATCTCTCAAATTCTGTCTTCTCATTGTAGTGTTTGAAATGACAGAGGGGACGTAATGTTTCAACTTTGCAAAACAATTGACTGACTAAACATTGTACTGTATGATACGCAGGCATTGGGAAGACGCACTCACTGGTTCGCTGTCCTCATTCTGAAGCGTCTGCAACAGCTCCACTGTGTTGGATCAGTCTTTACAAAGAAGATAGCATCTGGGGACATTTAAATTCAACCTAGCTCGAAGAAACTGGTTTCCCAGCGGTAAGTTGTTTTTGGTGGCAACAAAATACGATACACAGCTGTCAAATCCGCCGGATAGTAAACGGCATACAGTGAGGAAATGAAGGGAGGGGGTTTATCTCTAACCTTGGATTCATTTCAGCTGTCCATGCAGTTGGGAATATCCTAGCAAGCTGTCGGTTTCACTGTGGAATCGTCAACATTAAGCTTAGGGAAAGGCGGTGAGCCGGTTAATGGAACTACCAAAAATGATATGTTACACGATACTGGTGTGTGATATACTATATTGGACGGGCACGAAATAGGACGTTTTGTGACCGGGCTTAGATTATGTCTTCAAATTCCTGATCCTCCTTAACTGCCTTACTCTCATATAGCCAAGTTATATATGCATCAAGATCTGCTAAACCCGGAGGAGGAGTTAGTAACGTTCGCATTATTCCCGAATGTACTCGGGGCCACAAAATCTTCGGAAATCACGCGCTGTGGAACAATATGGCACATAACCAAGTCTGACCGAATGGGGGTAATGTGAGGATTCAAAACCGTACTGCACCGATAGTTTCAGCCTCGTTCGGAATATTAAATAACGTTAAGCAGCATCAGACTAAAGATTTAGAGGTTACCAATGAGCGCGTTTCGGGTTGGGATCTTTTCCATTTAAGCCCGCCACTAATGCAAAAAGAGCACGCGCAAAAAGTTAAGCCCCGCCACTAAGGCAAAAAGGGTACACCTGAAAAGTCAAGCCCCACCAATAGTGCAAAAAGGGCACGCGTGAAAAGTTGAGCCCCGCCACTGTTTGCCAGCTCCAGTGTACGTAATACATGTGAACGTGCCCCATAAAAACACTCCTTATCCGCTTCTAAGGTCATTTTTGTCCAAAAAGTTTCTACGTTCGCACGTAAAACCTGACATGAACTTTCTGACGCTTTCGGCG
This sequence comes from Dicrocoelium dendriticum, assembly GCA_944474145.2. Classification (NCBI taxonomy): domain Eukaryota; kingdom Metazoa; phylum Platyhelminthes; class Trematoda; order Plagiorchiida; family Dicrocoeliidae; genus Dicrocoelium; species Dicrocoelium dendriticum. The sequence goes on along the minus strand of OX104065.1, from coordinate 11,754,391 downwards.
GTCGTTCATGACAAGGAAACAGCAATACGTTTTTTGCAAAGCCTTGGAGTGATTCATCATCAACGTTTATGCAGACGAGGACACCAAATGACACTTTCAACTGTTTCTGACAGGTGGAGGTGTGATGTCCGACAGTGTCGGCAAGAAATCGGTCTTCGAAAGGGAACTTGGCTGCAGCGGTCTAGGATGGATTTCAGGACAATAATCCTATTCATTTATTGCTGGTCCAAAAATCTGACAACAATCAAATTCTGCTCAGAGGAGTTATCTATTGGCCACGCGACCGCTGTCGACTGGAAGAACTTTCTGCGTGAAATTTGCGCCTGGCAGCTTTTGCAGACTCCAACGATTGTCGGCGGCCCAGGTCTACATGTCGAGATCGATGAAACCCTAATATCACGTCGTAAAAACCATGCAGGGCGAGTCCTTCCCCAGCAGTGGATTTTCGGAGGGATTTGCCGGGAGACTAAAGAAGTGTTCTTGTATGCAGTGCCAGATCGAACTGCGGCCACTCTGCTGGACACAATCCAGGCCTGCATCGCTCCCGGCTCAATTATCATTTCCGATATGTGGGCATCATACCAAGGCATTGAATCGATGATTGGCATGAGTTGTACTCATCAAACGGTTAATCATACCGAAAACTTTGTGGATCCAACGACTGGAGCTCACACACAAACCATCGAATCTCTGGCACATTTACAAGATGCAGAATAAGCGCCAATGCGGCACACACCGATCTTTAGTGGACAGCTACCTGTGTGAGTTCGTTTGGAGGCAAAGACACCGAAAAATGGACCTTTTCATGCAAATTATTAATGACTTGTCTCAATTTCACCCTCTTCAATAGAGAGTAAAAGTTCAAGTTCCATATCCTCCCTTTTCATAATCTTTTTTGTGTGGCGGGGCTTAACTTTTTGGCGGGGCTTAACTGGAAAAGATCCATACCCTCTATTTGGGATAATGGTGTGCATACTGAGCCAAGAGCCGCTTAAATTAGCGACCGAATAATGAGGAAGCGCCGACAGCGAGATTTGCTAGTGAACTTTACAGCAACAGAACAGGCGGAACACATGTTCTGATTGATGCGATATTGTATCCCCCTCGCGGATGAACGAAGCAAATTAGCATCATCAGGTTCGGATCATAAGCGAAAATACACCGAGTTTATGATAATATGATCGGACGCGCCTGTGCATGTGCACAGTCGTTCGCTAGTATTCGCGTGAATCCAAAATCGTTTCCCACCATCCAATCTGAACCGTGACCTTAAACTTTGCGCACTCAAAGCTGCAGATTCCACCCCCTTTCCAAATGGTCAAGGATTAGCAGATGGTCCTCTCCACCACCTTACACATCACGCTAACCCCAGAGAATTGATCAACACAAGAGTTTTTAAACAGTTGCTGAATAAGCAAGTTGACCCGAGTGAACGAGTTTGATACACAAAACCTGTTTTGTTTGTATTAGAGGATATTTGAGTTGAATTGCTATTGTGCGAGGGAAATTACCACAAATCCAACTTAGGAAGCGATGTAGGCTGAACTTATCCTCCTTCAGTTTGCGCACTGGAATTAGGTCTAAAGAGATGAAGTTAAGTGATACATTCGGAAACGCGCCCGTCGGAAACCTCTACTATTATAGTGCCAGTCCGATGCTGCTTTTCGTTATTTACTATTCCAAATGAGGACGAAACCGTCTGTTTAGTGTGGTGTTAAATGTCCACATTCCTCATTTATTAATCCTGCTAATGTGCCATTTGTACCCTATTTATTTACTGTTGTATGTTGCCTTATTTGTGCAGAGCCTGATGTCCCGAATCCATTCGTATATATGCGTACATATATAAGTTGTGGTACAGCTTCAGCGCTTTTTGATGCTTAGTGAAAGAAATGTAGTTGGCTGGCTATCCAGTTATGTTTCTAAACGCATAGTTAATTGCGATGTTAACAAAGCATAAAAGGTGTATAAAGCAGAGCCAAATATAACTTGGTCGTGTATGATCCAGCGTTTGTAGGCAACGTCCTCCTTCCAGATGCTTTATTTTGTTCTGTCTGTTATTTGATTCCACTAAAATCGATTTCGGAATTCGTTTACGCCAGAATATCAAAACCATTATCGTGTGACAATTTTAAGTTCACCTTTGGCCGGCTCTCTGCATCTACTCAAAGTCATTATGGGTGCTTCCGCAAGAAAACCAGTGCCTAGCAAATGTTTCAGGTAAACTGACACCTGAACCGAGTCCAAAGTCAGATACACACCCTTCCTTTCTTTTCTCACAAGTTACTGTGGTCGCGTAGATTTGGCAACTGAATATTATGTTGTACAACCAAAAAGGACAGTATGTCACTGCGAAAACAGCTTATTCTTTCTAGAGTGGATTGAACCTGTCATCTGGCATGATCATCATTACACGGATTGAGATAAGACAACGGAGCTGTTGCAAACATCTTGAATTCGTCGGATTCCACAAGAAAATCATTTTGAATTACCAAATTATTCGACAGTTCGATGTGACAGCGACTGCAATGGGTCTCCGGAAGTTGATGAGTGAAACGATACCGGTTCATTTAGCTAGCCAGTTGCCCAATTTTGTCGAACGTAGTGAATTCAATCAGTCGGACGACTTTCACGAAGGTGAAGTAGTTTGAATCGTTCAAGCTTGTTGAAGTATACTGTTGTTGGTCACATTATCAGACCCGTACCATAACTGACAGCAGCGCGTTCATAAACTCCATCTTGAGCTCAGTAACAACTGTTTCCGCCAAAGTACTTACGCGAATTACTGCGAGGGTTTAGTTTGCATCTATTCAGTTAGACCACAAGAAAAAACCAACAATTCAGTGGACACATGTTGGGTACTGTACACCCTTTCTAATGTATAGGAACATTCACCACGAGTAAAGGGTTTAGGATGCCCAATTGAAGGGATGAGGCTCGAAACCAAAACCATATGTCTATCAGGCCAGTGTACGGTCTACAAAGTAACTGTGACAACATGCAACTAGAACGACTGTTAGACTAGACTCTGACGAGCAGACAGATAGTGCTCGGCTGGTTAACCGCAAAAATTTCCGCCCATTCTGGTGGCCCAGTTTTCGAAATGATAAAATGCGCCACGAAGTCTGGAACTCAATCGTCATCCGTTTCCTCATGAAGAGTCTGAACAACGTAAGAAACAAAACATGAACTATGATGTCAGAAGTGCAGATAATTACTGCCCCTTCAAGTATCGTATTGATTTACGTGAATGAAAATTATTCTTAGGCCAGCACATCTCCAATCGCGTCAACCCTTCATAATGCACCTATTCCAAAATTAGACCCAACACGGATCGGTACATGATAATTAAAACTGCTTACTTCCCTCGGAAAGGTAGACAATACCACATGGCCTGATCAATCACATGACGCGACTCGTCACCGGATATTAACATATCGATGGCAGTTGACGCTATGCGTTTACTATCGGCCGACTTGATACGGTAATACCTATTGTTTATTGGCCAGACTTTCACTGATAGCAGAGCCGATTGCACTAAGTTGAATCATATCAATCCTTTCGATCTGCGAGACAGATGTCCGCCAACTGGGACTCAGACCTCAGGATACCATTTTATCTACTGACGCACGTGGGCACTTCAGTCCGCATGCAGGTATCGAGTGTGAAAACTGTCATACTATCTCACTTATCCAAAAGACACGGGATGGTGAATTACAGGAGTTGATTGTGGATCGACGATAATTCGTCAACGAATAGATTGTGCGGAACATCGTGGGAGGCTAGAGTCCCACGAGTTGTGAACATGTGCAATGGTGTTGTCGAGATTCTCCTCGGTGGAGCTGAGTTTCCGAAGTTAAGGAAACAGTGAATAGGTTACTACGAAGTGGTTTCTTAGGTTCCTCGTCTTACAGATTTAAAAACAAGCAGCAGATATATTATAAGACAGGAGATTCCCAAAGTGCAGCCGAGGACGTACAGACCTGGAGTACCGGGTTTCCTAAGTCTGAAGCGTCGAAGAATGACATACAAGGGAGAAGAAGATTAAAAAAGAACGAAGGGAAAGTTGAAGATACAAGTCGGTTAGGAGAAGGGGAAGGTTTGGTACTGCCACCCTAGAGCATCTAATTGACGCTCGAAACCCTCTACCGTAGACTCCCTAACCACGTGCGCTGGAAGCGAGTTCCAACGTTCAATAACTCGACGCGACAAGCGAGTTTCCGTCCTTACCCGGTCAGAACGCTGTTTGTGCAGCTTCAACGGGTGACCTCGGAGACTAGGCAGCTTGGCGGGACTAAATAGCCAGGATAAATTTGGACCAATCTTACCCGTTAAGATACGGTAAGTGAGAATCAAGTCTCCTCTAATTCTGCGGTAGTGCATTGAGTACATACCCAAGCTAAGCAAACGTTCGGGATACGTTTGCCCCCGTAATCCTTGCACTAACCTTGTACCCACTCGCAAAACCCTCTCCAGTTCCATTTTGTCCCTTACAAGACAAGGTGGACAAGCCTGGATACAGTACTCTAAGTGAGGTCGCACGAAAGCTGAGAACAGCTTCACAAAGATATTGGCCGTTAGGACACCGAAGGAGCGGCGAATAAACCACATCATACGGAACCCTCTACAAGCAGCCTTCCTCCAATTTTCCCCAGAGTGAAGCAAGGAGGTATGGGTGATACCTAGATCAACCTGCTGAATGACAACAGGGAGTTCACTTCCACCAACTACATAGCGCGTGGGGGGACTAGCACCTCCAATGCGGAGGACAGAACATTTCGCCTGATTTATGGGCATCAACCATAAGGTTGACCAATCCCAGAGCCTATCCAAAGCACTCTGAAGTGCCTCAGAGCCACCAGGGATATCCACAATATTCCAGAGCTTGAGGTCATCAGCAAACAATAGCGACGGTACTCCAAGCTCCTCGGGTAGGTCATTGACATAAATTGCGAAAAGCAACGGCCCTAGAACCGAGCCCTGCGGAACGCCACTAAGAACAGCTCTACTCAGTTTGAATTTTAGTAATGAACATACTAAGGACTAGAACTTATGCAGCTGACAAAGAGTGGGTTGTCAAACGGTGGAACTGGATATACCAGAGAAAATTCTGAACTAAATAAACTGACACTGATGAAATTATTGCATAAAACCGACAGGTGCTATGAATAAATATCATATTATGTCAAAATTTATTGATCGGAAATGCTGCTGAACTGAAATATAAACCACTTGAATAATTTACTTATCAAGAGAACAATAGCCTACAACCAATTTGTTCTGTGCTTGGCTTGTTTCTACACAACTTGGAAGATCAACAATCATATGAAAATGAGAAAAGCACAGTAGCATCGCATTGCTCGTACAGCGTCTAGCGAACATTTATGATATCCGAAAAAGAAATTGTCTCCTTTTCCTATGAGTAGTGCTGTGACCGGACGAAATGAGGCAGCATACTCCTAGCCGGTCAGGCTAACGGAACCTCAGATTCAGAAACGTCAAGTGAAAGGGGCTTAGACTGCATTCATAATGCATTTCGTTTCTTTCAAGTGGGTCAAGGCACCGTTATTCGACGAGCTCTACACAGTTCGGAAATTATGGGTATAGAGATACGAGAAGAGAATGGAACTGCTCAGTACGTCCTTCAGCTATTGGCATTACTTCTAACCGGTACGCGATAAAACAGATTAGTAGTTTTGTACTTCAAGTTAACTTATGAGCATTGTTGTGCACTGGACGAATAGTGGATCCCGGTCGATCCAACCTCTGCTGAGCAGATTCAAAATTTAGATCTACCGATAACTGTGCATAATCTGCATTAGTTATGTTTCCACTTAGAGCATCAGGGTCAACGCATTCTTCTACCACTCACGGCTGCGCTGCTACTATGGCGAACGCAACGGACTGGCGCTAAACATCTCGTTTGATCATTCAAACACAAAGGTGGGTACTGCAAGAAATACACTTAATCACTAGTTTGGTTGTCTAAAGTTCACTAGTGCATTTTTATGACATCCTGATCAGCTTTTCATTGGCAGAACAGTCCATTTTGCATTCAAAAAACCATACCCACAACGATTTTTACCGACCTCATATGATACTGACAAGTTTTGGAGTTTTCCCTGGCTTGTGGCGTACCATCTGGTTTGCAAGCTGCGGTGATGAACAGTAAAATACAATCCATTACCGCGATGATGATCGACTTGTACACCTGTGGACAGTCACGAACGATGGATTCAGTGGCAGTAACCAGCTAAGCACCGTTCAGCTGGGTCACTGTTTGACCGGTTACATCGAGGTCAGGACAATGCACTAAAGTACAATATGCATGCTGTATATGCAGCCAGGTTATCTGGGTTGTTCTTGCACTGTGCGTACTAACCACGTGTAGGACAGCAGGTGAGTAAACCACAGCGCGACTGAGAAACTGGTCAACAGCTTTGTTCAGAACTAATCTAGGGGTAGCTGTGTTTAGTTAGGAAGATGCACAAGGCCCCACAGTGTGCCAGACTCGTGTTATTGGCTTCTTTTGAAGCGTCACCTTCGTCAATCCACTTAGTTTAGTTACATTTTAGTTTCCGTTGGGACAATTTGAAGAAGGAATGCAGCGCACGCGTTTGGTACGAATTCATTCAACAGAATGGGTGCATGCCATCGTTTCGTACTCACTCAAAAGTTACAAAGTTAATCCTGCTGTTAATGGACTTCCTTCCAATCTAACAGCATTTGAATTTGTGCATATGGTAACACACGATAATCAGGAAAGGTAAAGCAACGCACGAAGTTGGGATTCTATTTTCAAAATCATTTGCTGCAACTGGACTTAAACCGTGCATTTGGATGCTCGAAGGCAAATTTACTTCCGTTTGACGCGGACAAGTGCGAAACTGCACTTGTAAAGCACAATCTCACTTACGCATATAACAAGGGACAACACAAATTGAAGTCCGCCACAAAGGAGGGCGCGACCTTGTGGTGGTGACGCAAGAAACCTCGGTTGTTTGCAGAACACCTTGAAAGCGTTCAAAACCGCAAACCAACCTATTGGTCACTTACGGAGAACATTCGGGAGGTTCAACCGCTCTACCTTCCCTCACATGTTCAATGCGTATATGAGACCCCATGTGGAGCACGTAATTCAGACATGGCAACCCTGGTTGAAATGTGATCTTATTGCAATGGATTATTCCACCATGTACCAATGGAAGCCCTAGAAATGTGCAGTGGAAGATATCGCGTGGTGACCTCATTTTGGTGTAATATATCTTGAAAACCCCGTGCATGGCTTCCCGTCATCTACTGAAACTTAGCCGCCACACAAAATTGAAGAGTTACCAGGTGTAACTGGTCACCAAATAAACCCGGATGCAATGCTGCTGGAACTAGCTGTGAACCGTGGAACGCTCTTTCAAACTTTATCAATGATGAGCCCACGCTGCCAATTATAAAAATACGAATCGACGATACATTACACCACCTGGATTACTTGCTATCCTTTATGTTCTTTGCGTGACTACGAGACGCAGACAAACAATATGCTCACCAGCTCCACGAAATCGTTGTAAACGGAGATAGATAACTGTGTTAACGTGGCTAATATGATGAGCCGCAGCTGCGGGTTACCCTTTAGTTTAACTTTTATTTAGTGCTGCATAATTCACAGAATACATCCCACTGGACCCGTCAAGCCTAGACATTTCTATTCCTATTATGCCATATCTGTATTTTGACACTGTTCCCGTTGTGACAAATGCGACAGCGACCGCAGACGTCTACAGCGTATGCGGCGAGTGCATGGGCGAAGATCTAATGCGGTAGTTGTATGCATATTTTGCTGAAGCTGCGGTTGTGAACGGCCACTACACGGTTACGTCTACATGTGTAGCATGCGCGGACCCAGCCGTATATTCACGCACACAATGCATGTCCAGAGTAAAATTGAAACAGTCATAGTGTGAGATATGCTTCGTGGAATATAATGGGGATTCGGATCCAGTACATACAGAATGGAGGTAGAAATGCGAGCGTTGTACACACGCGATGCGCACCGATCGTGCCAGTGTCGTGCCATTCTCTAGGTGAGAGGTGTATTTGAGCCGCTCACTTTCACCAAGATTGTGCAGCATAGCGTCGATGACAGTGACTATTAAATGCTTTGAGTCAGTTATACTGCCGGTGACATCAGACAGACAGCCGCTCAGTCAGCAGTTGCATCCAGCGGATCCCAATCTGACGTCATTCGCTGATTAACATAAATCACACGTGCATATTGCAATCACAATCCAACCTAACTGACCATAAAATTATATCGCTCGTCAAAGCTGTTGCAGACGGCGATGTTTACAACAATTCGCATAAAGGTTCCCGTTATTTTTCCGAGTAGCTACGACAAATGAAGGATCGGGTAGTATGGATAGCCATAAGTCGTATGCGATACGGCCAACAGAATAACAGCATGCAAGGAATGTTCATCTAATGCTGAAGTTAAAATTGCTGTGCTTGATACACCACACTAATTGGTGATGATGGAACTGACGTCAACCGACTGTAAGGAGACAGGTTATGCAGTGAGTTGGATTTCGGACTGTACGTCGGCCTCATATCAAACAGTACTCTTAAACATCTGAATCCTTTATCCCTCTGCAGGCACCAAGAAAAAGAGAAACTGATCTACTACATACTAATGCTCAAGACGTTTCAAATAATCGCTTGAAATGAAACCTCGCTAACTTGCTAGTCCTTGTCATATTACCGGTGTTCTTACGTAATTGTAGTGTACTGGAATGACGGTCAGTGAAATCACACTGCAACGCATGTCACTCATCCGATGAGACAGGCTCACAGGAGGAGGAAGTGTCATACCGTAGTACCAGGGGAGCTAAAGTGCGAGGTAATGGAATATTCAGATTCGCAGATTCCGATTCTCTGGTACCACATGCACTTAAAATGCAGAAACATTTGCCTTATAGCTTTGTTGTACTCCAAGGGTGCAGTATGAGGCGGTCCGCCCAGGTCGGCGTGTAACAGGGGGCAGCATCTTTAATACATTAAATATTTGCTACTAAATCTAAAAGGCAGATATCCGGATAAGTAGAGGGCTGAATAGTTTAATCTTACACTGTATAATCAACGACACATTCGCACCATGTGTCATACCTGTGCAAATGTTCTTCCCAACCATCTCTTTACTTATCCCGTAGTGGTCACTTTCGCCACATTTACCTCTGTCTGAAAAGATCATACATTTAATCGGAAACGAATATACACTTTACCCAGAGCAGATTGTGTGGCCTTCACGCGCCTAAGCTGCCCTCAGTTAGGGCAAATTTTCCCACCGCCACGGGCGGCAAATTAGTTGGTGTACTTCCTCGCAAATTCCGAAAATGCCCATGCACTTCGAAGCAAAAAATTATACTTGAAAACCACAAAACTTGGAGAAAATGGAACTGGTGTCATCCTGACTATGAGCAGATATGTGCTTCTAGACTTTGCGCCAACCAGGCCCGTTTAACCAACTGGGGTATTAGACAGGGAAATTAGCTGTTTCAACTAACACCGTCTATGCATCTTGACAATTCCACAGCTTCTTACTATGTTCTGTTTTCATTCGTTGATAAAATTGTTTGATGGGGCAAATCTAGACTCCCATCGGGGTTCCAAACGTCCAACTAATCACAGCCGTGAGTTGCAACGCAGGCATCACACAATCAGCTTACTATGTTCTCCGGGTCGGCCTCCTAGTTGGTCATACATAATCAATGCCTAGTGGCTTCCCATTGAGATTTAACATTTCATGTCAAGTTTGTCTTTACACAACGCAGTGACCTGTTTGACGGAGTTCTATTTCCTTATCCCTCGCTTGATTCACATCGGATTAATATAGAAACTTGAGGATGCTGTCCTGTGTGCACGAATTCATAAATAATTCAGTCGATATTTTTAATGAGGGGATAAATTTCAAAGCCAATTTAGGGTCATCCAACCGCTGGATTACCTGCAACACAGTCTATCCTTGGTAAGCATTTGTGCTAACCCATTCCTTTATTACATGAGGAGAAACTGATGAAAATATTTGACCCATTATTACTAGTTAACCTTATGACTGTAGACAAGAGCCCAGCCAGGACACAACAGGGGTTTCATCTGGCAGCTCCAGTATCGGTGCCACATTGGAACATGGTAATATTTGGACGTGGTTTCTCTGCTGACTTCAGTGCTTTGGCTGACAGATATTTTTCTGGAACATCATCATCATCCTCATACACGTTAGCTAGAGGTGGGAACACCTCAGCTACTGTGCAGCAAAATTTTCCTGGAACAGGTTTTAACAAACACAAAAGTAAGGTGTTCTTCTCGAAATACCAGTTCCCTTGCAATATTTCATGGTTGGATTGGCAACTTTCTTCACCAAAGGAAGCTCCAAGTGCGTACTAGGTGATAACTCTCTAATCCGTTAAAGTGAAACATGTGGTCCCACAGGGCTCGGAGCTGGGACCGCGCTTATTCCTTCTGTTTATCAACAACCTTGTAAGAGTTAACTCCGCTGATTTCCTGCTTTGCCTTGATGATATCAAGATATGACGGACGATCAACAATATGATAGATCACGATCTACTCCAACATGACTTACATTGCATTTATGAATGGTCAAAGAGGAATCTGCTTCAGTTGAACATAGCTAAGTGCAAGTTGATACATCTGCGTCACCAGCCGGTTAGCATTTATAACCTTGGAGACCACACATTGTAGAAGACCTCTCAGGAGCAGGACTTGGTTTTGCTGGCATAGGAAGGTCTCGGATGCTCAAAACAAACGAAAAGGTGTTGAGTAGCTGCAATCAACACTTCGGCTTTCTTCGCAGAGTATTCGAGAGAAAGGGCGTCACGGATGTACTGACATTGCTCCCGGTCCTGTACTTGTGCAGCATCGAAAGTGGAATCAGGAAGCTCAGGAACACCGTGAGCAATCACAGTTTTCTTAGCTTGACTTTTCTATTCCTCTCTCTGTTGGGTCCGCTGCACGTTCTTTCCACGGAATTTCCTGTAGTATGCACACTTCATTTAAGGCGTTGCGGAGTCGATTCGCAGACAGCAGAACGGCCTCTGTCTCATCCACCGAGTTCAGTGTTACCCTAAGTAAACTGGGTTCACCGTAGTGCAATGCGTTTGCATGACGCGGGATGCGTTTTTATGTCGTGTGATCAACACAGACACCGGTTGCCGTACAGATGGAACTCCATTGATTTCGATCGTCTATCAGCCTACCCTTAATGGCAGTGGATTTGGATTCGGGGACATTAGAACACACAAGGTTTAATATACCGTGGTTGCCTCTGGTGGCTACTGGATTCAGAGCCTTGGTTTCCGGTGCATTTGGTGAACTTGTGAACGGCACTGTTGGGGGCCATCCGTGCTGTGACATTTTAGGTTTCTCTAGTCTAGCCACCAAGGTTATCGGCGCTATTTCCGGCGTTTGCTTGGCGGAAACCGATGCGTATGTTACCTGTTTCCTCACTATGGCTGCTTAACTGTAGCTTAGGGTCTCCTGTGTAGCAAACAAACTACAAGGTGTAACACACTGTACAGAAGTTGAAGCAGGCACGCTGCTGACAATGTTTTTACTTATTGGAGAGAGAGAATGGAGTTGGTACTGATTGAGAATGAGTCTACAACTGAGGCGCCTGGCTCTCTTATTCGGCCTGAATGGGGAATTCGGGGTGTTAGTTTCACATAAAAGTGCAGGCCCGTTTCCTCCCATAGAAGTTACTCTGGCGCACACCAGTTGCTCGACTGCTTCTGTTAATCTTTCACACTTCTTCAGTATCACAGTTAGACAGCTAACAACTGTGATAGCACGGCATACCGGGCAGAACCAAAACGGCTCCATCATGTCATTGTACCGTCTCTTGTGTATCAACTCCGTTCCAAGTCATTTTGTGTGATAGGTTTTCAAGCAACTGCTGCAAACTAGCCCACTATTCACCAATTTAACACACAACTCACATTTGCTCTTACCGTGAGACACGTTCGCCGAGGGCGTCATGCGTTTGTCGGATGACCAGTTAGTACAGTTTCCTGCGTCAATAACAAGCGTGAGTCAGCGTGGTGCGCCCACTGTTAGCAGTGATCCCTTGTAAGCACTGTTGCAGTGTTGGTCGGTTGATCGATCGATGTTAGAGCCGGCTGGTTTAGGACCTAGTAAATGAATCTAAACACAACGCTGAACACAGATTGACAGATCACAAATTCCTTCAGATGAGTTGAGAAACACCGGATTGGAATAAGCTTAGGCTCCTCGGACTGCCTCGAGTATTCTGCACCGAATGGTATTATACAGAAGGGCAATGGGAACAAGGTGAATGAGTTATTCGCTTGTGTTCAATCACGGATGTGAGTCAAATCCGTTAGCTATGGTTAGGACTTTAGTGGTATGTGATAATTCCACGTATGATGAATCGCTGTGTAGAGCTGGTAAATCTGGTTCGAATGAGCGTACGGTGACTCAGTAATAACGCGTCCACTCAATGCAGTATCTTCCTTTCTCAACTGTCTTCCTGTTTCCTGCCAATTTCCCATCCACGTGAAAGTAGCCCGGATCACCTTCGCACCCAATGTCTCCGACCCAACCTCACCTCATCAATTCTGTCCAAACTCAGTTTCATCTGTCTCCACACGCCTTCTCTTTGATTGTTCGGTCCCGGCTTTCCCTACCGACAAATTTCAGCTTGGCTTTCTTCGTAAAGATATCTCTTTCGAAGCCCCATCAATCTTCCATGTTGCTTTTGGCTATTCTCTCTCCTCTCGTACTCCCCTTTTCTTTCGGCAATGGATACCACGAAAGCCTTCGGTTCCATTTCTCACCATTCCTTACCTCGAGTGGCAGCTGCTTTCGGAGCTCCTCCACTACTGTTGAATTACCTGGCATCGTATTAGAGCTTTGTCTCCTCAATCTTTTATGACAATAAGCTTCATCCCAATAGAGGAGTACAGCAAGCAAATAGGCTCTCCACTTTGCTTTTCATTAAGCCCCTCGATGAAGTTTTACATGGAGTCGCCACCTCGCCATGGATATCACCGGCTGGCCAGTTTGAGTTCTTCCCTTGTGCGGACAATGTGACCATGTTTGCGCAAGATGGCATTTCACTCAGGGATCATCTTAAGCGATTCCAGCAACGGCTGCATTGTGTTGGCCTCAACATCAATCACCTAAAGTGTATCTCGATAAATATAGTTGTTTATGGCGCTCGCAAACAGACCATACAGGATACGAATTCTTTAGACTGTGGTCCTTTTTTATTCTCTTCAGTCAGATGCAAGTTTAAGATGTTGAATCTGCCATTTACCTGGAAGAATGAACCCTGTAACACTAATTGACGGAAGGGTGGGGCCTTTAAATCGGCAGTGCAGTTGTCACTGAATGTCGTTCTTATAAAGTAGCTATGGATCCATTAGTTTTCTCAGCATATATAAACATTGGTATCTGTTAAGCTGTTTCAAGGTCACTGCCAATTTCTTCACGTGATCATTGAGACAAATTCAAAATACTGCGCACAAGAAGAAGGACGGTCCCTATATAGCTTGAAAATCTCGCTTGCAATGCCGGCTTCAAATTGGTTTGTTCGGAAATGTTTACTTGTTACTATTTTACACTGATCGTTTATTCAATTATACTTTTATCCCCTCCTACCAATTTAGTTCTGATTATGTAATCTTAGCTCATCCATTGTCAAGATTGTAAGAAGCTGAAAATGCACCCATCTGGCTACAGAAAGATTATTTTGACCTGACTTGACTTGACATTACTGCGCAACTCGACCAAGACACCAAGGCACCGCTTAAAGCACAGCAACGACTGCAGATTCTAAGAACTTTCTGGTGCCCAGACATGTTAATTAGGTGCGGAAACCCGGAGAGATGTCTTTTCGATTCAGTGGATGGCTCTCCCTTACGAAGTGTAGTCACGACACCTTTCACGTAACACTGGCTAAGAGACCCACCAGGATTTTTCCGCCTCTTTTCATTCGGGATGTCAAACTACGGGGGTGTTATTTCTACCAAAACACGACGGAGCAGAGGCGGACCAACAAACGACTCGGTTTCTAAATTGCCACGGGAGTACGGACAAAAGGAGACTATCTCATGTTCTTCGGAAATGTTGAATCAATCTTGATGGCTGTTAACTTCACAACAAAATTGCGCAATAGATTGCCAGACAACTGCGGTGCCAAAGCCCTAACATTATTATGCAGCGGAGCATTCCGACCGCCATTTACCTCATCAAACCAAACTTGATTGCTTCTAAAAATTCCACTGTTCACATTGTGGACGCAGCCATTGGTGACGCGTACCGAATGGAATGTACTTACGACTTGAAGTCGATTAATTTGGATCAGGGGGAAATGCAGCAGCCATATCGCGATATATGCGCGGACAATTTCAAAACGATGAATATATTCACCAACGGGTGCTTACCAATAATCGAGATGATTCGCCACTTCAGTCAAACATCATACTGCAAGCCGATTGACATCATATGACTTCTCTGACCGCTGTGCTTCGACGCTTCCTATTTCTGTGATGGTGTATAACGTCTACATGCAAGGCGCTTAATCATGCGTAAGATAACATGCACCCAATCATACACAGTGACGAGTGACGCGGTTCCGAGTAATGTTTAAAGTTATTATTTCATTCAGTGTTTCCTATTATGCCGGGACATTTGTCCTCTCTTGGCATATTGCCGTACAGTTCATCCCTCGATCCATGTATGCAAATGTCAAAACTGTATGCTAATGGTATAAATTTGCTGAGTGATGTGGGCAAGGTGATTGCCCGAATCCTGCTCAACCGTCTTGTCAGTCAGGTTATGGAACCGAAATTGGCGGAAGAGCAATGTAGATTACCTTCGGGTAGCAGCACCATCGATATGGTGTTTGTGCCTCGTCAGTTGCAGGAGAAGTGCAGTGAAGGACACCAACCAATTTACTCGTTGTTTGTTGATTTCGCCAAAGCATTTGATACGGTGAACTGCGAGACGTTGTAGCTGGTGTTGGGTAACTTTGGCTGTCCAAGTAAGTTTGAATGTCTGCACTGTGGTTTGCAGGCGAGGGTGCGACTGAGTGGACAGACTTCGGACGACTTTGAAGTTGGCTTTAGTGTGAAGCAAGCATGGGTCAGCTCCTGCCCTGTTTATGATTTACCTTCATGCCATGATGTCGTGTGCGTTTAATGCAGCTTGTGCTTCCGGTGTTCGTGTTGAGCACCATATAGATGATGGGTTGTTGAACATCCGTGCTTTCGGTGCGAGTACCTTAGTCTGTGAGACAACTATCGTTATGCAGTTGTTCGTTGACGACTTTGCGTAGTTTACACCTACGCGGAAGAGTTGCAGCACATGATTAATGCTTTGGCTTCGACAGCCACCAAATTCGGGCTCACCAACAACACAAACAAAACTGCCTGTCTCTTTCAGCCTTCACCGGGGATGCAATCTGCTTTGTTTGCGCAAATGGGTATTGGTGCCGAAGTATTTGATGTCATTTCCTGGTTCTGCTACCTTGACAGGGTGATCTCTACTGGTACACAGTGAGCAGGTACACAGTGAGCTGCGCGGATGAGCTGCCGTACATGCAGAGGCGTAGCGTAAGAGGGCGAAGGAAACACCAGGCGCAGTCGGCGTGTGACAAGGGGTGTCAATTTTAGTACTGTCGCTTGTTCGATACCAAATATAAGGGGAAAATATCCGGATAAGCTGAGGGTTGAATACTTTAATGTTAATCGGCATGAGCAACAACATCAATGCGCAAGGCGGCATACATGTGCAAGCTTTTTTCCTAGCATTCCCCTTATGTGTCCCATTGTGGTCACTTGCCCCATATTGGACTCAGTGTCCTAAACGACCATCCATCTCATCGAGAACTAACGCGTACTTTATCCTCAGCTCTTCGCGTGACCTACCCATGACTATTTTACCAAGGCAAAGGTGAATATTTTTTTCACCACCCAGAGCAGCAAAAGTAGTTGTTAAAACATTGAGTACATGATTGGTGCTTTGGCTTCTACAGCGTCCAAATTCGGGTTCACCATAAACACTAGCAAAACCAGCTGTCACTTTCAGTCTTCACTAGTGCAATCTGCATTGTTGTCGCAAATGAGCATTAGTAATCACCAGCTGGTGCACTGCAGCTACACCTGTTTTCCTGCATGACCTCTCATCGCTGCACACATGCTTGGACTTAGTTCAAACGCTACAGGGCACTAACACCCGATATCCTCTAATACTGACTGAATTTATTACCCGATCAAATGAGTCACATAGAATTGGTCAGAATTTGAAAGTGAAACACCGCATTTCCTGCATGTACACAGCTGTAATAATCTATTCACTGATGCGTGTTGGAGCGCTTTCAGGTGTAAACAATTGCGTGAATTCTCGCAGCTGTTTGAACCAGATGTTTAACCCACACACACTCAACAAACTAAGGTGACGCAACTGGTGTATTCAGACGCAACTTGCGAAGCAGCCTTCTAAGGTGTGAAATGAACGTATCAGGTCCACAGAACAACATTTATTATCTGATTGCTTCCTAGAGAAACTAGAATTTTGTATAACTAGACACATTTTTTATGCCGACGAACAATGAGGCTAATGCCATCAGAGAAAGGCGATTTTTCAGGTTGCTATTTAAATAACCTATGGAGTACTGACAAGATACTTGTGCGGATTTGGATATAAATACAAAATTGAAATCTCCTTTGCTCATTACTTCTCCAATACCTAAGTGAATTTCGTCACTTAGGTATGCGTGAGCTAATTGCCTCTGCCATCCACTTGTACCTTGCATATACCACCACTCCGCGGGGTATTGATCCGCGCGATATGCTCGTGGCCGTATGTACCGTAAACTCCCTACTGCTTGGTCACTGTAGAAAGGACAATGTAAACTAGTTAACGGGGGGTATGGGCTGAAGGTAGCCGACTACCAGTCTTCGTCAGCTTAAGTTAATGTGATGAGCTACCAACTGGATGACCGTCTTGGTTTTTATTACAAACTCTGGGAGTAAGAGTAACTACTGACTGATGGACTACTCCAACCGAATGTGTCAAGAGCACTTGTATTCAGTTCCTCCTCCACGACGATATTCATCACCGTTGTACGCGGAGGTATGCAACACCTTGGTCACTTGGTTGTCACAGCATCAATACAAAGACAGACAACTAAAATCATACTCTGTAACATTATTCTCGCTACCAGTATGGGTTTGTTTAGTGAATCGCAGCACCGGCGAACTTATTGTGCCAGACAGCGGAAAATACACGTGGTAGAGACTGTGGTGGGTTTGCGTCAATGTACTTGATACACATGTATATACATCAATACATGGTATACTCCTCGGCAATGCGAGTCACAGTTCAACTAGGTGGTCTTATCAATGTGTACAGCAGGACCGTACAAAACAAGGAATGGTTCACGCTTTAACCAATGGATCCAAAAAGGATATTAAGGGAATTGGCACTTTTAAGGTATTAAAGAAATTGAAAAGCCGGGAACAACAGATACGGACTTAAACAAATGTTCAGGTAAAGTAATACGGCCGGCCGTGGAACCGTCCCCAGTAGACCTATTCTATGCAGGGTATTTTCTAGAAAGCTTTCGCCCGCAATTCCATGCTATACCTCGCCGTGCGCCGGTGTGGCAAACTAGTATAGAATCCATTACCTGGTTAACATATGTTGTGTTCTTTCTAGCGCTGCTTTTATGCATGCATTATGGACGATGAAGTTTCAGCCCGGACCTTCATGCGGATCCTTCAATTATGGCACTATTTATACCCCAGTCATTTGGTAGCAATGTGCCTTGCATAGGTATAGCGCTTTATAATCTGAAAGCTATACTCCGTCACCTCAGGAGATAAGCTCAGTCGTAGCCAACAATGAAATAAAGAAGAATGTAACAAAAGAAGCATTGAGTGCGATAGGTATAATATCGTTAATGCTAAAAATACGCAGATGCGTTTTACATCAGCATAAAAATGGATGGAGTCGATCAAAGGGTAAAATTGTGCGACGTGATAGACGAAAACAGATAACTGCGCAAATTGTCCATAGGCAAAAAGTTAAAGAAGGAATCCAATATCGCCAATCACTGAAATCCAGTGTAAGTTTCTGAACTGTTAACTCTAGAAAGGAAGGGAAAGTCGTTAGCATTACAGAACAAATGTAGAGAAAAGAATCGCAGAACCAATCTTACGAATTAGTCCATTTGTGGGGAGGATTACGAACATAGTTCTTGGCCTCATACCGGTAAATAATTTTGATCTCGGATTTAGATCCGAAGGCAGTTGGTATGAATTAAATTTGAAAGGAGTAAAACGGTATGGGAAGTTGTGTTAAGAATAGCATGTGAAACGGTTGTAACAGCTCATCCTAGATGATCAAGTTTGCGCTAGTGCATTTGTTGAACATATTTCCAATCGATGTTCTTCGGTATCATACATGATCTGGCCCTTCTCTATAGAGTTATTCATTAGCAAATCGAATTCTTAATATCCATTTCCTTCTATCAGTTGACAAACCTTTATCACTTTCTTGAACATGTTAAAATTGTCAATACATCTAATCTATTTTGGCAGCTTATTCCATATTAAGCCATATCTAAGAAGGTAGAAATTTCTCCTTAGCCTACTCTTGAATTTAGCTAAAGAGACTATACATTCACTATCTCGCAATTCGTAAGTGGTCTTTTTCCGTCAGTGCAATTGATAGGTTCCAACATATGCTTTCCACCACGCGATTTTGTGGAGGAAGCACGGAAGGTAATACGTTCTTTGTAACCACAGAGGTTCAAGATTCGGCTCCTTGCGTGTAACTTGGTATAAAAGAGCGATTGAATAAACACGTATACGCTACCTGAAGTCGCATTGAAGGTTTTCAATGGCTATCAAATCAGTCTGTTGTAGGTTGCTGAACATATCACAGTAATATTCAAGCAAAGGTCTGATACTGTTATTGCAAGCAATTAGTGTGGTTTCTTTCAAGGTTAGCAGTTGACATATTAACCCGACCGACTGCTTAGCGTTTTTCACGATATGATCGGTTCGCTAAAATTTAACGAACCAGAATATCGCAAATCTAAGTGGCGGACTGAGTTACTGATGGGAATGACTTCGTCATGAAGCCTGCAAAATGCTGCTTCTCCCTGACATCCATCCACCAGAATCTTGCACTTCGGTGTTGCCGACGTCATCTGCTACATGTCATCCCATCTATCAATGGCTTTCAAGTCGTTTTGGATATTGTTAAGTTCGGCGTTATGCTGAGAGCTAGTGAACATGTAAACAGCCATTAGATCATCAGCAAACAACTAAGGCTTCTCAAATTGTATTGTGTGTAATCAATATCCAATATGAAGAATAACGTACCCAAAACACTGACCTGTACCACTCCACTGCCAATGAGACGATGAAGCGACGTTATAAATTCTATTCACAACTTATGACTGTCCAAATATGCACGATTGGAGCCAAGAGTGAAGTCGATTTGTCAAGCCATACTTACTTAATTTATATAGTCGTCTCTTGTTTGGGACTCTGTCAAACGCTTTTTCCGTGTCAAGGAGGATGACAATGCACTGAGGACCAGAGTTAATTGGTTCAGTTAGATGATTAGGAAAGTCAACTTAACAGGTAACACGCGAGCGAGACTTCAGAAACTCATTCTGTGAAGGTGAGGGAAGTTGGTGCGATACTAGGAACTGCGCCAACTGTTCCTTAACAAATCTCTTGTATGCGTGTCATATTGTCAGTGTGGCTAGTGAGTCGGTAGTTCCGGATGCCATGTTTCGCCCCCGACTTATGTTTCGGTATGACCGTAGACATTTTCCAACCTTTACGATTTTGACCGGCCTGGAGAGAGAGAGAATATACGCTATATCTTGATATCATCAGCGAAAAATAAGAAATCGGAAGTAATGGATCTCGCCAAATCGTTAATGAACACCAAGAAGAGACGAGGTCCAAGAACCGAGCCTTGTGGTACTCCACACGTCACGTCGATTGCACGAGAAAATGATTCTCTGACTCTCATCACTAGCCGTCGTTCTTGTAGAAAATTGCTAATCCAACTCAGGATTGGGTCGCCAATGCCGTAATTCCGAAGCTTGCTAAGGAGAATGTGAAGGTCTAAACGATCAAATGCTTTTGAAAAGTATAGGTAGATGACATCTATCCCTACTCCATCATCAACGGCTTCAGTCCAGCTATTACGTGCAATTAATAGGTTAGTATTACACGAATGCTTTTGACGAAAGCCATGTTGTTTGGGGCTATTAAACTGTGGCTTACCAGGTATTGCATCGGCGCATCTGCGATGATTGATTCCATCACTTTGGATAGTACTGGAATTAGTGTTATTGGACGGTAGTTGGCAGGATCAGTGCGGCTACCTTCTTTATGAATAGGAGTGATGACCCCTCGCTTCCGTACTGGTGGAATACGGTTTTCCTCTAGACATCGCTGACAGAAAATAGCCAGTGGTTCTGCTAGATCACTAGCTACTGACTGGAGAGCCTTTGGTCAGATGTTGTCAGCTCCGGGAGTACTGTGGATACGCAAGCATAACAACTTCTTCAACACAGCTTCCGCAGTGAAGGTGATGTTTTCTAAGCCAGATGGTGGAGTAGTAGGAATGAGGGGAATGTTTGTGCTCGTTGCCTCCTGGAAAGTTCGGGAGTAATGAAGCCGTAGGAGATCAGCTGCTTCCATTGCTGATCGCGTGCACCCATCAGTTGTGATTAGTGATGAAACCCCTCGCTTTACCTTTCGAAGGCCGTTAACGTGCCTGTACAGGAGTTTGCGATTCGTGCAGAATCGCTTCATTAACTTCTGCTGATGAGTGACCTTGTCTTCGCGGATCAGCTTCACACAGAAGTTACGATAGGTCACGTATGCAGTCCAGGTTTTGGCATTCGGGCAGTCCTGGTGATCTTGCCATGTCAAATCCCTCCGGGACATACATTTACGTGTCCTGCTCCTCAGAAATGAATTACGCTTATTTTTAGGGTGGAAGGACTTCTGCTCTGATGCGTGCGCTACCAGTGTACTAAACGTCCTTGTAAATGTTTCCCAGGCAACATCTGGTGGGCATTCGGTTAAGAAAGTCCAAGATGTATCCTTAACAAGCTTGGACAACACATTGTAGTGTGTGGCAGTATGCACTTTGTCCTCCTCCTTTTCAGGGTACTCCGCATAGCAAATATAGTCAAAAAGTAGAGTAACATGATCACTACGACCCAGTGGTGTGCTTGTAATTATCCCGCTAACCATGAGTTTTTCGTTAGTGAGCACAAGATCCAGTATCGACGGCTTGTTAGCAGTTCGAAATCTGGTGGGGGAGGTTACGTGATTGTACAGAGGGTGGCTAGCAATAAGCTCTTGCAAGCAGGCTTTAAACTGCATACCGTCGGTTGCTGGCGTTTCTATGTCATGCACGTTAAAGTCTCCCGCGATAAGAATGTGTGTGTAGGACTTGTTCAAAGCAAACTGGAAAACGTGGTTCAGTTTGGAGTCCATTTCCGGAGTTGAGTTTGTGGGCGATAAATCACGGCTAGTAGGCATGTGTCCTTGTTTCGCAACCATAGGCGGCACCAAAGCGAATCGGGAGCTCGGATTTCCTGGTGGTCGATAACCTCACATCGGAGATTTGTATTATAATAAAGAATCACACCGCCCCCCTTCCGGTTCTATCGGTCCGAAGAAGTGACATACCGGGTAAATTGATCTCAGAATCGGTTATCTCAGGGGTTAACCATGTCTCTGTAATCATGACGAGGTCCCGCGGTTGTGAGGCATGGAGTTCTCTAAGTTCTGCCAACTTGCTTAGAAGGCCTTGGGCTTTTGTGTACATGCAAGATAGGGCCTTTGTTGTTATTAGTTCATTGGTAGATGTCAAGTTTGTGTTCGCTTTTAAGCCGGCCGTTAGGTGGCCGGCAATTAATCGTTTTTTGGTTTATGTATTTCAGTCGTGTTGCAAGGCATTATTAAGCGTCCCTGTACAGCAGTTTCACTGGTGCTGTGCTCGGTCCTCCTGTGTGCCATGGGCGCTGTTGTGTCGGTCTCTCCGCAAGACTGTGCAGATAAGGAATTTGCTGCGTTTGTAAGTTCCGTTGAATTGCTTCCGACTTTTGGTCGTTCGCCTGCTGCTTTTAGCCGGATCTCGGTAGGCAACCTAGCTCGAAACTTTAACCAGCTATCCAAGTATGCTTAATATAGTTCAATAGTTCAATAGTGTATGGTGGGATAAAAAGCAATAACTTTACAAGACCCACAGGATGGCAAATGGAAGAAAACAAAAGTTTCAGGTGTGACACAAAAATATCAGTAAGTTAGACACTGCAGTTTGTCATACCGTTATATAATGTGTATCATGTAAGTGCAAGTCCAATAGTCTTTCGAATGTCTCGTTGTTTGGTGCGTTCACCACATGCGATGGCAGTGCGTTCCAGTGCGGACAGACACATAGTCACATTTTGATAGGAAATGTCAGAGGCTTCCTGAATACAAGAAGAAAGAAATGGTCACAATTTTTGACTCTAAGGAAACCGGAGAATGCTACCCAATTGACACCTTGCAGGAAGTGTGGAACCCCTGCTGACCTCCCGTGCTACGAATCAGCCATAATTTAACATCCGATTATTTTGTGATCACATTCAGGGAGACCATCAATTACATCAGTAGCTATCGGGTAGAAAACTTCTAGGATATTTTTATCCCTGGTGGCCACGAGAACAGGTTGCTGCCAAACACCATTGATGACGGAGGTTATGAACAGCATGTCTCGCTTTTGTTTGTTTGTCGGACCAACAGATATCTGGTAGGTTGAAATCTCCGCCAAAGACTTTATCAAAAGAACTAAGTCCCTATGTATAATTACAGATCTCAACTAACTGGTTCCCATCACTGTAGCTGTCCCCGGGTATATACTGCCTTCAACCGTTCCCTTATTAACGAAGAACAAGAGTAACCAAGAAGAATCAATAGTGCGGCATATAGTTGGTGGTATAAATTAAGAGACTAGGAGGTATTGCGAGTAGTAAAGTATGCAGCCACCTCCTCTGCCTTGATCTTGTTCAGTTCTAAAGGGATCGTAACCTTCGATAGAAAGCAGCTGGCTGGGTATAGATTCATGACACCAGTTTTCTTGGAGTAAAATCATATCGGATTTATTCAATCACATGAAGGCGTGGAGTAAATGAAACTTGTTCAACAGACGACAGATATAAAGTATCATCAGTCTTAAAATTCCTGGATCTGTTCATCATTCCATCCAGCAATTACTCTTGCAATTGCGTTCAATCTGGAGCCTTCGGCAATAAGTTCCTTATCGTGAGATTCCCCAGCTTTATCGGATTAGAGGAGAGGAGGAATAGGTGGAGAAATTTAAAAAGAATGTCGTGGTAATTTGAGGTGATCAACTTTAAGTGCATAGGGCGTTATTGCTGAAAGGCTCACAATGGATATTGTGTGAGGTGGCGGAAAAGAGTATAATGTGGGGCATATGTAACTGGTTTGTGTTCAGCAAATCAGTGTATAGGCCTGCCAGGAGAATAGACTAAGCACATCGCCTGAATAACGGGGAAGTGTGGCTTGTCACTCCGTGTAGAAGCATTATTACTCACGACTGTCACTGGGAAACGGCGAGTCACCTTTCTTTGTACCATAAATGGTTGTTCATGAAAATACCTGAATCCCGTTAACCATCCGGCCAACAGCGATAGAAAGAAAACAGTTCAAATAAGTCGTTTCCCACAGATGAATGCATCATGTGAGTTACATTAATTGTGGTAGGTGATTCGTTGCAAAGTCATAAAAACTAACAGCAATGCTGATGCTTGGATGAACAGGACCATACTTATGCGTTCAGTGGGACACTGAGGTTCGATTAATTCACATCTGAGAAGAGTAGTAGGGGGAGTTGAATGGTATAGGTAGAAATTAGTCACATCTAGACTCACTCAGACAGCCACCACACGCCCGCAGAGCACTGTACGCGCTTTTCATCCTTCCGGGAATCATCAGCAGTGCGCATTCCATCGGACCTCTGGTAGGGCTCGAACCCGCAACTCGAATGTTGCCAGTCAGTAGTTGAGACCACTGAGCTACAGGGGACGGCAGCGACCATCGTGAATAAGTTACTATATGTGATATAGCGCCGCTCACTATCCACTGACTTACACGTAACTGCCGTGCAGAGTACAGGGTAGCCCCCTCACCAAGCGACGAGTTTACCAAACTTAAGCAGTCAATTAACTTATGGTATTATAAGCAGTTTGGCCTGCGTACTGATTAGAGAAGAGTAGTAGGGGGAGTTGAATGTGACGAATTTCTACCTATATAATTCATATCTCTTCGTTTACGCAGATTTACAACTATTGGGCCAGAGACTTTAACTGTAACCTAAAACCTGTGTGTCTGATAGACTTACATGCTCCATCGCGTTTAAACAAAATGATAGAGAGTTACTGATAAGGTGGGGTTTGAATCGAGAAATATGGATACCCAACAACTTAAAAGTGGACTCTAATCCAACCCAAATGCATCATATGCAGTTGTCGTATATACTTCAAAGTCTCTTGTCATTAATTTACTCAGGCAGCCTCAGACCAACGTCATCATTCAGCAGACGCAACAGTGTGGCGCGAAATCAGCTGACAACAAACCTAAACCCTTGGTGTTATTGTGAAGTGAATAAATCAGCCAAGCAATGTCAACTGACCTCGCTCTTACTAAACTATGGATGGTCAAATTTGTGATTAAAGAACGCGCTTTCAAAGGCTGGATCATCTCACCGACCGCGTTCTCTGATACAAGCCCTGGGAATTCTGAAGGAACTTCAGCTTCCTAGTCATCATTAACCCAATCGGAACATGGTGCGAAGGGCTCCCATATTTTAATAGACAGCATTTTGCATGGTGTGCAGCAACTATCAGTGGTTCAGTAAGCACAGAGTAACTAATTCCTAATCTGAATACATATCCGTGATCCAGAGGACGTGGAGCGTCCGTGGGTTGCTTTCACAGTAGCCAGATTGCAGTGTGATTTATCCATTACATCCCTAGTGGCTTATCATCCATGCTGAAAACCAGATGGCAGAGTGCATTTCGATGTACCAGAAGCGCTCTTAGTACCGAGGAAACCCCCTTCCACTTTAACATGACCCATAGTACATGCATATTCAACTTTGGACAGGATGCTTTATCCTGCATCTTACAACCAAGATCCTCTAAAGCACATAGTCAGAGTGCCTTCAAATACATGTACGACATGCTTTTTCGGACCCAGATACAGTGGTATATTACGGGCGAAAGACATGCTTAGCAACATCCGTAGGATGACCAGGGTGAAGAGCACAAAATGATGAATAGGAAGCATATTCAAAGAAAGATAATGGTTTCGGCGAACTAACCGTAATGTTCACACAGAGGCATGTATAAAAGTGCCAAACTTGGTTTTGCAAATTAATACTCGTTGTGTGACGTTCGTCATTTTATATAGTCTGTCGATATCTACGGGCAATATCTCGTAATGTAGGTGGATTAGGGGAACCTCAAGACGTTTGTTAAACATATACAAAGTGGAGGAGGACAAAAGCAAAAGTTGTGAGGGCAGGGCAAACAAGAAAATAAAAGTTTCGCTGACATTCTAACCGACTGTATTGCGTGACCAATTTGAGCTGGTGGCTCCTCAACTACGTGTTGTGGCCGAGCTGAAGTAGTTGGCGGCATACGTGTTTGGGGTTCCTTAAAAACCGCTTGGTCATTAGTAGGTCACCACGTAGGCGCCGCTACTGCTCGCCGTAAAATATTAGCGTCCTCACCCTAAGATAATATGAAAGGTGTAACAACCCTTTTACATGCTTCCTGACTCCTCACTGTGGCATCTCGAGAGTTGCGAGATCTTGCTCATGCTATGGTTGCCATCCTTGAGTTGTTATTCCGCATAAGGCCGCATTCGTACGTTTAGCAACCGCGGACAGGCAGTTGGATTAAACTAAGCGAATTCCCTCCGCACCACGCTAAATTGTTGGTTCCCAGCCTGACATCTCCTCAGATTTTTCTGTGCAGTACACCTCATCCTTGATTAATAATCCAGTGTGCCTTTACTGGGTGACTGCTTGCAAGTCATGGTCTCCAAATTGTGTTTGAGGAATTACTGGTGATGAATGTGGACCTTCTTATATTTAGACGAATTAAACGGGCGGAGATTGTGGAGGGACCATTCGTGCACTTTAAATGGAGGATGTTGTATTACTCTCTCCAGTCTCTGCACACCGCAACTGACGGCTTCTTCCTGGTTTGGACTAATCAATTAGTTGTCACTATCTGGGAGTAAAATTCAGGGAGTGGTGGTTGGCGGATGTCAACATGACTCAAGACAGCTACCTCAGAACCCGAGTTTCAAATTCTAACCGCTGTGTCAGTTTGTGCCCGCGGAGCTAAACAGTCTAGTTATCATGACCATAGTCAGTCAGTGCCTACTTACACCCACAATTCAAGCTAACACTACCTAAGAAGTTCAAATTAGGACGAAACAGTTGATCGTCAGTGGAGCGATGGGAGTAAGCAACACTGAAACCCTCCACATCGGTCGGATACAATCCCAGTGATCCGAAAATCATAGGCTAAATTCAAAGTTTACAAAAGCCACAATTGAGGTTGTGTGTCGCAATCCAAGACATGGCGGGTAATACTAAACACGAATATTCATACGCCCTCTTCGGTACTCGCTTAAGTGGATCATGTGATAATTAGTGGCAGACCGTCAGCCATACCTCAACATCTTCAAAATAAGGCACGCAACCAGATGTTGTCAGAGACGTAAGCTTATTAATAAACGTGGGAAATAGACGTGATCCCCGAACTGTTCCTTGTGGAACTCCACATTCGACATTAATCCGATCGGGCAACATGCTCGCAAATCTAACCTGAATTTGCCAATTCTGCAGGAATTTCCTGATCCACCAAACGATAGGATCCTCAACTCCATATTTTTCAAGCCTGTAAATAAGAATGAGCTGTTCCAGGCGGTTGAAAGTTTTGGAGAGGTCGAGGTAAATGACATCGGTCCCAGTACGTTTATCGACCACCTCCGTCCAACTGCCGCGTGCAATCACTAAGTTGGTTGCGCATGAATGGTTTTGATGAAAACCATGCTACTCCGGTGCCAAGGTGCTGTTGCACACTTAGTAGCTGGCTTATCTTGTCAGGCTGGGGGTGAGAAGTGGCCGCAGCTTCATGGAAGCGCAAGGTCTGCAACATATAGTACAACTGCCCCTAACCGCGTGCTTCTTCTTCGCATTCGTCGCGTTCATCAGACTATGGACACCGTGAACAATAACATATATATCTGTTTCACTCGCGTGTGTTCGTCCGATTGAACGTCTGGAAAGACGCAGACCACACAGAATCCGTTCTGGAGACAAGCTTTGCAAAGCAACACTACGTTCATTTCATCGACAGGGTTTAGCACAACCCGATGAAGTCTGGCTTCACCAACGTGCTTAGAATACTTTTCAATTTGGGGGGCTTAGTCGGAATACCGGGCAGGTTGCTCATGGTGTTCCGTTGGTTCAGATCTTCAAAATGCTTCCCTTCCAGTGCATTCCATGTTGGATTAGTGCAAGGTTGCACATAGTGGACAGGGCAGCATTTTGTTTCTAAGTATTTTCAGCATGATATTCGTCACGCTTAGGAGGGAACGTTTTGATACGTAATAGAACAGCGTTGAACATTATCCTTGGGTGCGGTAGTAGAAGCAGCAGATGCTGATGTTGGAGTGCTCTTGGATACAACTGAGACCCACCTGCCACTAATACGTGTTTTATTCTGAGTTTCAACGATGCTTGCTGACAGGAAACGGATTTTGAAGAAATTGTTGCAAATTCGCTAGAGTTGAAGTGGTCGGGGAGTGATTGGATGACTTAAAGTAGTGCAGCTTTTGCAGGGGCCACTTCATTATCAAAACAGCCAGCGTTGTGGATTTGGCTCGCAGTGGAGTTCGATGGAGAGACCTGAGCTACATAATTTGCTGGGCTTGTTTCCATGGTGAAGCAATTTGGTGCTCAACAATTGCTCAACCACTGTTACCAGCCTAGCATACTAGTGGGACAGTGCAATTGCCTTCTTCACTAGTGGGACGCTATGACTCTTCACGCTGTCGCTGATGCATGTTCTTTGTGTGACTATAAGACGTAGACAAACAATTTGTTCACCAGCCTCTACGAAATCGGTGTAACCAGATATATACAATTGTGCTAACGTGGATAATATGGTGTGTCTGCAGATGCGGGTTGCCCTTTAGTGTATCTTTTATTTTTACTGTACAATTCGCAGAACCTATCCCACTGGACCCGTCAAGCCTAGACATTCCTATTCCTAGTATGCCACATCTGTATTATATCATTGTTCTCGTTGTGACAAATGCGACCGCAGACGTCTACACCGTATGCGGGGACTACATGGGCAAATATATAGTGCGGTAGTTGTATGCATATTTTGCTGCAACTATGGTTGTGAACGGCCACTACACGTTTACGTCTGCATGTGTAGCATGCGCGAACCCAGCCATACCTTCACGCACACAATGCATGTCCAGAGTAAAACTGAAACAGTCATAGTGTGAGATATGCTTCGTTGAATCCAATGGTGATTCGGATCCAGTACATACAGAAGGGAGGTAGAAATGCGAGCATTGTACACACCCGATGCGCGCCGATGGTGCCAGTGTCGTGCCATTGTCTAAGTGAGAGGCGTATTTGAGCCGCTCACTCTCACCAAGCTTGTGCAGCATAGCGTCAATGCCAGTGACTAGTAAATGCTTTGGATCAGTTCTACTATCGGTGACACCAGACGGAGAGCCTCTCAGTCAGCATTTGCATCCAGCGGATCCAAATCTGACGCCATTCGCGCATTAACATAATGCACATATGCATCTTGTAAGCGTCATACGACGGAACTGATAAGAAACGTATAGTCAGACCGGTTGCCGATGGTGGTGTTTACTACGGTTCGTACAAAGGGTTCTGTTATTTCCCCGAGTAGCTTCGACAAATGTAGAATCGGATAGTATGGATAGCCGTAAATGGTATGCGATACCGCAAATCGAATAACAGCATACAATGAAATATTCATCTAGTATTGAATTTAGAACTACCTTGCTCGAGACATCACACTAATTGGAGATGATGGAAATGGTGTCAACCGACTTTAAAGAGACAGGTTATGCAGTGACTTGGGTTCCGGACTGTACGTCGGCCTCATATCAAGCGGTACTCTTAAACTTCGAAATACTTTATCCCTCTGCATGCACCAAGAAATAGAGAACCTGATCTACTTCATTCTAATGTTCAAGACGTTTCAAATAACATGGTGAAATGAAACGTCGCCGCCTTTCTAATCCGTGTCATATCACCGGTGTCCTTTCGTAATGGTAGCGGAATGGAATGACGGCCATTGAAATCACGCTGCAACGTATGTCACTCATTCGAGGAGGCAGGCTAACAAGAGGAGAGGTGCAATACGGTAGTACCAGGGGAGCTAAAGGGTGAGTTCATGGAATATTCAGATTCTTTGGTGTCACATGCACTTAAATTGCAGAAACCTTTTCTTTCTAGCTTTGGTGTACCCCTGAGGCGCATCAAGGGGTTAGTCCTTCCAGGTTGACATGTGACAGTGGAAGCATTCTTAGTACATTGAACGTTTGATACTAAATCTAAAAAGTAAAATAAGTAGAGAGCTGAATATTTTAATGTTACACTGTGTAGAACGAGACGTTTGGGCCATCTGTCACTGTGAAAATGCTCATCCCTGCGATTCCCTTACTTTTCACATAGTGGTCAGTTTCACCGCATTTACCTGTGTCCCAAACGATGATCCATTTCGTCGAAAACGAATGTACACTTTAACCAGAGCAGAAAGTGTTCCTTTCATGTGCCCATTCTACCTTCAGTCAGAGCGAGAATTTTCCCACTGCCACGGACGGCGAAGCAGTTGCCGTGCCACTGGTGTACTCGCTGCAAACACCGAAAGTGCCCATGCATTTCCGAAGCTAACATCAGTATGCTTGCAATGCGCAAAACTTGGAGACGATGGAACTGGTGTCACCAAGGTATGAGCAGATATAGGTTTCTAGACTACACACAAACCAGGCCCGTTTAACCAACTCGGGTATCAGATAAGGGAAATAGCTGTTCCAAGTAACATCATAGGTGCAGCTGACTTTCCTCCACATACTATGTTCTGTTTCCATTAGCTAAGATAGGGTTGTTTCGCGGAGCAGATCTAAACTCTTAGTGGGTTTCAAAACCTCCACTAAGCACAGGCGTGAGCTGCACCGTAGGCATCATGCTATTTGCTTACAAGTCCCAATGAGTAGGCTACCTAGGGGGTCATGTGTAATCCATTCCAGGTGGATTTTCTTTGAGAATTACTATTTTAGGTTACAGCTGTCATTACACAACGCAGGAACCTGTTTGACTGAGTTCCATTTGGCGTACCCGTCGCTGATTCTCATATCTGGTTAATATAGGCACGTGCAGAGGCTCTCCTGTGTGCACGAATTCATACATAATTCCTTCAATGTTTTCAATGGGAGGGTCAATTTCACGCCAATTTCGGGAAAGCCAACAATTGAGTTGCTTATAACGCAGTCGATGCTTGGTAGGTGAGGAGCCACTGGTGGATATACTCGACCCATAAGTGCAAGTTAACCAGACGCCTGCATAAAATAGCCCAGCGATGTCAGATGGCAGCGCCATTATCCGTGGCAGGTGGAAACGTTGGGAATTTGTGAACGTAGTTTCCCTACTGAGCTTAATGCTTTGGTAGACATGCATATTCCTAAAACAGGTCGAAACATCATTCGTAATTTTCGCGAAATACCGACCCCCTTCAGTTTCTCAAGTTCCAGGCTGGAGTTCGAGTTCAGGTGGGACTGGTGCGGTAGGGTAAAACGTTAGGGCTCACTTCGGAGTGGATTGTTTACTCATGGATTGATGGTGCTCCCCGAGATTTTGGGAATCTAAAGTGAAACATACGAATCAAAATTATGAAAACTGGTAGCTAATATTTTTTAGGATGGCGGTTGAACTGTTCACTGCGCTTGACAATTTTGTTGCGAACGTTTCGCGTTCAAGCGGTGTAACATCCTCAGTGTATCTTACGTAGCGTGTAGTATCGTATAACGTAGCGTAGAGAAGCCCCGGTGAGAGCGCCACAAGAATCACACCCCGGTTAACGAATTATGCGTCAATCATCCGGCTGTTATCGTCTATACTAGCCGTTCACATAAAGAAGGAAATTCATTATGGGTACAGAAAATGGAAGATTGTTTGAATGAAGATCAGTGTCAAGGCCAGCATGTAAGTACAGTAAAGTTATAGCAAGAATAAACTTGAGGGCGAGTTATGAGAATTAACTGCTTCTTGTTTTCGCCTACCAGCATCCGATTCGCAAGCAGAACCGCTAATCGTAATTCAGTGATAATATTACATGAAAACACGTTCCACATAGACCACTTTAACAGTTCCATAATGTGTGATGGATCAAAAGCAAGAGCATTATGAGATTTACGAAATGGCAAATCGAAAAGGAATTGCAAATATTTTGGTGCAAAGCGTTCATTATCAGTACTTCAGATATGTCCATTATTCTGTCGAAAATCATGGTGTGTTGCGTTAACCATATGTGCTGGTAATGCATTCCAGCATGGGCAGATGGCACGGAGTAAAATAACTGTGGTCTAAGGGCAAGTGTTGGGTTACTGGTATGCGGTCGTAGTTCCACCATGATTTGAACTTCTAAGTCCAGCAATGATTTACAGAGATGATCGATTGCTGTCAGTATCCGGTATGTGAAAATGTGATCATCAAGAATCCATCGGTATTCTGAGAAAAGCACATCGATGAAAGAAGGCACAGTTCGTAAATGAGACCAGATAAGCAATGTGTTGTTTGATGGCTCTTAGTTCGTGCTGCTCCAAGTGATGAATATCTCATTTCAATCAAGGTCGCCAGACCTGAACCACATATTCGTGTTGATCAATAGGCGTACCAGCTACCGTTGCAAGCTACAAAGAGTAGGCCGCAGTTGCTGCTGCGCAGCCATAACAAGCCATATTTTGCTGCTTTCTGTGGGAACTCATTACTTTCTGCGTGTTTATAATGCCAGTCCACATGGTAATGGAGATGGTGCAGTCTAGTGATG
>OX104065.1:11705394-11721634 GCA_944474145.2 Dicrocoelium dendriticum | reverse complement strand
ACTCAGTCAGCATTTGCATCCAGTGGATCCAAATCTGACGCCATTCGAGCATTAACATATTGCACGTATGCAGCTTGTAAGCGTCATACGACGGAACTGACAATAAACGTATAGTCAGACCGGTTGCTGATGGTGATGTTTACTACGGTTCGCGCAAGGGATTCTGTTATTTCCCCGAGTAGCTACGACAAATGGAGAATCGGATAGTATGGATATTCATACATCGTATGCGATACGGCCAACCGAATAACAGCATACATAGAATGTTCAAGTAATTTTGCAGTTAAAACTGCCGTGCTTGATACATCACACTAATTGGAGATCATGGAACTGGTGTCAACCGACTGTAAGTAGACAGGTTATGCAGTGACTTGGGTTCCGGACTGTACGTCAGTCTCATATCAGGCGGTACTCTTAAACATCAGAATACTTTATCCCTCTGCAAGCATCAAGAAATAGAGAAACGGACCTACTTCATACTAATGCTCAAGACGTTTCAAATAATATGGGGAAATGATACATCGTTACCTTTCTAATCCGTGTCAGATCACCAGTGTCCTTTCGTAATGGAAGTGGGCTGGAATGACGGTCAGTGAAATCATGCTGCAACGTATGTCACTCATGCGAGGAGACAGGATCACAAGATGAGAGGTGTAATACGGTAGTACAAGGGGAGCTAAAGGATGACGTTATAGAATATTCAGATTCTTCGGTGTCACATGAATTAAATTGCAGAAACATTTGCCTTATAGTTTTGGTGTACTCCTGAGGCACATCAAGGGGTTGGTCCGCCTGGGTTGGCATGTGACACGGGAAGCATTCTTAGTATATTAAGCGTTTGATACTAAATCTAAAAGGTGAAATCTCCGGAAAGTAGAAAGCCGAATATTTTAAAGTTACACTGGATACAACGACACGTTTGCGCCCTCTGTCACTGTGAAAATGTTCATCCCTGCGATCCTCTTACTTGTCACACAGCGGTCACTTTCACCGCATTTACCTGTGTCCCAAACGATGATTTATTTCATCGCAAACGAATGTGCACTTTAACCAGAGCAGAAAGTGTTCCCTTCATGCGCTCATTCTACCTTCAGTCAGAGCGATAATTTCCCCATTGCCACGGACGGCGAAGTATTTGCTGTGCCACTGGTGTACTCCCTGCAAACACCGAAAATGCCCATGCATTTCCGAAGCTAAAGTCAGTGTGCTTGAAATGCACAAAACTTGACGACAGAACTGGTGTCACCAAGCTATGAGCAGATATAGGCTTCTAGACTACATGTAAAACAGGCGCTTTTAACCAACTGGGGTATCAGATAAGGGAAATAACTATTCCAAGTAACATCATACGTGCAGATGAATTTTCTCCATATGCTATGTTCTGTTTCCATTAGCTAAGGGTTCTTTCGCGGAGCAGATCTAGACTCTTAGTAGGTTTCAAAACCTCCACTAACCAGAAACGTGAGCTGCACCGTAGGCATCAAGCTGTAAGCTTACAAAGCCCAATAAGTCGGTTACCTAGGGGGTCATGTGTAATCGATTCTAGGTGGATTTTCTTTACGAATTACTATTGTAGGTTAGAGTTGTCTTTACACAACGCAGGAACCTGTCTGACTGAGTTCCATTTGGCATACCCGTCGCGGATTCTCAAATCCGGTTAATATAGGCACGTGAAGACGCTGTCCTGTGTGCACGAATTCCTACATAATTCATTCAATGTTTTCAATGGGAGGGTCAGTTTCACGCCAATTTCGGGAAACCCAACAATTAGGTTGCTTATAACGCAGTCGATGCTTGGTAGGTAAGGAGAGACTGATGGATATATTCGACCCATAAGTGCAAGTTAACCAGATGCCTGCATAAAATAGCCCAGGGATGTCACATGGCAGCGCCATTATCTGTGGCAGATTGAAACGTTGAGAATTTGTGGACGCAGTTTCTCTACTGAGCTTAATGCTTTGGCAGACATACATATTCCTAAAACAGGTTGAAACACCATGCATCATTTTTTCGAAATACAGACCCCCTTCAGTGTTTCGAGTTCCAGACTATAGTTCAAGTTCTGATGGGAATGGTGTGGCAGGGGGAAACATTAGGGCTCACTCCGGAATGGATTGTTTACTCAGGGATTGATGGTGCCCCCTGGGATTTTGGGAATCTAAAGTGAAACATACGAATCAGAACAATGAAAACTGGTAGCTCAGTTATTTTTGGATGGCGGTTGAACTGTTCGCTGAGCTTGGCAATTTTGTTGCGAAGGTTTCGCCTCCAAGCGGTGTAACATCCTCAGTACATTCTTACGTAGCGTGTAGTATCGTAACGTAGCTTAGAGAAGCCCCGGTGAGAGCGCCACACGAATCACACCCCTGTTAACGAATTATACATCAACCATCCGGCTGTAACCGTCTATACTAGCCGTTCACATGGAGAATAAAATTTATTATGGGTGCATAAAACGGAAGGTTGTTTGGATGAAGATCAGTGTCGAGGCCAGAATGAAAATACAGCAAAGAGTAAAGTTGGGGGCGCGTTCTGAGAAGTAAATGCTTCTTGTTTTCGCCTACTAGCATGCGATTCGCACGCAGAACCGCTAATCGTAAATCACTGAGACTATTTCATGAAAACTCGTTCAACAACGAGCAGTGATATGTGATGGATCAAAAGCAAGAGCTTTACGAGATCTATGGGATGGTAAATTCAAAAAAGAAGTGCAAATATTTCGGTGCAAAGTTGCAATTATCGATACTCCAGATATGTCGAATATTCTGTCGAAAATCACGGTGTTTGTTGCATTAACCACATGTGCTGGTAATGCATTCCAGCATGGGCAGATGCCACGGAGTAAAATTACTTCGTGGTCTAAGTGGGAGGGTTGGGTTACTAGTATCCGGTCGTAGTTCCGCAATGATTTGAACTTCTAAGGCCGGCCATAATTTACAGAGATGATCGATTGCTGTCAGTATCCGGTATGTGAAAATGTGGTCATCAAGAATCCATCGGTATTCTGAGAAAAGCACATCGATGAAAGAAGGCACAGTTCGTAAATGAGACCAGATAAGCAATGTGTTGTTTGATGGCTCTTAGTTTGTGCTGCTCCAAGTGATGAATATCTCATTTCAATCAAGGTCGCCAGACCTGAACCGCATATTCGTGTTGATCAATAGGCGTACCAGCTACCGTTGCAAGCCACAAAGAGTAGGCCGCAGTTGCTGCTGCGCAGCCCTAACAAGCCACATTTTGTTGCTTTCTGTGAGAACTGATTAATTACTGCATGTTTATAATTCCAGTCCACATGGTAATGGAGATGGTGCAGTCTAGTGATGAGCGAATTTATCTCCATGGCTTAATACCCTTGGCAAGTTTTCCTAATTGGCAACGAATTATTTCTGGGAGGTCCTTGACTTGGATAAAAATGATTAAAGGGCAGAAGGCAGAGTTTTGTGGTAAACAACTGGAGGTGTACAAGTAATCGAAGTGTGTGCCGGCAATTCTTAAGGGGTTTGTTCTCCATTTTAGTTAAATTTCCGACCTAGTGAGCAGGAAGCCGGTGATTTCTTAGCCAATAAGCATTCAAAGAACTGGGTGACCGAGATTGTTGAAGGCTTGCTTTGCAGCCCTGGTTCACAAGTCTCGAACCGAAGGTAGATTTTTGAGACGATATCGTTAGAGATTGGATAGAGATTATAGCTTATGCGCAGTGTTGTCAATGCGACCACAATGGTTTCCGAATAGTTTTCAACTCATCAAACAAATTCCAAATCAGTAGCCCTCGGATTTTCAACTGTGGTTAATTTACAATTGCCTTCCCGGGCAAGAAGGATCCATGTCCTATGTAGCGTCGCCACCTTGACAAACTATATTGCATAGAGTTATTCGAATGGTTGCGACCTATTCCATACCATCAAAAAATTGATCATTATTATTTCTGTAAGTGTTGCGCTTTCACTTGGTAAAATTCATCCTTATACAAATCTTAACATATCAGCTTAACATCATTGCAATATGGGGAATTTGATACGCCATTCAGAGAATTTCGTTCCCCATGTTTCGTCTCACTAAAGCATTGTACTGTAACAGGAAGGTGTCAAATTTCCGTAGTCTACTAATCCCTATATATATATATATAACATATATATGAGTATTTTTGATAACTATCGCGTAGTTCTACCTCCCATGGCGAAAGTACGCTTTCCGTTTATTCGAGATAGCTGCATAGCAATGTGCTGTGCGTTTGGAGACTCGTCAAGTTATAGAGAGATTTCGAACCCGGGAAAGCACATTTTCCAATCCACGTTACTGCGCAGAATGAAATAGGTGAATTAAATATAAAATCAGATTGTCAACTGGAAAATGTCTACGCATGCTACTTCGGTAAACAATTGAGCTGATGATTTTAGTTGGATCAACAATTGAGCAGGATAAGTAGAGCAAGATGTATTTATTGTAAGAAGTAGCAAGAGAAACTAGTACCCTAAATTTAAGGCATATATTAGAAACAGCTAGAGTTTCGATAAATCAGCACATAGCGGGTGAAACTGGTGTAAGCGTCTAGATGCTTGCTGACATCAACATCAACGCGGTGATCTCCCGACTATCTTTGAAATGTGCGAAGTCAGAAGATGCTCGCACTTCTGATCGTGAGTTATCGTATCGATGTCATGGCTGAGTAAAACAACCGATCAGATTTGGCTGGATTTTTCCACATTGTGCATAGATTTATGTTCTCTTCTTCCCAACTAAAAACGGGGATGATTTGGAACATGGGGAGCCAATACCTTGTTGTCTTTCTTGGATCACGGGCGTGGTATTATTTCAGTGCCAGAGGGCTTTCTGAAACATATCCGTTTGTTATGTAGCTGCACACGAACTAGACGATCAGTCAAATAGTGGTTAAATCAGTGACCATAGAACACACAAGTGCAAATGACCACTGACTACTTGTATACTCGGCATAAGTCGTGATCAATAGATGACGGAGGTTTTTCTATCAATTAACAAAACCACAGGCTCAGAGACAGTAGAGATGCTAGGCTAGGTTAATGTTGGTGTCCATGACGTAGATGGGGATGCCCAGGAGGACTAGAGATTGTAGACTAATAAAACGGTGCAGCTGTTTCTGCGATACTACTTCAGGTGCTTAGACAGGGGCTTCTCTCAACGTCAGTGAGTTATTTTAAGAGCCAAATCATCCTTCCAAGTTCCCTTTTCGTTGAGCAAATTGCCTATAAATCTAATGTGATAGATATTTGGCTGAACACCCAAATACATTTGAAACATGGTTAAAGCTTGATAAACAAAGAACGGATATAATTATCGTCAGAAGTTCTACAGGCATTTTCATGCAAAGCACGTGCTATGCGGATAGTTTAATCTGAACGGTTATTTCTAGACTTCTCATACAGTATCTCACAATGGTCAGCTCCAGAGGAGAAATCTAAAAGTGATGGGTGCGTAAAATTGGACTAGACACAGAAAAATGTGCAACGTCATTTAACCCTTCAGAAACATCCTCCATTCCAATCTCTGGCCACAGAGTCGGTGGTACATTTCTTTCCTCTTGATTGTTATGCCACGTAGGAGAGATGCGACGATCTTTGGAAAGCTTTTTAAGATCTGTTCCTCTATTCTGCAAATTCCACCATCGCCCCAATGGACCTTTGTCTGCTGAAGAAGGATTTGCGGAGTGTAGCTTTTGGCCCAAGACATCGCGTGTCCGGAGTTGACCGTGAATTCCGGCTAACTCTGGTCAACATCAGGCGTGTTCGTTGTCTCATCAGACCCCACGATTAAACCGCTCTAGTGGAAAGTTGTAACGCACAAAACATGCTGTCACGGTGACTCGGACAGTGGTGTTGAATGTCATGAATATTGTCAAGAGTTGGGAGACGTATTCGCCTGGGGATCAGCTACAGTATTGCCATGCACTTTTCCTAGTGTTCCGAACACATATTCTTTTGGAACGATCACATGCAGTCTTCGTCGACATGCGATATTTCGCGCCCGTTCCTTCCCCGAGGTGACCTCGAAACATTCAATAGCGCGTTGCGCACCCATGGGACCAACAGCTTCATGTGGGCAAGCGATTTGTGTGCATTTTTGACCACTCTGAAGGATGACGACAGGTGGCACTATGGTGCAACAGCTGTCAAAATAATTTCGATTCAGTTCATGAATCATTTGAAAGAAGCAAAAGGGAACAATAATCAGCGTAAATATATAGCGTCATCAACATTCGTGGATCCACAGTCCCCTACTACGTCTCGATGAGATAGAGGAGAGACGGGATTTCGGAACTCCTTCGAACATAGTCTGGATTGTGTTGCGTTAGTCTGCTGCATGTGTGACTCTTACCTACTTCACATTGAGCACTTGACTAAACGATCAATTCTGCAGCAGTCGTGAAAGCAACAACGTTAGAGCAGGAATTTTCCATCAGAACGCCTTATGGTCAGTGGAGAAAGACACATGACTGCTTTGTGATTTAGGTTGTTCGAATTCTTGAAACAACGCCAGTGATCACCGTCGGTACATTAGTGTCATGTAAGTCCAATCAAGAGGCAGCCTCTCAAGGAAGGTTCGAAAATATTGGGTTTCAAAAAGAAGCTAAAACCCGATAATTGTTATTGCGTTCCACAAAATTTACTAACCATTTTCATATGTTCTGTCAGGAAACTCGAGTCACATAATCCAATTTGGTTTCATACAATATCTCTATTTGTAAGCACATTACTGTTCAACTCACCGGATATTCAGAGTACGACAAACTAAACCCTATTTATTATTACAGGAAAAGGGTGTTCGAATTCTCACACCTACCACCCTACAATTTCTCAGGTAGAACCACTGGCTGAAATTTGCATAATTCATGACTACTTACACACTCCGGTGATGAAACTCACCCAGTCGATATCAAATTTTTCTCGATAGGTGTCCGAAGTCTTGATATCATTCCCTCCCCTCTAGTATTGATATCACTGCCCTCGAAGTGACAGGATGCGGTCTAAAAACAACCACATTGTAGCATTGAAAATGCGTTTTCTCTTGTCCTGTCTTCACTCGTGTCATTTGCTAAACTTTGCCTTTCAGACCATCACCTCATCGAAAAGGTTGATTCGCGTGCGTAAGTTTCGGTTCGATCCACAGAACACGATGTGACACATCGTGGAGAAGGAATACAAACCCTGCGGTCCTAGCTAACTTTATTTACACCCAGCCTGGGGTTTGCGAAGCTCAACTAACGAACATGCATATATTGAGTGTGGGCCGTCTGCCCGAACTCTATACAAGTGGCGGATTTAAAAAACCTCGCCAAGTGATTCTCAAAGATGATGCCGTTATGTACTTTGGGACCTTGTTCTGAGTTGGATAGGCAATTTCTCATTTAATGCCATCTAATGGTATAAGGGTTCGCAAAACACTGTCAGACCCAGCTGCAGTCCAGTTAAGTGTACCACAATGCCAGGTTATCGGGACACTTCAGTTGCTGATATGATAAACGACCTCGATAGGTTGCCCTCCTCAAATTTCCTGCAATTCACCGATGATCTAAAATTTAACACGCTATCCATACAGTGGATGATCACACATAATCCATCGAGAACATATTCCAGTTCAGTGACGCAGTGCAAAATTCTGTAGGTGCTATCAGAGCACTCACGGCTACTTGATAGGGCCACATAGTCTACAGCAGGCTTCGCAAGAGAGGAATCTCGGCGTACTCGTGCAACGTGAACTTGGTTGTCTGAGGCAGACTGAAATGGAATCAAACAAAGCGAATATGTCATTCGGCATCCTTCGTAGGGCTTTCGGCAATTTCGATGTGATGGTCTTTCTGAAAATGTTTGGCGCATACCCTACCCAAGCGTGGCAATCCTGGCAGAAGCACCATCTCACTACGCTCGATACGGCACAACGCAGCGCGAAGAAGAATGTCAAAAGTTTGTACACTCTTCCCTATGCATTCTGGCCGAAAGCTCTAAAGTGAATATTTAGTGTTATCAGCATTTACATGAAGATCACATAATGATGTAGCAGACTCCAGTAGCCAACCACAAATGCAACGATATTCGAACCTCAGCTCAAACACCACCGTGGGGTCATCCGATTAAAGTGGTCACACAGCCCAGGCGACAGGAATGTCGACGAAAAGTTTTCTACCTCCGAGTGTTACAGCCATGGAACGCCTCTCCAGCATACCTAATTAATGCCCTCACGTTATATCTTCCAAAAAGCTTGACGCGGTTGCACCACGTGATGTAGCCCAAGACCATCCAAAGATCTTATATGTGCAGAATATTCTTACACTCCGAGCGGGAATACCCATATCTGTTACCGCAGACCTCTCGGTGATTCCTATATGATGCGCGTTCTTCTAACGGCACCATGTTTCTATCTTTTAAATTTCATTTTAACCATCCGAGGAAATTCTCAAGCTTTGCGGTGTTACTCATCCCAACACTGGCACACCACGAATGCGATTTCGTCCTGGTTTGTACTCATCAGGTGGAGAGAGCCTGCGATGGGGTGGAACCCAGAGCCTAGTGGTTCACGGCAGTGATGCTTTGAACACTATGTCATTGAGATCCGCCAGCAACGCTTGGTAAAATTTAACTTTGAATTTTCAAGCATTTGATATTTCATCAGTCGTAAACCCTTGCTCCATTTTTCCTGCTCGATTAGAAATCGCTTAACTGTGCCTGCTACTTGGTCCACTTAAGAAACGAAATTTTGCCGCGGTACAAGTGTGTACCAGCAGCCGACCTAGTGTCAACGAAAGTTAGGTAAGTATCAGCAGAGCAATCGTGTAAGAGCAAAAACTGGGCTAGTCAGCCCAATATGACAAACAGTGCAGTGAATAAAGCAGTTACCGAACTCTATCCACCGCGCTTCATGACTTTGGATTTCCATACAATCTATCCCACTATATTGGTCTAAAGCTCCACCTTATATAAATGCACCAATTTCGAGAATCGTCAGCAGTGTGCATTCCATCTGACCTGGTAGGGCACGAGCCCGCAACTGTTTCTAATGCCATAAGTTAATTGGCGGCTTAAGTTTGGGAAGTTTGTCGCTTGGGGAGGCCACCCATTGTCTGCACGGCAGTAACGTGCAAGTCAATGGATTGTGAGGGGCGCTATATCACATCCAGTAAACATTTTCACGATGGTCGTTGCCTTCGCCCGTAGCTCAGTTGTCTCAAACACGCACTCGCAACAGTCGCGTTGTGGGTTCGAGCCCTAGCAGGGTCAGATGGAATGCGCCCCACTGGCGGTTCCCGAAAGGATGAAATGCGCGTACAGTGCTTTTCCTGGCCTGTGGTGTTTGTAAGAATGGGTCTAGATGTGACGAATTTCTATCTATAACATACAACCCCTACTATTCCTCTGTAAACACATCCACTTTTAATTCCCCGAGATATCCGAAACATCAGATGCAAACCCGCTGAACATCGTTCGGGATGGATTTATTGTAACAGGAAACGAAATTGTGGATCCTCCTGTTTGCATTCATATCTCTTCGTCTTTCATAAACCTGCAGTCAGCATGATCCACCTGATCTGCACCGGAGATGAGAGAACTATTTACAAATACTTCCCTATTCCTTCGCTGCATAAACCCCAACGCATGACAACCCTGAAAGCGTGGACATGTTGCGCAAATAAAGAGCGGTTACTTTGTGGGGACGGTTTATCGGCGCCACGAGAAATATACGCCATTAATGCGTGGCTAGCGTTCGACAAGTTCACTCTTCTCTCCACTTTGCACAATGCATGACCCCTTACGCGCTTGATTGACGAAACCCATTCCACCGAAATCAATTTGTCTCGAAAGTTGTTCGGAATCGTGTCATGCTCATCTCTTCAGTAGCTTGTGTAACAATCACAAGATTGCATCACACTGATAAGATTTTTCCCCCGTCCCATACTTACACGTGTCGATAGTCATACTGTGTCTCTCAAGCCATCGCCTCTTCCAAAGGATGACTTTCGAATGCGTTTTGTGATATGGTGCACGCGACACCAGGTGCCATAACAGGGGGACTAATCGTATGCAGACCGAACGAATGTTTTGTGTATTCAGGATAAATCAAATGCATTAGTTAGGAGTGTGCAATCACCACCAGCTGCATAAGCGCGACGGATCTTTCGCCACCTGATTCTCAGCAACCCTACCGTACTGTGCTCTGTGATGTGATGTTGCTCAGCAAAGGTTTGATAATTCAGGCCTACATAGCAATGGAGGTTGGTAAAATCATTTTAGGAAGTCTACAAGAAATAAGTAGGTAAGAGGAAAAAGTCGTTAAAGACACTTACCAATAACTTCATTGTATTACTAGGTGATTGGAGCACAAAGCTCCTGATCCACATTAAGCGATGCACTTTCCTTTTTGGAACTGTTCGTTTACGCTCGCATGTGGCAACACCATCGAAAAGAGTATACAGGAGTGAAGCAAATTAGTGCCACATTACAAGGCAGCGAAGCAGGGCAGTCCCCAGGTACAGGGTGCTGGCTAAAGGTACTCGTCGTTCGGCGATCATTAAATGCATAAAAACCTTTTTGCTGCATGGAAACGAAGTATAGTTCTTAAATAGTCTGAGTATGCATACTTCAAAACTGAGACTTGTTTTATCTGTAACCTACAGACTTGAAAACAAAGCACGCAACTTTTCACACCTTTTAGCACTTTCTATAGATCTTCTTGCCTAACGACACTTTACAAAAAAGAAACAAGCATTGGCTCTTCCGTAGTACAAACATGTTGAAATAAAGCTGCCATTTGTTTTACCCCAACGTTTTGGAATTGACTATAAATGGTAATGAAGAGGAAAATTTTCATGATGCTCCGATGTATCTCAAATCTGATAATGGATAAAAAAGGCATCATCCTTCAAGCAAATTTTGCGTAGAAATGATGAGCACAAAACTGGAAGCATTACAAGATTTAGTTGGGTATGGATTTACGTTTATAGCATTTGCATGCACATATTTCCTGAGGCGGTCACGTTCGATGTTTCAACAGTAGTTGACAAGCATATGTCTCCCCATCTTCCTGAACAATTCTTCCATCGGCATCAACTCTGAGGGAAAACGTTGCTCCAAGATTTATGTGCAATTGGTCAACATGGCCGTTCTGTGAATGGAGCAGAACTTTGGTATTGCATTCAAGATCACGACATTCTGTTAACCAATTGCATGTAATTATCCGACTTGCTGTTTTTAAAAAAGTTACATAATTATCACAACTTACTGCCACACACTCATCTCCTTGGCATACAGTTTTGGGGGAAAAGTATTTTATTATGCATTAGATCTCGAGTGTGAGAATCGTCCAAAACGAAGACGGGAAAGCTAAAACTACGTACTGATAACATTCGTTATAAGTATTCATAACTCTCACAAACTGCTTCATGGAGCCAAGTTTTAAATGCA
Source organism: Dicrocoelium dendriticum (assembly GCA_944474145.2). Taxonomy (NCBI): domain Eukaryota; kingdom Metazoa; phylum Platyhelminthes; class Trematoda; order Plagiorchiida; family Dicrocoeliidae; genus Dicrocoelium; species Dicrocoelium dendriticum. Next base: position 11,710,205 of record OX104065.1, on the reverse strand, counting down.
GTGGAGCAAATATGTTAAGCTTTCTGTTGATCTTTGGATCATGCACCATGTTTGACATGTCAGTCTCCGAAGTTCGCTTCATGTTCAAATATACTGAGACCTTGGCTCGACTGTATCAGATGGGAACTATTTTGTCTGCTGACCAAGAAGACGACGCTTCATCTTCACGCCAACGCAAAAATTCCAGCTGTATTCAAGATATTTAAAATAGACCATAACTACTTTTGTGTCATCGCGCGATTCTCTCAAATGCCATTGTACCTTAAAATACACTTGAGGCCAAACTTTTAATTATCCAAATTTAATCCCAACTCTGGTAGATCATACGAGGCAATCCCTAATTGCAAAAAGAGACCTTGTATATTATGGGAAAAAGAACCAATTGCTTGTCTTGATCCCAAATGTTTACTTCGAGGTATGCTTAATAGATCATGTTAACAAACGAAGTGATATTTCTCGTCTGAAAAACTAGTGCTAAACAACCGCATATACTTCGCAATGGATCAGGTTGCTTTTTATGTGGATATATGTTTGAGCGAACCAAGGTCATACCTGCAGCGAAAACGCATTGATATAGAATTCCTCCTTAGATAAACTAGAAAAAGTCATGTAAACCAGTGCATACAGAGTAAATGGATTTCAGATTTGACATCAGCATTAAGAGTTCATTTATAGACATCTGTAAAATTGCATCAAAATGTGATGCAAGTTCGTCGCTCAGTGTTAACAAGACAGTCCTGTGTCAGATAACGGAGGTGGAATACACCAGTACCTACCGGTTGCCAACGATTGGGTATTAGTGTTTACTGAAGCCAGGTAGCCATCGGTGTTATCGACACAGGATTTTTATAATTTACATTAAATGGTGTTCACTTAATCAGTCACCGCTTCAGTTGTGTCGAAATTAGTTGTCAGTATAGTTCCTGCTTTGTATAAACCACACATTTTTATCCATAAAAAAGAATGGCAGCCATTGCATCTACTGGGATGAAGGTAATTACGATTTCATCGTTGGATGATCACCATTTGCACCAATATGTTCTGAAACAGTCAATAGATTGCATTATCGGTCACTTTGGGATATTAAGGAAGGTATATCACGAAATCTCCCGTTTTACAAGTTTCCGTCATAATCCGTTTTGTCCCGATAAATATATCAGATTATCCCCAACCGCTCAACAAAATGCGGATGGGCGGGTAAGTTTGTTTTATTCCATGATCGATGCGGCACGGGCATAACAACGGCTTCGCGTTTAAACCGCATCATATATTACTCCAAAGTAAGCAGACTTCACAGATAGTCCGCGGTCATACACAGGGCGACGAAGCGGGTGGAAATGGGTCGATTACCGTATAAATTCAAATTCTATCAAGTACGTTACGTGCGTGTTACCTATTCGTCTAAGGAAAGTAGGAAAACTTTGTTATTCTTGTCCCGTATCCTGCTACTTTTATTGTTATCTAGTTCCATAAGATGAAATATTAACACCAAAACTGATTACCGAAACGACAAGATTAAATCACTGGTGGGCAAATTGTTTTTGTATTTGGAATCCATCCATCAAAGCTCGTCGGTCACATTTCCTCTAAGAAGACTTGTGCTGTTACCTTCTGCCATATCAAAGCATGAGCGACTGATTATATTCTGGTGTTAAAGCGAAGCAGAGCTCTAACATGCTGTCGACAGATCAGTTATCCATTACGTAATCACCACAAGTTTTGATGGCGTTGCTGGAGAATCTTGGGGAAGGAAATTCACTGATTTCTGCTTATATGCTGACAAGCTCAGACGAGCGAAATATTGATAAGCACAGTAGGACGAACGGCGTTTCCGTTCGTCAGGACGATCATCTTATCACGCATGTATTTCTGGTGTAGTGAGTAGGAGCGAGTCACTAACTAAAATGACTAATCCACCCGTGAGCAGTCATTTGTACTTTAAACTCCAAGGAGGCTGCAGCCACCGGGGGAATTAAGCAATTTTTAGTTTATTCTTAACACTCGGCGCTTTCGTTTTAGAAGCTTATAAACGTTTCGCTCGTCGTGTTCAGTGAATGACCGTCATCCAGTGATATGTGTCTTCGGAAAAACAGATGCACCTTTACGTTGTATCCTATCGGTTATCAGTTCCCATACAGTTGTAGTGCTGGCTTAACCTAATCGCTGCAGCCACCCAAATGAATCTGTAGTGATTTTATTCACATAATAGCTGAAGTGCCAGGTTGCCAGCTAGTCCGTTAAGCAGTGTTTTGTGATAATCTGCGCTGAGGAAAGCGGAACTAAGTGAGAGTTGACAACACATTTGTATATTTTTACCTACTTGACAAAAGTACCATCGCGGTTTGGAGAGAACCATTGAAAGTGTAAAAACAACCAGGATTGAAATTATAATACGTCTGTAGAAATATCAGTAACAATTAACCAATTAGTGGCTTCTCCCAATTCCTTGTATCCTTCTCTCCTACTAGACGATCAAGTATGCACTTATATAGTCGAGCATGGAAGTATGACATTGGTAATTTTCCTAAATGCCTATTTGCCTGTGAGTATTTATCTGGTGAGATTTTGAGCTGTTTGTGATCGTTACCTCAAATGCTGGTACCTCAATGGGGCCTGTTCATTGGAATTGGTGTTCGATTAGCTGGACGACTTGATTGCACATCATTCGAGGTGAAAGCATCAGGGCAAGATTGGCGACAATTTCGTAGCAACTAGTGGAATGCGAATTAAAAAGAATCCATCCAAATGCCTCGTCAAACACGTGATTCATATTGCAAACTACGTTGCTAACTCCATTTCACTCGTCAAATTGATATTCTGTGCCACCTATTAGATTGGACAAATAATGCTCACCTATTGTCAGATAACATTAAGGCCGGAGAAAATTAGGGGCCGGCACGATACCATCGAATGCTTCCAGCCCAACTCGATCAAACTATACGTACGATCGCAAACTAGCATTTACCAGCAGTGGCAGTGAGTAAGCGTGTTTCCTTAGAAACACTGTGGTGAAACTTTTAGGATCCTAAGTCTGTGGTTGAGGCTAATAAAATGAATGTCAATTATGATAGATCCAGTATCAGTAAAATACCGAGGAATTCTAAAATCACTGCACCACGCAGTACGTATCAGGGATGCTGATATTAGTTTAGCGCGACGCGAACAAATTTTAGGCTCTCCTGCACAACATAAAAGGAGCTCATAAAATCTTCCGATACCAGTTGGATTACACTTCGAAAATAATATCTTTTTCGCTCGTTCACCAATGCGTGCACTATGAAATTTAAAGGGCGAAACCCACCATGATTGAGTCGGTACTTAAAGAGATACATGAGGACTTATCTGAGCTGGACTATTGGAGTGAAAATTCGTCCATGAAATTCTCCGCTGAAAATCGCAAGTGCTTGGGTATGGATACCGCATAAAGGATAGCTCCATCACCGTAGCAGGTACAAACATCCCAAACTCCTCTTCAATTAAGGACCTTGGAAGAATATATTCCGCATGGCTGAGGTTTCCCGAGCATATCTCACATCAGATAACAGAGGCAAGGCAATTGAAAGCCTAAATCAATAAATACTTTGTTCTGTCTAAAGAGAGACTGGAAATGTTTAAGATTATCTTGAGATCTAATCTGGAGTTCTGCACAATTATCCATAGCCACCTACTTAGCACGGATGGGAGAGCTTTAGAAAATATTCAGCGTTCTTTCACGAAACTCCTTATTGGTTGGTACAACACTCTGAACTATGAAGACGGCTGTCGCCGCCTTAAACTCGACTCTCTTTGGCTGTGCCGCCTGAGAAATAACCCAGTTCTTTTTTACAACATTATACATTGCCGGGTGTATCCGAACGGAATAGATCTTAACTTGCGAAATTCCTCAACTTTTCCCACAAAACCAGGGGTTACTCACTACCCGTAAAAATTAGAAGCTTACAGAACCGCTCCAACTTCTTCCTGGTAAGGTGTGTAACGTCCATTTTGTCAACAGCCATCACCCTTCGCCTGGACCCACATTATTGCCCTAATTCCCCTTGAATTCACTCTGTTTGAACGTTCCACGTATACCGCCCTGCATGACCCTTAGTCGTTTGTTTTCCATGCCCACCTTACATTGGTGACACCACCTGTCTCGCTACTTTCTTTGATGCATGCTCCACTTTATCGATCACTGCTTCGCACTTGTTCCATTTGCGTGTTACTATTGAGGTCAGGGTAGACCGGAGATTTTGTGGGGTGGACACACCACCCATCCGGCTGACATGTGCCCCTAACCTCAGGTCTTCATAATGTGTCCCCCATTGAACCTGCTTGATGTGATTGGACTAGTGGCTGTTGGTTTCTTGATTGGCTCACTGGTGCATGTCTCGCATGTCATGTAACCGCGCTGGGTCATTTTGCTGACTGGACGACCGTATTGATGTCCTGTTCTTGTAACGGCCAACTGATTGTACCTGTCTTTGTTTGAGGACATTGTTGACGTATGTTGTCACTTTGATCTTTTACTCTTTGTATAATAGCACCGTAGTTCAGCATCGACTGTGGCTTTTTTTGTTTCTCCGGTGCCTACACACCAACTCCGATCCTTGTCGCTCATTGATCCCCTGTCGGAGGCCGCGAATCGGTGCCCTACGCGTTGTCCAACTATCCTAAGCGATTTTTGAAGCTTACAAGGTGCACTCACTTATGGAACAAGCTAACATTGAAGGCACGGGCAAATGTGAAACTAATCAAATTCAAAGTGAACTTGGGAACTTTTCTCAACCTGCGTAACATAATGAAAACATTTAGCCTTCAAATGTCTACAG
>OX104065.1:11672194-11704922 GCA_944474145.2 Dicrocoelium dendriticum | reverse complement strand
TATATCAGTTGCGCCTTCAGGCTTAAACCGTCAGATCATTAAGGTAGTTCGTACGTTCAACCAGATCGAATGCTCAATATATTTGTAGTGGGCACACCAGAGAGGATTTCAGTTGGCATGCCTTCATACAACTGATTCCTACACTAGTAAATCTAGTGAAATAAAAGTATTTATTTAATAGTAACCTCAGCTTCATCAGAAGGCTCTAGTTTATTGCCTAGCTTGCTGAAAGATGAATGGAATGATGGGGATAGGAATCTCCCACGAAACTGAATGATAGAGGAAATGTATGCCTTCACCCGCAAATAACAGTGGAATTCGCAGTCTCAGAAGACCCGTTCCAAAGCAATTTGTGTACTTTTACGTAATGAGAACTATAAATGTCAAAGTAACGGAAATAAGAGTGGATTGGTTGAGTGCCGCAATCTCAGAAATCTGGATTCCTCTCTTAAATGTGCTTTGGGATCGAAGCTAATCAATTTACGTCTCCATTCAGAGGTATACTCAAGTGTACTACAAAATTTAACCCTACGGACAACGGGTCGTTGATTAGTCTAAAAAATGTTAAATTGATACCTGAATTCACAACAAGATACACAGCGAAGTGGATGATGGTTTCTCTGCTCACTGCAGCACTTGTAGTCCCCGGGAAGTATGCACATGAATCAATGCATGATTCAGAAAACTTCGGAAAAATTAACTTTTCCGAGTTGCCATAAAAGCCTACTCGTGTTGGTCCTCCAACTTAAGTACTATACACGTAAATGGACGGGCCACGTGTTGCCCATGTTACCCCACCCATTCTCGCGTTGTGTTTTCGCTTCGGCGGTGTGGATGAAAGAAGATGACGGAAAGCGAAGCAATGACTAATCAAAAGGAATGAAAGCCCTCACTTCGAATTTGTCGTCGGTTGGGGCATCCCGACTGCCGGGCTGGTGTACCATGAAGGATGAACACTTTCGTTTGGACACACTTGATGATATGGCGAAGAGGCCAGCTCAATGGTGTTCGTGTTGTGAGTCTCTTTGCCCATCCTCCTCCCCTTTATATTCCTCCTATCTGTGATGTAATATTTACCATTGGGAGGAGCAACAGCGAACCACCTCCTGGTGTACCATGCCCTTTTTGAATTTTTGTACTGTGTTCTGTCTGTATTGCGGCACATTAGCTTAATTGTGTTGCTCACCCTCAGCTAACGTGTATTGATGATGAGGACTATCCACGAAAACTCGGTGTGTGATAACCGAGGCATGTAATTATGCGGAGAAACCAAATATTCACCGATGCCATGCGACATAATCTGCCTCCCCTAACAATTGTCACAATATTTGAAAGAAACTGGTCAATGGAGTGCAGCAGCTCCGAGAAATTGCCTCGTTTGCATAGGCGGGAAAGCGTAGGCAGAATTACTGCCGCCATGGCATTTTCCCTTATCAGTTTTCCGTGACTGGCCAGAGGACAATACAGTGGTGGATGGGGCTAATAGCGAACGAATTTCACACTAGTATTGAATGACATCCTCATACCAGTTGAAATAACGAGTAAGGGAAATGATATATATCAAAGGACCGGGGATTTCTCTAAGCACTAAATTTTGAATGCTCCATGGTATCTCCAAGACCTATACAAATCCGTCAACTTTTCTAGATAGATGCTTTATTCTCGTGACTGCATCCTAATTAACCTTGAAGTGGAGCAGTTTGACTTTTATAGGATTGGAATTTGGAGGCCAAATATTTACATTGTAATACTTATGAATAATCTTCTCTTTGTCACATTGCAGCAAGTAAGAAGCAAGAAAACACAATCTTTACTGCACTTGACCACGATTAAACAAGCTGTTACACACGCGCGCGTATAACTATACAGGTCATGTTTGCGTCTCAGTAGCAACGTGTTTGGCGCATCCCGTTCCGCAGTTGCCTGTCAATGTGACCTCCATAGGACAGCCAGAGGACGCCTGCGACTCCAGTGGGACCATGGGTGGCTGGTACTATATCAGACACAGCTCCATCCATACACTCGTTATGCAGTGTAAACTCGAAGGAATAAGACCGGGAGGTGTGTGGATGGGAGCCAGGTCTTATCAACGGAGCCCGTCCACACTGCTTCAACATGCACAGCAGCAGCATTCCTGTCTAACTAAATTGGGCATTATGAGACTAGACGTATACAAGGCGGTGGACTGGATGCATGGGACCACTCCTTGAGTATTCCGCCAGCAAGAAGACCCTGCACCCCTGCAACCGGCTTGAAAACCGTAGAAATTCATTAAGCCTCCGCGTGTGCAAGCCTTGCAATGCCCTCCATAAATATATCCTCTATGCTCCCAAACTGGCGATATGTAAAAAACGACTTGATGATGCGTTGTCGCATTTGCATTTCCTTTTATTACTTGTTAGCTAGTGACTAAAAACGCAATCAAACGGTGTCTTACCAAACTCCCAACCAATGGATTTATAATTTAATACACGAACATCTCCGCTATTCTACATACTCTGTGGTGGGTTCAACTAAACCCCTCTCACTTTATCATGCACTTTAATGTTCGCAATAATTTCCATCCCATGGGACTTGTTAAGCATTGATATTTTACCCGTAATACATCATTGTTCCATTTGGGAACCGAGATAATATAAACGACGGAAGAAGAAGGAATGATTAAGCAGCTGCACAAATCGACACATTTTCACACATATCTATACTAGCGGAAGGTTAGCAAACCGACTGCAATAATAGCAGTTACCAGATTGTATACATGGCAACCAACAATGTTACGAAGCTGTGCCGATCGGCGCAACAGCTGTAACAATGCTCTTCTTCTTCCCCTTCACACCGAGGTCAGATGGCAATTGATTATGTGAACGCTTCATTAAAGTCTCGATCAAGAGCCACTGCCTAGAATGCGAATAAGCCAGCGTTGGCGTCCATAGGGCGCACGTCCATGTGTTCGGACTGCCGTTCTAAGTGAGAATAGCAACCGAACATCGTTCTGGGGACAGTGTTCATTAAAAAAGTCGCCCATCGAACGCGAGCTGATTTTACCCTACGGCAATCTGCCCCGTGCTGAGTCCGGCGCCGACAACCAACATACCGACCAAGGAATTAATGGGGAGGGATAATTACAACGCATATCTGATAAAGTTTGCCTCAGCCATGAACCACGGGGCTTCAAATAAGCAACTGCGGTTACCGTGGACCTTGACTCCAAGTACAATTGTGAGAGTTGGAAATGATTAATTGCCCCATGTTAAGAAACCATGTGTTCAGATTGTGGACAATCGGCTGCTCCGATGAGATGAGCTCCGGTGTGGCATTGGGCAATTTAATGGATTAAATTCACTGAGATCGCTGACATTTTGCAGTTGTCCGGCGTATTTATGCTCAGATTACAATGAGCAGGCAACCTAAATTATCGTCATAATGAAATGTTTATTTGACTGTATATCTGTAATCGCACATTGGGAAGGTGGCATTCAAAGCAGTAAGTAAAATAGTCAATTTGGATGAAGAAGATAACAATCAATTGTTCTTAGGCGATTTCAAGTGCGTGTGAAATACATCACCACATGCTTCCAAATTTTTAGAAGTGCTTAGTCGCCAAAATGTCATGTCTCATCACACACCCATGCGTTAGTTCAGGACTGAGCCCGTTTCTCGCCATACATTCAGTAGTTACGGCACCCGAGTTCTAAGTAGGATGGTAGAGGTTAGTTCACTGATTTCGGTATCTACGACCGTAATTATACTGCACACGGCGTAGTTTCACAATGCGTGAACGTGATATCAGTACTGGTTGTTATCCACTCGGAGTGTGAAGACAAACTGCCTCCAATTTTGCATCTCTATTTCAACCAGCGATTTGCCAACCCTGTTCACTCGGAACAGTTCAGCTAGTACTTCTTTGTCATTTTCTGATCATCGGGATCTGTTCATAAGTTGCCTCGATGATCGGCTTTGGATATGTGTTGTGAAGCTTCAGCGGTTGCACACAAACCTCAACCGCCAGCGATATTCTTCCATCTTTCGAATGAAGTTGGTGCCATCACAGCTGATTGCAGCCACACTACAGCCGTAAATAATTGACCACAGTGATATTACACCAGTCCTTATTTGCCCTGAGCAAAAGCTTGATTGCTGCATTTTTGTGACCAAATCAAGTTAATTTATTCCTATAAAGTTACCAAGTTGTTCGGAGTTAGTTTTGTTTTTTTTTGAAAATGTAAGACGATTTTCTTATGCTGAATAAACATTCCGCTCAATAAGACATTGTCCATCCTGGTCCAATAGCCTTTGCCACATTTCTGGTAGTAACGTGATTCCACGCTAATAAAAATATTTTTCTTCGTTGGCACAAAACAGATAAGGGGTCTTTAACCTCCTTATTTGAAGTTAAGGTTCACAGTTTAAAAAGTTTTAAATGAGAACAGATGATAATCAGAATGTGCCAGATCTGGAGAATATGGTGGGTGTGGCAATACATACCATCCAAGCTGTAAAAGCATTTGACGAGTTACCAAACTGGTATGAGAATACGCATTAAGTTGGTGGAACACTACATATTTTTATCTTGAACAATTTATCCAGCTGAGGACAGTACACTTCAGAATTGATCCTTGTTTTTCTGGTGTAAGCTCAAAATTGCCAATTCCTTTGAAATCCCAACAAACAGATAACATCAACTTTCCGATGAATATCGCATTTCGAATTGCTTTGAGCGGGTTCCGTTTCTTCACTCCATGATCCCTCACATTTAACACTGCCGTAGGAAGAGCATTTTCCGTCTCCGTTGATGATGCGCTTCAAAAATTGATCACTTTCCTGACCTCGGGAAGCAAATCAGAGACGTCGACCCAACGGCACAAAGTTCTTTTCGTAAGAACATGCGTAATCCATTTGACGACATTTGAGATTAAACCTACGCGTGGCCTTAAAAATTAGCCGTGATCTTTGTTCCATATTTAAGTGTTTTACACTCATGCTTTCGGCAAAATTTGCGTGTGTTTTTCTAACCAATCCGTACAATCTTCAAGGCCATGATGAACTGTACTCGCGATATATTAGAATTCCTATGTGTTTCTACCCCACTGAACGTCACGGATTTTACGGTCAAGCTCTAACTGAAGCGAATTTACCAGAAGCAAATAATTCTGCTAAAATGCATCGTGCTGGATGGAGGTTTGCTCTACGGGAGTAAACATTACGGAATAGGAGTATACCCATTATAATAACCTCATAGGTCCGATTAGTTGTGAGCCAAATGGATGGACTGATGGATAAACGAAGCTCTGCGTAAGTATGTTTCAACAAACGTGGTTCCATGAATATACTGACGAAGAGCATGTAGGGATCGAGATATTCATTGGACAGCGAGTCGAACGGTCAACTACACACATGATACGCAGCGGAGGTGTTATCATTTAGGTCAATCTTGTGTAGTGAACGTTCAAAAAAGTAGACTTCGCTTTACTTCTCCACTTATTAAATGTTTGGTTTTGAAATGGAAAACGAAATGTTTAAGTGGTTACCAATCCATTTTGCTTGCAAATATGTACATTGCCCTCAGTGGCCCCGCGACTGAAGAAATTTTGCGTTCAGTTCACATTAAGTGTCATCGACCACACTGATTCTTCTCTGTGCTTCGTTGCTGGTGTTTTCAACAGATTACATACCAGTTTCTCACAGACCTTGGGCCGCAAACCGTTTCAAATGCCTCCACCACATTTGAAGCAACCATAGACCTTATTTTGTTAACAATGCGAACCAGTCTTTCTGTGCTATCAGGCACCGATTGGTAGTTCTTACCACACAAATATTAACTTGTCTCCAATCGTGTATGGCAAAGTAACTCATAGGGAAGTCACTCGTTGTAAAGATCGCAGGCATAAAATAAAACAATGTTCACCTGAGGAAATAGCCCTGTGACGGACGCGCAGCCAAATCAACTCCATCGAACGCTCACTTGACCTTTACAAATTTAACGTTCGCCTGACCGATGCACATAGCCAAAGAAGTCGGAAAAATCATCAGTCTTCCCACTGGCACAGGTAACGAAACCAAGCTGAGTGGCAAATATCGAGTAAGTGCACATCCAAAGGGGCTCCAAGATAAGGGTGGTTGCAGGTCAGGATAAGGTACACGAGTTGCCAAACTAGGCTTAGCTTGCTTGCGTTGTTCAAAGCGGTACAATCCGAAGTGTACGAGAGACGAAGAGCTCTCACGATGTCCTTCGGTTCTGTACTACCGGTTCAAAAGTCCCATTTGTCAAGTATATGATTGTTTTAGTCCAGAAAAGCAACCGGTTGGTAGCAGAAGCCAAGCAACGAATGAACACTAAAATCATCTCATTGGAAGAAAGTCTGAACCAGTTAAACCTAGGGGTACTTAATCAAAGGATCGAGCACAAGTTGTTGCTTCTGAACCACGATCAGCCAGGTCCTGATCGTCGTTGTCTTCCCCATCTTTGGCAGAACACCAGGCGAAAATTGACCGTACCTCCGAGTGGCAAACAGTGCCCGTTGTTAATCAAATCAGGCACCAACCGAAACGTGTGAGTAATCAAATCCCACCAGACTTGAAGACATGTGAACCTAAAATGGACAAAGCAGCCGAACAGCAACCCTCAGCATCTGCAGCTCAGAGGTCTATTGTCGAGCCAAAGTCCCCTAGAACATCAATCACATATGCCGCGATTGCTGCAAAATTCACCCGAGATGACACCATTTAAGTCTCTTCTGTTACAAACACTGCTAACTTGAATAGCCAGTCAAACAATAAGCATTCATCACTTGTAGCATTCAGGACAAACGATCCCTCAAGCTTATAGTCAACGAAAAAGGGATCTAACAATAGTGCCCTGAATGTTTTGTGCTCGAAGGTACTCGAATCAGCAGCTATCACATTGCAAGCTAAATTGTCTGATGACCTAAACCAATGGGAGTCAATGTGCTTGATGATGAAAGCAAAAGCGAAACCCACAAACTCAATACGAATTACTGGTCGCCCAAACTCTGCACACTTTGGCGAGCCCAGAATTATTAGGGTAACACTAGAATCCTCATCCGGTGGAAAACCGTATGCGCGCCGCAAACGCGCTGAAACGTGAATCGTGTGGGATATGTATTCATCCTAGTGTTTCGGGGAACATGCGACAGTCGAAAAGAAACTCCGCCTAAACTCTAAGCAATCACATGATAGTCAATAGGCCGGAAATCAAGATTGAGTACCATGGCGATTCACCAGCGAAACACTTTCCTTGGATACCGTTGTGGCGTGATCGCTCAAAAGATTAACTCTCTCACCAAATTTTAGAGGATTCGGTCCCCGAATTCTAAAACTCGTGGTTCCATCCGGGCACTTACTGACAGGTGTGTTACATAGTCGGCGCAAAAATCGAATAAGCTTTCCACCGGAAATTCGGTTAAGAACGGTAGATTTTTGGTAACGTCCAGTTACGAATTTATCTGAAAAAGCAGACCTGCGGGTGATAATTTCTCCTTTACCCGATACTGACTTTTGTTAATAATGGTTTCGAAGCGCCTTGAACAGATCTATATGAAAGTAGAGGCAGGATCGGATCAAATAAACGAATGACGGCCGTCCGGTTTCCTTTTTCCTCTGTGTAATTCCGATATTTCTCCTGCCGTCTGCAAAATTACACTCTTTCTTGCACAACTTTTATAGGTCAGCAAGAGGCTGCGTCAAGTGCTCGGTAACTGGTTTGTGAACAACAGGTTATAGTCCGTCCGGACCACTTGCATTGTTGGAGTTTAGCTGTAGTAATTTATTGGACGCTGTATTTCTGTTAATGACAGCTAAGGAGCTTGTGAGCCGATGCAATCGTTGGGATGGGTGAGGCGTGGAGTCAGCATTGAAGCAACAGAATTTTCGGTCCAGTTATTTCAGCTCGACATCTGGACTTGATAATCGGCTAGAGACTCCAATAAGTTAATTAAGCATATGCCATACATGCGGGCGGCTACCGTTTCCCAGTATGTTCTGGACATATAGGGTGTTTAGATAGCGCAACTCAGTATTGATCGAAATAGAAAAAGATTTCACCTCAGCGTGGCCTTTTCTTTTGAACACATTTTCTTTGAGTCTACTAAAGGGTTTATGTATGGAGATGAAAACCGATCCGCAAGGATGAAAATTTTTTCAGTGGACAGCAGGTATCAAAGCAGAAGTTGATGTAACTCGTTAACTGGTCGCAGTGTTTAGCTACATCGTTGTCAACAAAGTATTAATATGGCTGTGGTGGAAATCATCTCCTGGAATCGATATATGAACGATGAACATTGAATTTAAATGGGTTAATGAATCATTGCTTTTGTTGTCCCTTTGGGAGGTTTTCAAGGTTATCGAAAAAATAAAAATCAGTGAGTTATTTACGTTTAAAAGAGAGACTTATCGTTTGTTACGCTGTAGTCCTGCGATTCGTGTAGTTTCACAGAACAAACATGTGACAGCAAATAAATCCAAAGTATATTCCAGGAGTGGGATGGAGATTTAGTGCTAGATAAGAAAGTGTAGGCGATTAAGTGAGTCATCTAAACGTCTTTTAATTATGGATAGTGATGGCGCAGAAATGACCGATTCTGGAAGAGCATGCTATGGGTGATGCACGTGGACAGAAAAGAAATTGCTGCAGCATTCCGGGCGGTTGTTCTGTTCTGCCAGTTTTAGTGAGTGACTGAAATTGGTATTACTGCAGAGTTGCAGTAAAAAGCGGCATACCGGATGTACTAAGTACACCATTATCAAGTCACCTCGAAACGGCGGTAACGTCCGCTGAATACCCCCAATCATTCCAGCCTCTCCTTAGATGGAACATGTTGCGTGCCAATAATGTACTTTGATGCTCAATGTTGGGGCTGCTCCAATGCACTAAGATCGTGTTTTAGCCATGGGTGTCAGGCTTGAAATACCTACTCGACATGAGGACGAACTTACGCACTAAGCGTCTGCCGGAACATAGAGCTATCTATTTTTCTGAGCGCCCGTTGTAACAGGCCCACTTGTTGGTTACTAGTTTTGGAGGCTTCCGCGGTTTGCCTGGAACAAGCCAGAGCATCCTAACTCAGTCAGCCCGAATCACATTTGGTGGAAGCTCGCTGAAGAAAATGCGTTCCGAGCTTGTAACAGTGGTTGCTCTGGTGTCGTATGGAGAACACCTTGCGTTTTCTCATAGTGAATCGCAGTGCATTTTGAATGGACCACTGATGAACTGTGTCTAGATCACTCTGAAGCAGTCACTGGTCAGTATTCCTCTGAACTTTGCACTAACTCTTGACGTCACCGGCAAACAGCAGGAAGTCAGATGTAAGTGCCTGTGGGAATTCATTGCTAAAAACCAAAAACAACTGGGGACCTAACACCGATCCTTGAGACACATCACCATCAACTTTTATGGATCCAGAGAAGAAGCTTCGAACTCTGACCACCAATTGCCGCTGAAGGAGATAGTTGGCGAGCCAGGTTAAAAGAGGATCACCGATCCCGTAAGCTTATAGGTTGTAAAAGAGTATCCGATGATCTAGCCGGTCGAATGCATTCGATATAGCCAGGTAGATCGCATGAACTTCATCTCCAACGTCAGCTGACTGGGTCAAGCTACTCTGTGCTATTGGCAAATTCGATGCGCACGAGCGGTTTTGAGGGAAGCCGTGCCACTCAGCGTTAATAATAAAGTTTTCCTATTAGCACACCAGCGCATCGGCTATGATGGATTCCATCACCTTGGATAGTGTAGCAAGAAGGGAAACGGGGCGGTGGTTAGAAACATTGGTTCTGCTTCCGCTTTTGTGAATGGGTGTGTTATTCCAAGCTTCCACATGGCAGGAGCTTGGTTCTTTTCTAATCAGCGCTGGAATAGCTGAGTCAGTGGCGCTGCCAGTTGACTTGACGCTACTTCCAGTGCCTCCGGGCGAATAGTATCGATATCCTGGGGTTTTTGCTTGCGTAGAGTGGTCAGCTTCTCCAAGACAGCTTTGGTGGTAAAAGAGATGTGAGTTAGTCCGCGTGGCGGAGCGATAAAAGCTGGAGGATCCCCTGATGTTAATACCCTCTGGAAGGTGGGGGAGTATTGCATCTGTAACGCCTTTGCCGATTCCATAGCGGTTCGTGCTGCCTTATCATTCGTCATGAGTGCCGGAACTACTTGTCTCACCTTCCGGAGATCATTGACGTGCTTATACGACAGCTTGTGATTGGCGCTGAAGCCTTTTGTCAGGTTCTGCCGATGCGCGGCTTTGTTCTCGCTGGCCAGTTGAGTGCAGTGGTTTCGTCAGGCTACGTAGTTATCCCAGCTTTCTGGTGTTAGGGATAACCTATACTCTCTCCACACTGCGTTGCGTATTGCCAGCAAACTTCGAGTTCCGCTCTTAACGTAACCTAACTGTTTCAGACCGTTTCTAAACTTTTGTCTCTGAAACATTCGTAACCAAACACTTGAAGTTGTTTACGAACTCGAGCCAGGCGACATAAGCGGGGGTCTCCTTCGAGGAACAACCTGGTTGTGACACTGACGATGGAGACTAATCGATCGTAGCGCTTGATGGTTCGCATCGTCTAATGATCCGCACCCCGATATTCTGCATTGCAGATGAAGTTGAAACTAATAACTACATGATCACTGCTGCCTAACGGGCAGTCTACAACCAGCGCATCAATCATAAGTTCTTCGTTGGTAAGCACAAGATCAAGTACAGGTGGTCTATTACCTGTTCTGAACCGAGAGGGCGTATGGACGTCGTTATAAGACGGAACACTGGTTACAAGCTCCTGTAGATCGGCCTTAAATTTTTCTCGGCTCGTGGCATGGGTTACTAAAAATGCATATAAAAATCCCCCATGGTTCAAACGTACCTTCCTTTTAGAGTTCGCTTTAGGGCAGTCAACATTTCGTAGTCCATTTCAGATTTTGTGTTGGGGGAACGGTATACCAAGGCTACAAGGCAAGTGTCTATTCCTCTTAAATACAGGCGGCACCAAATCGAATCAGCAATCAGCGAATCCCATTTCTACATGATCTCGCACTGTAGGTCGCCTCGGTAATACAAAATTAGCCCTCCTACTTTGTCAGCCTATCGTTCTGAATCAGTGACATGAAGGTAGCGAAATTTCAGCGTCCGTCATTTCAGTGTGTAACTAGGTTTCCGTGATGTTGAGGATATCATATTCCTGGGAAACTTGGTAATCTTACAGTTTGGTCAACTTATTGAAGTGGCCCTGAGCACTCGTGTACAAGCAGGCTACTTTATCGGTCTCTATACCATTTCCCGGCCAAGTTGTCCTCTTGGGCAACAGAAATAATCTGAGGGGGCATTCAACATGAGTCTACTCAATTAATTTGTTCCATGCGTACGCCAGTCACTTGTGCAGGTGTGTAGGTGTGCGTGTATAGCCCGTCGCCTTCAGCCAATTGGACCTCAGACGCACTAAGTC
Source organism: Dicrocoelium dendriticum (assembly GCA_944474145.2). Classification (NCBI taxonomy): domain Eukaryota; kingdom Metazoa; phylum Platyhelminthes; class Trematoda; order Plagiorchiida; family Dicrocoeliidae; genus Dicrocoelium; species Dicrocoelium dendriticum. The sequence continues at coordinate 11,693,477 of OX104065.1, read as the reverse complement.
ATAGGGGTGCAGGTGGGACGCTTCAGCTCCTACGCACGGAACAAATTAATTGAGTAGACTCATGTTGAATGCCCCCTCAGATTATTTCCGTTGCCCAAGAAGACAACTTGGCCGGGAAATGGTGTAGTAGAACATATTTGGTCAAGGAGATCAGTTGTGTGGGAGTGTCGACCGACGTGAGGTCGGCCGTCTTTTGTTCTTTGAAACGATACCGATATTGTTTTCGTACCTAGATCTAGCCAAGGCGCGTCTCAACCCTCATCTAGATATAAGTCAGTATTGGGTAAAAGAGAAATTATCACCGGTAGATCTGCTTTTTTAGATAAATTCGTAACTGGACGTTACCAAAAATCTACCGTTCTTAACCGATTTTCCGGTGGAAAGCTTATTCGATTTTTGCGCCGACTATGTAACACATCTGTCACTAAGTGCCCGGATGGAACCACGAGTTTTAGAATTCGGGGACCGAATCCTCTATAATTTGGTGAGAGAGTTAATCTTTTGAGCGATCACGCCACAACGGTATCCAAGGAAAGTGTTTCGCTGGTGAATCGCCATGGTAATCAATCTTGATTTCCGGCCTATTGACTATCATGTGATTGCTTAGAGTTTAGGCGGAGTTTCTTTTCGACTGTTGCATGGTCCCCGAAACACTAGGATGAATACATATCCCACACGATCCACGTTCCAGCGCGTTTGCGGCGCGCATACGGTTTTCCACCGGATGAGGATTCTAGTGTTACCCTAATAAGTCTGGGCTCGCCAAAGTGTGCAGAGTTTGGGTGACCAGTAATTCGTACTGAGTTTGTGGGTTTGGTTTTTGCTTTCATCATCAAGCACATTGACTCCCATTGGTTTGGGTCGTCGTATAATTTAGCTTGCAATGTGATAGCTGCTGATTCGATTACCTTCGAGCACAAAAGATTCAGGGCACTATTGTTAGATCCCTTTTTCTTTGAGCTATACGCTTGAGGGATCGTTTGTCCTGAATGCTACAAGTGATGATTGCTTATTGTTTGTCTCTCTATTCAAGTTAGCGGTGTTTGTAACAGAAGAGACTGAAAGGGTGGCCTCTCGGGTGAACTTTGCAGCAATCGCGGCATATGTGACTGATGTTCTAGGGGACTTTGGCTCGACAATAGACCCCTGAGCTGCAGATGCTGAGGGTTGCTGTTCGGCTGCTTTGTCCTTTTTACGTACAGGTGTCATCAAGACTGGTGGGATTTGATTACTCACACGTTTCGGTTGGTGCCTGATTTTGTTTATAACGGGCACTGTTTGCCACTCGGAGGTACGGTCAATTTTCGCCTGGTGTTCTGCCAAGGATGGGGAAGACAACGGCGATCAAGACCTGGCTGATCGTGGTTCAGAAGCAACAACTTGTGCTCGATCCTTTGATTAAATATCCCTAGGTTTAACTGGTTCAGACTTTCTTCCAATGAGATGATTTTATTGTTCATTCACTGCTTGTCTTCTGCTACCAACCGGTTGCATTTCTGGACTAGAACAATCATATACTTGACAAATGTGACTGTTGAACATGTAGTAGAGTACCAACGGACATCTTGAGAGCTCTTCGTCTCTCGTACACTTCGGATTGTACCGCTTTGAACAACGCAAGCAAGCTAAGCCTAGTTGGGTGTTGCCCGCCTGAAACCACTGCACTCCATGACGCGTTTCGAGGTTATTTCCTCTCATCAGATAGAGATAGCATGCATCGAACCCGGGACCATTGAGATGTTAGTTGTGACCGCCACCCCTAAGCCACCGGGTCACGACGGGCAAAGCTTGGCACAACGGCAAATAACAGATTGGAAAGTGAATTTGAAGTACACGTTGTGTGGATGGATTGCGACGCGCAATCTCAAAGTAGACCGCGATTCCCATTGAAGTGAACCTTGGCCATTCGATCACTAGGACCGTAGCTGATGAAGCAGCAGCAAGTTGGGTGTTGCCCGCCTGAAACCACTGCACTCCATGACGCGTTTCGAGGTTATTTCCTCTCATCAGATAGAGATAGCAGGCATCGAACCCGGGACCATTGAGATGTTAGTTGTGACCGCCACCCCTAAGCCACCGGGTCACGACGGGCAAAGCTTGGCACAACGGCAAACAACAGATTGGAAAGTGAATTTGAAGTACACGTTGTGTGGATGGATTGCGACGCGCAATCTCAAAGTAGACCGCGATTCCCATTGAAGTGAACCTTGGCCATTCGATCACTAGGACCGTAGCTGATGAAGCAGCAGCAAATTGGGTGTTGCCCGCCTGAAACCACTGCACTCCATGAACTTCAATGGGAATCGCGGTCTACTTTGAGATTGCGCGTCGCAATCCATCCACACAACGTGTACTTCAAATTCACTTTCCAATCAAGCTAAGCCTAGTTTGACAACTCGTGTACATTATCCTGACCTGCAACCACCCTTAGCTTGGAGTCCCTTTTGATGTGCACTTACTCGATATTTGCCACTCAGCTTCGTTTCGTTACCTGATCGAACCTTTGCGCTTGTTATAATGGGTATACGCCTTATTCGCATGTTTTCTTCCGTAAATCAACCCTCCACGCAACACGATGCATTGTAGAAGAATTATTTGCTTCTTGTAGATTCGCTTCAGTTTCGTTTTTAGAGCTTGACCGTGAAAACCGTGATGTTCAGTGGATTAGAAACACATAAGTATTCTAATATATCGCGAGTTTTTTTCATCATGGCCCTGAAGATTGTACGCATTGGGTAGAAAAGCAGATGCAAATTTTGCCAAAAGCATGAGTGTAAATTTTTTGCATATGGAACAAAGAGCACGGTCAATTTTGAAGGCCCAACCTTCGTTTACTCTCAAAGCTAGGCGAATGGATTCCGCATGTTCTTACGAAAAGAAATATGTGTCCTCAGGTCTACGTCTCTGATTTGCTTCTCCAGCGTAAATTTTGTGATCTATTTTTGAAGCGTATCATCACTGGAGACGAAAAATGTTTTTCCTACGACAGTGTTAAATGTAAGAGATCGTGGAGTGAAGTTACGGGACCGGCTCAATGCAATTCGAAATCCGATATTCATGGAAAAGTTGATGTCAAATATTCGTTGGGATTTCAACTGAATTGGCACCTTTGAGCTTCTACCGGACAACACAACGATCAAATCTGAAGTGTACTGTCCTCATCTGGATAAATTGTTCAAGAGAAAAATATGTAGTGTTCCACCAATCTAATGTGCGGCCTCATGCAATTTTGGTAACTCGTTTAAGGTTTTACAGATTGCATGGTATGTACTGCTGCACCCATCATATTCTCCAGATCTGGCACATTCTGATTACTATCTGTTCTCATCTACAAATTTTTTAAAATGTAAACCTTTACTTCAAATAAGAGGTCAAATTTCCCCTGCGAAATTTTTGGTCAACAAATAAAACGTTTTTTATTAGCGTGGAATCACGCTACTGCCAGAAAGGTGGCAAAAGCTATTGGACCAGAATGGACAATATATAATTGGGTGAAATGCTTTTTCAGCATAAGAAAATCGTCCTACATTTTCAAGAATTAAAATTAATTCTGAACAACTTGGTAACCTTATATGAATAAATTAACTTGATTTGGTCACCCAAATGCAGCAATCAAGCTTTTGCTCAGGGCGAATAAGGACTGGTGTAATATCACTGTGGTCAATTAGTTACGGCTCACTTTCGGCTGCAATCAGCTGTGATGGCACAAACTTCATTCGAAAGATGGAAGAATATGGTTGGCGGTTGATGTTTGTGTGCAACCGCTGAAGCCTCACAACACCTATCCAAAGTCGGTCACCGAATCAACTTATGAACAGATTCCGATGATCAGAAAATGACAAAGAAGTGCGAGCTGAACTGTTCCGAGTGAGCAGGGTTGGCAAATCGCTGGTTGAACTAGAGATGCAAAACGGGAGGCAGTTTATCTTCACACTCCGGATGGATAACAGCCAGTTCTGATATCACGTTCACGCATTGTGTAACTGCGCTGTGTGCAGTATGGGTACGGTCGCAGATATCGAAACCAGTGAACTAACCTCTACCATCCTACTTAGAACTCGGATGCCGTAACTACTGAATGTATGGCGAAAGCGGGCTCAGTCCTGAACTAACGCATGGGTGTATGATGGGACATGACATTTTGGCGACTAAGCTCTTCTAAAAATTTGGAAGCATGTGGTGATGTATTTCACAGGCACTTGAAATCGCCTAAGAACAATTTATTGCTCTCTGCTCCATCCAAATTGACCATGTCACTTACTACTTTGAATGCCACCTTCCCAATGTGCGATTACAGATATACGGTCAAATAAACATTTCATTATGACGATAATTTAGGTTGCCTGCTCATTGTAATCTGAGCATAAATACGCCGGGCAACTGCCAAATGGCAGCGATCTCAGTGAATTTAATCCACTGAATTGCCCAATGCCACACCGGAGCTCATCTCATCGGAGCAGCCGATTGTCCACATTCTGAACACATGGTTTCTTAACTTGGGGCAATTAATCATTTCCAACTCTCACAATTGTACTGCGAGTCAAGGTGCACGGTAACCGCAGTTGCTTATTTGAAGCCCCGTGGTTCATGGCTGAGGCAAACTTTATCAGATATGCGTTATAATTATCCCTCCCCATTAATTCCTTGGTCGGTATGTTGGTTGTCGGCGCCGGACTCATCACGGGGCAGATTGCCGTAGGGTGAAATCAGCTCGCGTTCGTTGGTCGACATTTTTTAATGAACACTGTTCCCAGAGCAATGTTCGGTTGCTATCTTCACTTAGAACGGCAGTCCAAACACATGGATCTGTGCCCTATGAACGCAAACGCTGGCTTATTCGCATTCTAGGCAGTGGCTCTTGATCGAGACTTTAATGAAGCGTTCACAGAATCAGCTGCCATCTGACCTCGGTGTGAAGGGGAAGAAGAAGAGCATTGTTACAGCTGTTGCGCCGATCGGCACAGTTTCGTAACCTTGTTGTTTGCCATGTATACAGTCTCGTAACTGCCATTATTGCATTCGGTTTGCTAACGTTCCGCCAGTATAGTATATGTGTGAAAATGTGTCGATTTGTGCAGCTGGTTAATCATTCCTTCTTCGTCCATCGTGTGCAGGATCACAGGTTCCAAAATGGAACAATGATGTATTACGGGTAAAATAGCAATGTTTAACAAGTCCCATTGGATGGAAATTATTGCGAACATTAAATTGCATGATAAAGTGAGAAGGGTTTAGTTGGACCCACCACAGATTATGTAGAATAGCGGAGATTTTCATGGATTAGAAGTATAAATCGATAAATCCATTGATTGGGAGTTTGCTAAGACACCGTTTGATTGCGTTTTTCAGTCGATAGCTAACAAGTAATGAAAGGAAATGCAAATGAGACAAGGCATCATCGAGTCGTTTTTTACATATCGCCAGTTTGGGAGCAGAGATGACGTACTTAGGGAGGGCGTTCCAAGGCTGGCACACGCGGAGGCTGAATAAATTTTTACGGCATTCTAGCCGGTTATACCTTGTTATCCCTTTTAGATGATGGCCTCTCATTTTAGCTTTCTTGTTCAATTCCAGCATTACAGGGCATTTTTTGTTTGGGTTTTTCAGATTCGTATGAGATCCACCGCAAAAGTCGACTGGTATACATTCTGAGAGATTTCAGTTTCAGCTGATAGGGCAAATTAAAGAGGCCCCTAACGTTCTTGCTTGCTGTCGTTGAGGATCCCGAGATCAACGGGATCCTGTTTCTTCCAATGCTGCCCCGCCTGGATAGCGTATTCGATATGCGGTCACACGTAGACTTTTGGCATTTGGGGAAATATTGTGGGTGCATGTCGACCGAAGACTCTGCTGTATAGGTCGATCCGTTGATCGCCGGTTCTCTTCACATTCTCTGCTTGATTTGAAACACCCGAGATTTTCCTGTATTTGTACACCGAGGTGATCATCCTGAGAGGCCTTCTGCAATGTGCGGGGGCACCAAGCTTTTAAGCACTCACCGGCTGGTGATGCGGATACCACAGCTTGCACTTTGCTATGTTTAACTGAAGCAGATTCCTCTTTAACCATTCCTAAATGCAATCCAAGTCATGTTAGAGTAGATCTTGATCTTTATTGTTACTAATCGCCCGCCATATTTTGACGTCATCGGCGACAAGCAGAAAATTTGAGAAGAAAACACTTGCTAGTCCTTGATAAACACCAGAAATAAGCGCAGTCCCAGCGCTGAGCCTTGTGGGACACCACATTCCACCTCAATTGGGTTAGAGGGTGATCCCCGAACGCATACTTGCAGCTTCCCTTGGTGAAGAAAGTTGTCAAAACTCCTAAGAACAGGATCTCCGACTCCGTAGCTCTGTAGTTTTTGAAGTGCGTTGTGGTGATCCAGGCGTGCGAAAACTTTGGTGAAGTCCAGGTAGATGACATCACCTACTAACCTTTCATCAGCAACTTCCGTCCAACTATCTCGTACAATCAGTAGGTTGGTGGTGCATGACCGGTTTTGACGGAAGCCATGCTGCTCCGGTGCCAAGACGTTGCATTTTTCCATGTAGTCCAATAGAGACTCAACAACGACCGCTTCCATCACCTTTGAGAGCACAGGTAGGAGAGTCAGTGAGGGATAGTTTGCAGGCTCTGAACGACTACCCCCTTTAAAAATAGAGCCGATAGTGTCACGCTTCCACATAGTGGGAAGTTGTTTTTTATCAAAGCACCTTTGGAAGAACTGTGACAGTGGTTCAGTTAGCTTACTGGACACAGCCTTCAGTGCCTTCGGGCGAACGTTGTCTGCTCCCGCAGAAATATGCCCACGCAGTGCGAGAAACTTCCTTAGCACAATTGATGGGTTGAAAATTACATTTGTAAACAGTGGAGTCGTTAATGTGCAAGATGCTATGGGACAGATAGAGGTTGCGAGTTCGAAAACTGGCGCGTATTGTAGCCGCAGGGCATTAGCTGCTTCTTCGGCTCTTTGTACTTTACCGCCTGTCGTGAAAAGTGGAGGGGTTCTATGCTTCACTTTACGAATATTATTGACATGTCTATATAGCAGTTCGTAGTTTGCCATGAATTTTTGTCTAGGCTTTGTTGATAAGTTACTTTGTCCTCACGGACAAGTGCCGTGCAATGGTTGCGATGGGTGAGGAAATTGCCCCAAGTCTCTGAGTCGGGGGTAATGTTGTAGGCGCGCCATACTGCATCCCTTATCGCCAGGCATTTTCGAGTCCTGCTCCTTAGAATTGAAGGTATTTTTGCGGGACGAAGGGGCTTGGTCTCTGATGCACTGTTGACGATGTCGCTGACTCTATCAACGAACACTGTCCAAACGTTGTCAAGATGACTGTTGTTTGAGAATTCCCAAGCAGATGCGTCAACGAGTTCGTTCTATACGTGGTAGCGTGTGATTGTATGATTTAGTTCCAGGTGTTAAAATGGATACTCTCCATAACACACATGGTTGAACGTTATCACTACATGGTAAACGTGACCTAATGGACCATCCATCAATAACTTGTCAACTATGAGCCCTTCATTCATGAGCACGTCCAAGATGGACGGTTTGTTTACCGTCCTGAATCTATTGGGTGTGGTTAAATGATTCTACAGGGGAATATTATCGATCAGTCCCTGCAAGTCTGCGTTGAACTGTTAACTGGGTGATGCCGAAACCTCCAGATTGTGTAGATTGAAGTCCCCGGAGATGAGAATGTGGCTGTATCTAGTGCGCGTTACACTTTTCAAGGCAGGTATCAAGCGAGAATGTATTTCCGGATTGGACGTTGGGGGCTGTAAACGACAGTTATGAGAAAAGCGTCGTTGTGTCTTAGTCAGAGACGACAACAGAGTGAGTCGGTAACGTGAGATTCCAGATCATCAAACATTGCGCATTGCAAGTCCCTGTGGCAGTAGAGTAGAACCCCACCTCCTCTGCTGGAACGCGCGTTCCGGATGAGTGACATTCCGGCTATCTCAACCACAGCATCAATCAATAATGGGTGTAACCAATTTTCGGTAATAGAAATTAGGTCCCGAGTTTTCACAACCTGATGTAGTCGAAGTTCGGTAAGTTTACTGAGGAGCCCTTGGGTGTTAGTGTACATACACGAAAGTTTCTCAGATTTAAGCAATATTTTTGTAGGTTGTGCAAATCACACGTAAAATTTCGCTGGCCAGTGAGTGGCCGTCAACTAATCGTTTTTTCGGTGTGTACTTGGTGAAGGGTTTAACGTCTTACTCATCTTCCGCGTAGCTAGTACTGTGTCTAATCTTCTACGTACAGCGTAAGGGGTCTGGTCAATATCATCTTCTACAAGTTATATGGGCTCATTAGACAAACTACTTGTGCGTTATTCTTTTATAGATTCCATCGCGTATGATTCCTTCCGTGACATTATATCTAGCAGGCATATCGCTGACAGTCTTCAGTCGAAGTTCAGATGGTAGCCTGCAACAGAATATGTACCAGCTTTTTAGCATCCATGCTATCATATGTTTTGATTGTAGGACCAACTTCAACCCTCTCGGGCCACTACCTTTATAGTTCGGTGAGGTACGCAGCCGTATCGTTCAAGGTAAAACAAGTGTACACCTGGCGAATCCAGTGGACTAATCGAGCTAACACTTACAACCTCACAGTGTTCCCTGTTGTGAACGACATATTTACTATGCTTGTAGGTCTCGACTTCGATGAACAACAGCTCACGAATGTGTCCATAAGGATGATGCGAATGATACCAATGGTTGGAGAGCCATCTGATCAACATCTGACCTAGAATGACTGCAGAACGATCTGGATCGGAGATGTGAAGGGGAGAAATATCAGGTGCTAAGGATGGTTAACTGTTGCACTTACGCATGATGATTGGAACAGAATATTCTATGACATGTAACTAATGAAAGGAACCTAGTTACCATTGAACAATGAACAATGAATTTATACGGGTTAAGAAGCGTTGCTTTACAAGCCCCGTTGGATAGTTGGTGGGGCTATCAACATAATAACTATGATGAAAAGGATAGTAAAATAGTTAACACTTTAAATACGAAAATAAGGACTTATCGTTTGCTTCGCTGCAGTCCTGTGATCCACTTAGATTCACAACACTCACAGTTAACAACAAATAATTCCAGGTGTAGGATGGAGACATAGGGTTAAGTAACAAAGTGTAAGTGGATGAGTGCATCGTCCAACCGTCTTTTAAATATTGTTAGTGTCGGTGCAGAGACGACCGATTCTGGAAGAGCATTCCACGGGTGACAGACACGGATGGAAAAGAAATTTCTGCGACACTCCAGACGACTGTATTGTTCTGCGAGTTTCAATGAGTGGCCCCTCAGTTTTGTATTGCTGCTGAGTTGCAGTAAAGGGCGGCACACATGATGTGGGTCTCGCAGAATCAAGTATGTCATAATCAGGTCGCCTCGTAGCCTGCGATAGCTTCCACTGAACAATCCTAGTCGTCGCAGCCTCTCCTGGTAGGACAGATTGCGCATTCCAGTTAAGTTCTTAGATGCCCGGCGTTGAGGCTGCTCCAGTGCATTAAGGTCGTGTTTCAACCATGGATGCCAGGCTTGAATTGCGTATTCGACATGGGGGCGAACATACGCACTGAGCATTTGTCGAAATATGGAGCTGTTTATTTGTCCAAACGCCCGCCTCAACAGCCCGACGTGTTGATTCCCGGTCTTCGAGTACTTTTCGGATTGCCTGGAGCAACCCAAGTCATCTTGAACCAGGACACCCAAGTCACGTTCGAGAGTTGATTGTTGCAGTACATCCGTTCCGAGTCGGTATGAGTAGCTGCTCTGATGTCGGATGGAAAGCACCTTGCATTTACTGACGTTGAAATGCAATAAGTGTTGGATCGACCATTGATACACTGTATCTAAGTCACTTTGGAGCACAAGTTGGTCGGCGTTCGCCTGGATCCTGCGCCAGATCTTGATATCGTCGGCAAAGATTAGGAAGTTTGAAGCGACTCCCTGTGCAAGGTCATTAATAAACACCAAAAACAAACGTGGACCTAAAACTGAGCCTTGCGGCACACCACACTCGACTTGTATGGGGTCCGATAAATAGCTCCGAACTCTGACCACTAATTGCCTTTGAAATAGAAAGTTGGCGATCCAGCTTAAAAGTGGGTCTCCGATCCCGTAATGCTGCAGCTTGGATAGTAGTATCCGATGGTCTAGACGATCGAAAGCCTTGGAAAAATCCAGGTAGATCACATCAACACCTTCTCCAGCGTCGGCTGCCTCGGTCCAACTACTGCGTGCGATTAACAAATTCGTTGTACATGACCGCTGTCGACGGAAACCGTGCTGTTCAGGAGTGATGATGTTGCAGTTTTCCAGATAGCACACCAGTGCATCGGCAACTATGGATTCCATGACCTTGGAGAGTATAGGAAGAAGGGTTACTGGGCGGTAGTTGGAGGGATCAGATCTGCTTCCACCTTTGTGAATCGGGCTTATTATTCCAAGCTTCCACATGGCGGGAACTTGGTTCTGGTCTAAGCAGTGCTGAAAATACTGAGCTAAATGTCCTGCCAGTTGGTTTGCTGCTACTCCCAATGCCTCAGGACGAATGGCGTCGACACCCGACGAGCTGTGTTTGCGTAGAGAAGTCAGCTTTTGCAATACAGCCTCTGCGGTAAAAGTGATATGGATTAGTCCTGGTGAGCAGAAGACAAAGCTTGGTAGATCGCTTGGTGGCAAGACCCTTGGTTCAGATAAGTCCGAAAAAATCGCTCCAACTTTTGAGAGCAGCAAATGCATCCAAGGTGAATTTACCTCTCTTGAAATGAGCCCTAGGTACCTTTGTGTGACAGCCAGTACCGCCATTGGCCAACTCGTATATTCATGCCCACCTTGAGCATGTGGTTCAAATCTGGTATCTATGGTTATAAGGAGATGTATGTTTTCCAGTACAGCCCCAAAAAGAGCCAGCAAAGCAACAAGGGGGTTTTGCGGTTGCACTTACGAACTGTGCTTTCACTTGTTGGATGTGCTATCCTCAGAATACAGACGATTTCGCGGGGATCACATATTCTTGCCCCGGATATTGACAGAGATCTACCATCCATCTAAATCACAGTTGATGCTAGCTCCTTATGAAAGCTTCCATGTCCAGGGCTTGAAATCAGTAAGCCAAGAGTCCCGTTTGATTTGTAGAAGGTTCCATTACACTCTTAGAATTCTTTCACATATGAATGCTCTCTCAGCACATGTGGTGAATGCACCAATGTGACATTCGAAATACTATTAGGCATTCATCCAAGTGCTACATCTTTTTTGTGAAGATTCCTCACAGATAGACTCGGGCAGACAGCCAGACGGTATTTTCGTCGTATTGTGACTCGTCAGTAGCGACCGCCCGCCGAATCCTGCCAGATTCGAACCTACACCCTTTCTCTTACTAGTCAGCGACAATTGCCACGGTGGGTGAGGGTGGCGGACGGCCGTGAAACATCTAACTGCGCGGCTTATCCTCTGCTGTCATGCATGTTATAAACGTGCAGAGGACAGGTCTTGCCCCAGAGCAACGAATTCTTTCGCAGGCCTCCACCAATCGAGGTAGAATGTAAGCTGCTGTGACAATTAATGAGTATTAGACAGTTATGTGGATTTAAAGTATTTTTGATGATTCCTCGCAGGTAGTTTCAGGCACACAGTCACCACATATCCAGGATGGCACTAGACGTCTGGCTAACGCTATTCTAGATGTATGCTGACCGTGTGCTTGAGCATATCTGCGACGAATCTTCACAAATATACCCACCGGTACATTCCATACAATGAGGTAACAATGTGGCATATCCGGACTACTGATTTTGCATACAATACGGTTGAATATTTTAAAATTATTTTGCATTTACTACCCTGTGTGTTATATAAAGCTACTGATTTTCCCCATCATTCACACTGGCACCCGCGAGTAGATGACCCAACAGCTAGCGTGAGGAATCAGCGTTGCGGGGTTTAAGAAACAGCCGACTACAATGAATGCTTACAAGCCATACCCCCCAAGTGTGAGAACTGCAAAGTAACCTACACCCTCGATTTTTGATTCATTCGCAAGCTATAGCTGTCATCATGAAAATGCCGAACAGAGATACCTGACTCTAGTGCTAGAGTACCCTAAATTTTCAACTTTGTGTGGTTTATTGCACAAGACGATAAGTAAACCTTTGAACGCATCAGCTAGTTATCCAGACTGGTAGGTAGTTTACCATATCAAGGCGATGATCAGTCTCAACTGTTGGTTTCATATCACTGAACACTTTTATACGATTTTCCAATTCTTGGGACATGCTTCAAAATAATATGCTCATTGTTTCGTCACGCGTACACCGGTCATTCGTTCATATATTCGGGACCTGTAAAGTATATGTGAAGACTAACGCAATATGTTGCATTGCGAGCAAAGAGTTGACTCAAATTTAAGTAAATAAGTAAATGTTTTATACTCGAAAGAATAAGGCAGACCATGACATTGTATGTCGGAACTCAGAAAATATGAAAACGTCTGTGTGAATAAAATGTGGTAAGTCGAACCAGAAGCTGCAAACCTACGGTATTAAGAACGATGTACTTGTGTGGATCGAAAACTCTCTTCTTCAGCTGTGACTTCAGGTTTGGGTTCGGTCTCATTACGCGATCCTATTATGGTGGAATGCTGCGTTGCATAAGGATTCGTGTTAGGGTCACGCTTATTTTTGCTCTGCATCTAAAGTCTAGCGCATGTCATCCGGTCGAAGCTCCTGTTTCTTGCTGAGGATACTAATATATGGCATGTGATCGGTAGTCCTAAAGAACAAGACCTGGTACGATGAGACGTGGACAAGGTTTTTGAATGGTCAAGGAGAAATGTACTTCCGTTCAATCTGGGCAAGCATAAAATACTACATGTAGGCTACAATCTCACCATCAGGTGAAAACTTGGATACTGAACCTTGAAAACCGGCGCACGTATGTACTACTATGCGTCGGTCATGCAGGACAGCCTCCGTCGATCGGCGAAATTCTTGAAGATGTTCAAAACCAGCAAAGAACGCGTTGGTCGTTAAGGTAAGACGATCGAGCGGTTCGACCCATCCATGTCCCCCCTAATGCACAAGGCATGTGAGGCACCATGTAGAGTGCGCGATTCTTACCTGGCAACCCTGACTAAAACGCGGTCTGGTTGGACTGCAGACTCCACAGCGAAGGGTAAGCATTAGTGTTGATTTGTTATTTCCTCCGCCAAAACTAATACAACGAAATCCCTCAAACTATACCAACAATACCTAGTTTTATCACGTAGTTCAAGATGAATACATTAAAAACCACTGAAGCAGTCGCTTATATATATATATATATATATATATATATAGGAGAGCCCAACTGATTTCTATAGGTGGATTCAGGGATAGTTTTATGTTTAATTCCGAAAAGTAACCTAGTAAACTTATTCAGCAAATTGCTCACGATAATATCATGTGTTCTTATGATGAATTTTCAGTGCACTGTGTCAGTAATATTTATGTGCGTAAAGCCGACGCAAAAGTTTACAAACATTTAGGAAGTTTCCAGAATGTAAATAAATAAATAAATATTTTGGAAGTCACACAGTACTCTTGATTGACTACCGCTGAAAGCGAGTTCAGTTGTCATTCAACTTATGCTAGAGATGTTTAATGTACCGCAATGTAAATGGGGACCACACGCATAAGAAAAAGAATCCCTAAATTCCACACTTATTCCCGTGTATTTTCTGTAGGAAGTATGGAGTTCCATCACACTGTGGCTAGGCCATCTACCTCAGACAAGCGTGCAGTCAGCACCATTTTCAAGCTTACTACGCTTTTCCATAGTACCGAGGGAAAGAAGGTTAAATTTATGCCGATTTCCGGCAGGATTGCAAAGCAAGTCACACATATCACGCTAAAGTACGATGGCATAGTCAAGCAGGTGCGCGTGACCCCTCCAGGGATAACATACACACAGTACAAACTGAGTGTTTGTGATCGTTAGGTCTTCCGTGGCACATGATGAGGACTGTCTGTTACCGTGCGCCTTTGCTGAACCAATGCCATGCGGACCGATGACATCTGTCCACACCGCGGCATCATGCCCAAAGTGCGCGATGAAACAACCGAGAAGAAATCGTCGGTCACTCCTCGGCACAGATCGTACCACGGACGGGGTGTAGAATTGATCATCTGTGCCATCAGGACAACGCATGATCCTACCGTAGTGCTTGTATAAGTGGAAAATATAACCCTTCCGTGAAGTAGGTGAAACTTCAATAGTCGCGAGCTGCCTCCAGTCGGTCTACTCACCAGGTAGCCACATAGGCGATCGGATATTGCAAATCCGACCGTGTTGGTGTTGCCCAACCAGCAGAAGGTCTAGCCAACACCGGCTTCATGCAACTTACCTTGTTCGACCAGCCGGATCTAGCTGAGCGTCGCAATATCAAGGTTGTTGCGTGTCATTTACAGTGCGGGTAGTGCAGTGCGTCGCTTGAGGCGCTCACTTGAGTTCCAGTCCAGTAGTGTGCGTATGTTCCACCACCCGATGTTAAGTGGTTTGCGCGCAGGCATACGATTGTAGTGGTGGGCACTCGCATGCCTGTTGGTAGTTGTGCTTCGGAGCTTCAATTGGGGACGCCACTCTGAGCCTTGGCTCGAGAGCCTGACTCGAAAGGCACTAGGGAGGAGTTTCAACTTACGAATGGGATTGTTGAGACCCATTATGGTCTACTTGAGGTGCGTCATAGGCAGCTTTTGAAGGTCTGGAAATAGTTACATACGATTTGCGATCGTATTTGAATACGCTCCTGCGACAACGGTTAAACGCAAGAGGAATTTTGTAGGTTTGCACTAATTTCAGCCCGCGTTGGGTTGATTGAGGCGGGCAGTGGCAAACCCATGAGCACCCGGAGATGCCCTTCCGCTGCATAGAAAATGCGTGGCGCTTGGGAACTACCCTAATCGAGCTGTAAATAAAAACGACCAGACAAGTCTCCAAAGAGTAGATTTTGAGGGAATACGATCACTAATCACTTCCTAACCTCCAGAGAAGATGGAGTAGGACTAGGGTATTGGCAGAGCGCCCATACCTTAGAGCAGAACGACCCGGGTTCTCAGCCGAAACCTACGGATAAGTGTACACCCGAAACGCAGCGAGTCTGACACATGGTCAGTTCACTGAGCCACGCGGATGGGTGTATTTGTCCTTAGCCAGAGAATGGCATAAGCCAACACCCAACCAGCGATCGCCACGAGAAGGCATCTAGGACACGAGCAAGCGGCACAACAGTAGCAGCAGTGTGTAGTACATCTGTCACGTTCTAGACACACAATCCTCTGCGCAGCATTGCATCTCCTGCCACATGTATATGTGGGTGGCTGCACCTGGTGCCCGGTTTACCTGTCACTGTGGTCTCCACGCGAACAGCCATAAGACGTCTATGCCTGCTGTAAGACAATGGTTGGCTTGAGCTGCACCACCCGTAGCTGCATCCACACGCGACATTTCCAGGAGACAACCGGAGTGATAAAACCGGCAGGCTGATGGATGAAGGCCAAGTTTCATCGACGGCGTTGGCCGGCGCTCCTGCAAAGGCAAACGCAAGCACTCTAAGTTTGGGGAATCAACCGCAAACAATGCAAAAACTAGACCGTTATCCGCTGCTAACCGAGTGCACGAAACCACGCTTCGAGCCTACTGCGGCCATCAGGACGTTGCACCCCACCCCTTCAGCCACGAGCAACTGGCTTCTGGAGCCAGTTCGGACGAGATAGTGGGTAATAAACAGGTAGGTACCCTGCCAACCTGCACACCAGGCGCAACCACACTATCATCATCACTATACGTGTAAACTAGAGGTGGTAGACACTTCAGCTACTGCGTCGCAATATATAAAAGAAAATAGGGGGAAAGATGCAACGGGTGCAAGCCAGCTGGGCTCCCTTTAACGGATGGGCATCATTCCGGTAAGCTACCAGCCGGTTATCAGCCAGCAAAACAAAGCTACTATGCAAAATTATATAAGGCTAAGTTCTGAGGTCGTGGATAAAGAGGAAACTATAGGGCATGAGGTGGCATAAAGCAGCTCACAGCACGAACGCCATAGAGGTTGGCTCCTAGTCATGTCAGCAAGTGTATCCAGCCATACGCGTTCATGGTCTTTCGAATCCCACACAGGCAGCCGAGCTGCTCCAGATGAGACAACCTTGGCAGTGAGGGTCTCCATTTCTCTCGACCAAGCCATCGCTTGGCTATCCCGCCATTTCTTCCATTTACACCCCAGCGCAAAACAACGCACTGCGCGGAAGTCGGTGGGCTGGCATGCGTAACACGTCACCGAGCCATCGGAGCCTAGTGCACGAAATGACGGTGCCCAGCGGTTCATTTCCTTTTCCGGTGCTGTAAACAAGGTGTCAAACACGCTCTTTGCTTACTCGGTGTTCCCACCAGACACGAGAATATTTGCGAAGGCACCGGTGGTCAAACGTCATCATCATCATCATCATCATACACTTTAACTAGAGGTGGGGAACACCTCAGCTACTCTGCCGCAACACATAAAAAGGAGAGAGAAAAAGCACCTGGTGCATGCCGGCTGAGATACAGGTAACGGATGGGCATCGTTCCGGTAAGCTACCAGCCAGCCACTGTGCATCAAAAAAAATTATTATGCAAAATTATATAAGGTTAAATAATGAGATCGTGATTGGAGGGGGAGGCTAAGAGGGATGGGGTGGGACAAAGAAACTCACAGCACGAACGCCACTGAGGTCGGCTCCTAGCCATATCAGCAAGTGTGTCCAACCAAACGTGTTCATCGTCTTTCGGACCCCAACCAGGGAGCCGAGATGCTCCAACCGAGGCCAGCTCAGAAGTGAGGGCCTTCATTCCTCTCGACCAAGTCATCGCTTGGCCACCCCTCCTCTTCTTCCATCCACACCCCCGAGGAGCAAACAACGCACGTCGCGGGAGTCGGTATGCTGGCATGCGTAACACGTGGCCGAGCCATCGGAGCCTGGTGCGTGAAATAACGGTGCTGAGCGGTTCAGTTCCTTTTCCTGTGCCATAAACGAGGCGTCGAACACGCTCGTTGCTCACGCGGTGTTCCCACCAGATGTGAGCTAAATTACGAAGGCACCGATGGTCGAAGGTAACTAGCCTCTTGATGTCCGCTGCTTTAATCGGCCAGGTTTCACAACCCTAACTGGCCCTAACTGGACTCGTACAATTAGACACTGGTACAAGCAGAGCTGGGAACACCTACAACTACAGTGAACCTCATTATTCTGTTATCATCTACTCCATTTGCGCGTGTCAGTTACCTGCACGTTTATATTGGTATGAATGAACGAGACATCCGAGAGGTGTACTTGCGTCGACCACGTTATTCACTCTAGCTTGAACTATAGAGGCCATGTATTGCAGACCAACTAAGCCGTGAATTTCGAGTCCCAAAATGCATTCTTATATGTTAGAACAAATGAGTTGTCAGATGGGCTACTAATTGCATCCATCATGACCATAATCCCATGGGTCCTTCAGAATTTCGTAGCGCGTCTGGGCGTGTTCCTCGATAGACACCTGCGCTCCCATACGCGGACACACCACCCTCAATGTTGGCCACTGTGGCTGGTGAACCGGGATTGGATTCGGTCAACCGTATGATGAGATATTCCGTTACGTGTTGATTCAATTAATCAAACAAAGTCCACTCGGTTCACAGGTTATGAGGACACTTCCTTTTCCTATAACGCCAAATGAATTGGCTTACCAAGATGTAGAAGCACTTAGCCCCGTCAGATTCGGACAGATGGTAGCGGTGATTCGAGAAACGGGGCTAGAAAGACAGACTATTGGCTCATATAATGCATTCAGATCTGACGGTTTTGTCGAATTATGCAGCCTTTCTCCATGAGAAATCCTTGAATGCTCGACATTTTACTATCCCCTTGGGAGCCATCACAGCGACCATCAATCACGGAAAGCATTGTCTTTGTTAATTTGGAAGAAATGCGTGTCAGCCATCTGCCACTTTTCCTTCAACTAGCCCCGAGTTCCCAACAGATGTGAGCTAAAGTGCGAAGGCACCGGTGGTCGAAAATAACTAGTCTCTTCAGGTCCGTTACTTTAAGGGGCCAGGTTTACAACCGTACAGTAGGGTCAAACTTAACGCTGCATTGTACACTCTGTCCTTTAGGGCAAGGGTGATGTCGCGCCGGCGCCATAAGTGGCGAAGGTTAGCAAAAGCGCCCCGAGCTTTTGCTATACAGTTCGTGATCTCATTTTCAATCCCACGGGCGCTGATACAACTTCTCAGGTAGTTGAATTTTTGAACGACTTCTAGCTGATCCCCACCAACGGTCAGCGGAGGAGGCGGTCCAGACCAATCTTGGAGGAATGCTTTGCACTTCGTGGGTGCGAAGCAAAGCCCGAAGTGACGGACAGCTAGTGCTAATCTGTCCAGTGCCGCTTGGCATGTCTGGGAGCTGTCACAGATTAAGGCAATATCATCAGCATAATCTAAGTCAAGAGTTCATTCTCCTGGGAGCAGATCCAAACCTTTTAAGTCGTGTCCTGTAAAAGCGATTTCCATGACTTCGTCAATAGCGAAGTTGAAGAGGAAAGGTGACAGCGGGCATCCTTGTCTCACGCCGCTGGAGATATCGAAGGGCGACGACAAATTGCCGTAAGCCCTCACTCTGCCCGAGCTACTCGCATATAACGCTACGATAATATTTACATATTTCTCAGGTACACCTCACCTGAGTAGACAGTCCCAAATTGCAAGTATATCCACCGAATCGAATGCACCTTTGATATCGAGGAACACGACAACGGTGGGCCGCCAATATATGTGGCGGTGCTCCAACAACTGACGCAAGGTGAAGATGTGGTCAATGCAGCCACGACCTCTACGAAACCCGGCTTGCTCTTCACCAATCTGGCTTTCACTATTGGCAGTCAGTCTCTGAAGGATGACAAAGGAAAGCAATTTGGAGGCGATGGAGGTCAGATTGATTCCTCTATGGCTGCCGCATTCCGATCGTGAGCCTCCGTTGAAAATTGGGACTATGACGGAGCGGCTCCAGTCGGTTGGGAAAGTTTCCTGCTCCGACAGTTTGACTAGTAACTCATGTAAATTATCCACAAGAGCAGGTCCCCCGGATTTGCAGAGAGCTGGAGGAAGATCATCTGGTCCCGCTGCTTTATTTAAGTACAACAGTTCGATCTGACGTTCGATTTCTGAGCGAGAGGGTGGATCCAAATGGAGAGCGCACGGAGCAGGGCGATCAGTGGCCGGCGAGAAATCTAACAATTCCGGCCGATTAAATTGCCTTTCAAAGTGCTCAGCCCAACGCTCCAAGCGTTTTGACAAGTTGTGGATAGGCAGTTCACTCTCGTCACAAATTGTTTCACCAACACCAGGTATTCTGCTGCCCGATTCCCGTATCAGCCAGAATAACTTATGATGGTTACTAAGGGCAGCGGCCATTTCCATATCTGATGCACGATGAGACAACCAGTAATCGCGGTCTCTTCAGACTAGCACGGAGTATTGCCCGGAGCTCTTTGAACAATGAACAATGATATATTACAGGTTAAAAAGCGATTGCTTTACAAGTCCCGCAGGATGGTTGAAGTGAAAGTAAACATCAGTGTAAATCGTCAGTTTAAGCTTCTAGTGAATTCAAGTGCCTCTTATTCATAGAAACGCTGTAGAAAATGTACTGAATTGTTACTGTAGAGTATTATGGGAAGTAATATGGGTAAGGCAGGTCTTAAGAACAATAGAAACGACCAACGCTTATCGTGCGCCGCTTTCTTGGACTGGGGTAAATTGATGAATGCAGTTGTAATATATCCGATACTATATTCCACAACAGCAGTGTATAAATAGTGAAACACAAAAGCTGAGAATGAGCACCGTATTTTTTCGTGTTTGTTCAACGTGGACATCTCTGATTATATAGCGTATTGTAGGTGGATAAGCGAATCATCCAGACGTCTTTTTAATAGCGATAGCGTGGGGGAAGAAACAACGTTTCATTGTGTTGGCTTCCAGCCGGAATATGCCGGCGAGCATCTATAAGTTCCAGAGAATTTGAAGAGACCCAATGTCCATGTTGGCGATTAGACTTACCACATGAAGATTTTCCTGCAGCTAGTAAGGTCTGGTGAATATGAGACCAGTGAGGTTCAATTGCATCCAGTGAGCGTTTATCCAACTCGCATGACAGCGTACTTTGATTGGCATTCCGAACAGCTGGATTCGCCAGTTGGCTGGTGTCAATGCGCTCACAACGTCGTCGTGGGCGTCCGCCAAAGCGCATCCGCAGGTCAGCAGATACAAGTGCAGGGTTGGTGTCCACACATGTGCTCCAAATCGAGCGACAATTCTGGATGCAGCCTCTCCAGCGGTAACTTATCGCAATATGATCGATTTGCGTCCACAGCTGGTTCGAGGCTGGTGGGGACCAAGTCACCCTTCGGCGGGTGCTGTGTTGGAAATTAATGCTCGTAAGAAATAAGCGAGCATCCTCACACAAATGAAGTAACCGTTCACCGTTATCATTACGGGAGCCTACACCATGTTGGCCGCGCAGATGCAGTTCATCAGTGGATAATTTTCCAACTTGAGCGTTCATATCCCCGGCCAGCACTACAGTGTCCGAGCTTCTTCTGTGGCTAAGGAGCTCGTTCAGTTGGCGATAGAAGTCGTCTTTTACCGAGTCATCGCTACATTTTGTCGGTGCATAGGCAGCGATAACGAATAGAAACCTGTTAGTCCCACACGACTTCGAAGTTTTGAACGAGCCAGCCAATCGGACCGCACACATCCGGCTACTGATTGGAATCCAATCAACCAGAGTATCTTTATCCCGGGGACTCAGGGCAATACCAACACCGGCTTGGCCGGTGCTCGAAGCTGCATCATCACGGGATAGGTGCAATGAGAATGTGTTGCTAGTGTCACCTGAAGGAGATCGCAGAGTGAGCACAGAGCTCGAGTCATGTAGGCGGGACTCCGATAAGCAGCGGATATCGATAGAGAGGGTCTCTAATGTTCGAGCAAGTGCTGCCTGTTGAACGATCTGAAGCATTGTGCGTACATTGTGGGATGCCAGTCTGAAGGAGGATCGAGGGTTCCAAATGGAAATCGATGAACTGGGCTGGACCGCTTGCTTGGACATGGGCTTGTTGACGGGGCAGGAATGACGCTGGGCGTTCACATGTGAGTTGAAATTAAAAGACAAGCGACTATTAG
>OX104065.1:11644533-11671984 GCA_944474145.2 Dicrocoelium dendriticum | reverse complement strand
ATCTCTCTCAACAACAACAACGGAGGAGGAGGAAAAGAGAGAGATACACACAGACTGTGAGTGAAAGTGCAAGGTGGTTCACATTCGCCACCAGCCGAACTTTACGTACAAGCCTGGAGGTCATGTCCTGAAAGTAGTCACCCAGGAGCGCGAACTTTGAGTATACTTCATGCTGATCTGGGCTGTCTAGAACAATCTGAGAGGTGTTTCAGGCCTGGACCCAATACACTAGGATGCGGCGGAGAGCGTTTGGGGAGTGTGATTCCTCTGTCCGTCCCCAACTGCGTAACACCTACGTGCCTCTTCATGTGGTATATGCGATCCAGGTGCGGTAGCCCTGAAAAAATAAGACGGCGCAGCGCACGAAACAACACAGCGACGAACCACAAAGCACAGCAAAGGGCTGTTCAATCTTCCTTACAAACTTAGACTCAGGACATTGAAATCATACAGTGGCCGGTACCGGCGCCTATGTGTCGACGCTATTATGGCCTACCAGATTCTGAGGAACCCCAACCACGTCTGCCGTCACCTACTACTACTGAGCCACAACACGAATTTGAGGGGCCACCAGTTCAAGTTAGCCACGGAATACAGTCGGATAGAATGTCGACGGAAGTTTTACTCTCTTCTTGTGTGTCAGCCTTGGAACGTCCTCCCAAATTACCTTGTTTCTGTCCCTACTTTAGCTGTGTTTAAAGAAAGCATTGATGTTGCTTAAACCCACCTACACTAGGAGATATAGCCTGTGTATCTCGACAGACGATATAATGCGATGAAAGTTGCACAACCATAATTAACCTAAACAACTGTGGTTGGCTCTTTCTGGTGCCCCTGTGTTACAACCAAAAGGATTTTAATTTTATGCCTTTGTTTTCCATTCACAATGTTGTGGTTCTTTTATTGGCAATCCTAGAGATTTGCTAATCATCCGCTTTTTTGCCCGTAATATACCATTGTTCCATTGATTCATTTGGATTTTTCATATGTTGACCAAAGTCGTTGATGAGAAATTGCGGACAGATAACATTATGTTGTTCAACTTATATGCTACAAATAAATAAATTATTCTCGAATACTTCGAGGCACAACAAATTTGGCATAATCATGACTTTACAAGCGATTGTTTCACAACAGGCACGTTGCTTTGCATGAAATGCGCTCTTCGCACAATATATATATATATATATATATATATATATATATAAATATATATATATATATATATATATATATATATATATATAAAACTTACCGAAGTGGCAGATGCACTGGTCAGGAACGGAATCTTTAATGATGTGGCGAAAGTCTGGGATCAACCACGTCTGCCGTCACCTACTACTACTGAGCCATAACACGAATTGAGGGCCACCAGTTCAAGTTAGCCAAGGAATACAGTCGGATAGAATGTCGACCAATCCTTGAATACGGTGCCCCAGCTTACCATCCGATAACCCAGTGGGAAACTGAAAAATTGGAGAAAATACAGCATATCGCAACTAGAATGATACCAAGTCTACGAAGGCTTCCATATGAAAAAAGTTGTGAAAAGCTCGGACTCTACACACTATCCTATCGCCGAGTAAGAATCGATCTTATTATGACCCATCGAGTACTACACTTGAATCACTTCCCCATACTACGGCCAATATTTCACCTGCGAGAACCCTGTAACACCCGAGGACATCGTTACAAACTCAGGGTCCCCAACATGAACAAAGTATCACATCAGCTTTGTATCGAACGAAGAATCGTAAACTTATGGAATACACTACCTGAAGGATTAATAGTGGCCGATTCTGTGAAGTGTTTTAAAACCCGTATCGACGATTATTTTGCAAGCCTGTGCTTTTGTGAAACGATGCACATACAGTGCCAAAAGAATACATTGTATGTCCGGAAATAATGACGCTAGTACAAATTTCTAACCGAACACGGATAAACGATTAACGGACCAGACACAACTGCTGATAATTCACAAGTAAATTTTGATTTTTCGTAATTCGATAGAGTTGTACAGAAACCTTTCTACTTGCTCTTAAATACAGTATCAGTATCAGTATCAGTATCAAAAGCGTAACAAGTAGAGTGGAGACGGAGCATGGAAACAGGGATGTCCTTTTAGTGTACATATCAAAAATATATTGAAATGATATGAAATGTCGCTCAGGTTAACTTGCCAGTGTAAGTTTGTGGGCAGTGACTTTATTCTGTGACGAGTCACATCCGCCACGTTGCAGTGTTGATAAACAGACATTTTTGGCTTTTTATTGGGAGAACTTTTGCCAGGCGAAAACCCACCACGTCCTGGAACACTGCCCTCAATCCGTTTGAATGGTAATGAATAACTGGCACTGTATCAAACAGACCGATTGTACACTCGGCTATTCGCAGTCATAGGAGCTCCAAATCTCTACGTTGGTTAACTGAATGGCTTAGTCCAGATCCGTTATTAGCCTTTGAAACCGGTCAGGAAATGAAATGGACAGGAAAGTCGGGTGAAAGATTGTACAGGCGCGTAAGGATTTAGGTAGAAATTCGTCACATCTAGACTCACTCAGACAGCCGACACACTCCTGGAAAAGCACAGTGCGTGCGTTTCATCCTTCCAGGACTCGTCAGCGGTGCGTATTCCATTGGACCATGGTAGGGCTCGAACTCGCAACTCGACTGTTACCAGTACGTAGTTGAGACCCCTGAGCTACGGTGCACGGGGGATTTCGAATCAATTAGTCCGTAACCGCTGTGCCAAGTGTTGCCCGCCGTGACTGTAGCCAAAGGGGTAGAGGTTTCGGCTACTATTCCGATGGTCGCCGATTCGGGGCCTGCTATCCCCACCTGATGAGATGAAATTACATCGAAACGCGTCGTGGTTGTGCGGCGTTTTCGGGAAGGAAACACCAAATTTCCATTGACTTTGGTTTTCCTTTGTGGTGTAATGGTCCTGGCTTGGAGACTTTGTGTCCAGATATTCACACTGGACGTGTCAGGTGATGAGTGCAGCTGATCCTTGTGGCTAAATTCCTCCCATCTCAGGCGAAAATGCGATTCCTCATTTAAATGCTGGATCCACAGGAAGTTCGTATTAATTCTTTTCAGATCATGGATAGAATTATGGGAGTAGTAGGGGCGAACCTCTTAGTTCAGGCCATGTAAAACCACAGGTTGTCCATAGAAGGGGAACCGAGTCCCTCCACAGCTGTTATTGTCAAGAGAAATTGTCTTCAGGTCCAGTAGTGGCTCCATGAGACGCCGTCAGAAAAGTTCCAGGTAAGAAAAGTATCAGAATGTGCTTGCAAAAATCTAGTGCGCCGAACCCAATCGTTAGAACGCCAGTGAGTGGCAGCAAATTTGTCCAAGTCAAAGTAATTTTGTTTGACGCATCTGTCGTCCATACATAAATCTGCGTTCCACATTTATTTTATTTACTTGTACGTATTCAATTTGTTTTATCAGCACCATTTTCCTATGATAAGAGATAATCAGCTGGTTTGTTTTACATCGATAACCTCGATTTAGGATAAATACTAAGTTGTCACTCTGCATGCAGAAATATAGCTCAAAAGTACAACGTACAGCTGATTCCTCAAGCATTCGGGCACTACCGTTGTCATTTAACTGCACAGTTAGAACAAATGCAAATCACAGATTTTAGCATACTTGGGGAAAGTGTCTAGTTTATTAGTAGCAAATGCCCACTTGCACAACCTGACCATGGTTGTTACACAGTAAAATCAGCATTGCAAATAAATCTGTACTTACAAAATTTATATAAAACGATTTTCAGATACTAGATACAGAGTGTTTTACACCAACAAACATCTGATGGCCCAACAACGCATTCAGCGGTGTGTCACTGAAATGATATCGTTTCGTTGCTCCATTTGTCAGCAAACGAGTAAACTTCGGCATGTTGATATAGTACTCAATTGTAAAAAGTGAACGCGCATACCTCTAAAATGTCGTCATGACTAGCCTAGATGCTTGAGATATACTTACCAACCGTGTGTTTGTTTCATTTCCAGATTTTCTGCTACTCTTTTTCCTACTAGTTGCGTTGTTTTCAGGTCGCTTAAAAACTCTGATTTCCCCTTCACATATTGAAGGATTTGTGTCTTTCCTACTCCGAGATATTCTTCCAACGTCCGTGAACATTTTCCTTTTTGACATTGTCGAATCTTCGGTATTATAGTCCAACATGTTATACCGATCACCTGCCTATAGTGACCTGCCAAATGTATCTCCAACGTTTTGTCCTATGAGTAATTTCTTTATACATGAATCTGTCCATGGCGACCATCTGTCCAGGGTGAAAACTATTTAACGGTCCCTTGAGTGGTCGCCTTAGGCAGGTTTGCAATTCTGCAACTAGCCATTTGTTTCATCGTCAAGCTCTTCAACCAGAACAGCTACCGCTCGAAATGGACACAGCATGCTGTAGTTTCTACTTATATCCTGTGATTCATACGGACCAAATATGCGCATGATTAGGCGACGGCACACAGTTTCCCCATATTATCGAGTACCTACCGCTAACATAAACTTTGTGATCAAATCCCCGACACATTTGATACCCTTGAGCATTCCTTTACCACTGCATTGCTAGCGTCTACCTTTGCTGCGCAGATAGGATAAGCAGAGCGAACGTCCACTTATGACACCGGGAGACGAAGTCTAAGCTATCTGTGCGATACGGTAGCAGATGATCATGAAAATTCATGAACACATCTCAGTCAGTCATGGCATTGGTGGTCCCATTTTACAGGTTTTAGAACGCCTACGAACCACAAAATCGTGGTCGCGGTTGCTTTCGACAGGTGGAAACGATACACAAATTAAGATGAGTGGGAATATATAGGATACATGTAGAGGATGTACGTGACTAGTCCCTGTGGACATATGGTAGCCATAGATATGTGGTCCCTATAGCAGGTTAAACTTCATTAATACCTTGGTCACATTTCCTTTTGTGTGAACTTACATCTTTGCCAGCAGTGTGTGTGCACAAACGGAATAGCAGAGGGCATTGCTAAAATGCCAGTTGGTCGCATTTTTGGTACATTCAACGGTGAAGACCTTTCAGGTCCTTCCAGTGCACTTTGGTTGAAATCTGTCAAAGATAATCCCACGAATGTAGAAACTGTGTGTGTGCCCGTCCGTTCGGAACCAGCATGCGTGATCAAACAATGGAATCAGCACAAAGTTCATGATGTACAGTTAATCCTGGGATCACGGCCTCAGTGGAGAATTCGAGGAGAGCAAACTAACATTGCTTACCTTCTGCGGTAGAGTACAGCTTTGCATGATGGGTGCAGTTGGTTTCATGAAACTGTCAGTTTTAGGTGTTTGGATTCCGAACACATCACAACATGGTTCAACTGTTAAGCATTTCACCTCCTCACCATCTGTTCACTCCCACGAACCGAATGATCAACAGGTTGACCAACATGGCCTCGTACTACCTTCCATCACTACACCATAGATGCGTGGAATTGAACACGGCTGAAAATTCATCTGTCGTGCATCGTGCATCAGGTGGATCTGATTACTGGAAGACCGTTCTGTTTAGAGTTGGCCGAGCGAGAATTCACCTACTCCCGAACGTTGTTTTTAGATGGCAAGTTGATATGGATTTGACAACATAATGCGAAACTACTATTGGGGCGACTGAGCTTCAAACTGCGTTACAAAGCATCGCAGCCTTGTTAACAGAGAATACTGTGAAATTGTTGATACTCACTCCTCATTTATTGCTGGGTCGAGTGCAACAGTAAGAAAAATTGAAACGCGTATCGTATAATGGAACAGTACAACTGTTACAGTTGTTTATGACCGGAGATAACACTTACACCTAATATGGCATTAGATTTAACAGGGCAATAATTATTGAAGCACATTAGAAGCGGGATTGTGAAGCTGGGAGAAAACCACGCAAAACAATGTAACATGTTGCCATGACTAAGACTTCTATTAAAGAACAATCGGAATGTTCAACAACTCGCACCATCTCTACTCCATCAGTTTTGACCACAAACAAGGTAGTACCCTTTGGGGTACAGCACTTATATAGCAAAGTGCTCTATACAAGAGAGTATAACGCTGCGATAAGGCCGGTGTTACTGTATGGATCGGAGATATGACCAGTTCGAAATGAAGACAACAAAAGCTGGTGCTTGCAAAGTATTGCACAAGTTTGGTGGGAACACCAGGTGAGAAATGCTGAGGTCCGCCAGTTGGTTATTGGAAAAAAGCCTTCTGGTGCTTCTCTCGCTTGTGTTGGCTAGGCGATGTCCACCGTATGCCCATTGATCGGACTACTCGTCATGCACCAGGTTGGGTGAAACCTCGAGGTGGCCAGTCCATGACATGGCATCGAACTTTGCAGAAATTGACTGAGAGACTTGATCAGACTGGTGCCTGTCGTCTTCCTGCATGGGGGCTTCAGGAGGGTCCACATCAATGGTTGGAAACGCTGTCAGACATGTCGCAGTCAAAAGTTAGTGGAGTTCATGCATTCGGCATGTTTCATCTGGCCGCTAATTTTCGTTCCATTCTGTTTAGTCTAATGCAGGTCTTCCTTGCTTTCCTTTCTCCACATTTCAATTGCACCCAACCTCACTATGCTACCGGTGTTATTCATTGTGTTTCGTACGATGTGAGGACTGGCAACTGGATCCGCCGCACTTCGGTGGATCATCGTTGATCAAATCTAATTGAACCGAACTGAACTATACAGGTGATCAACATGCTGGTCGCCTATTTTAATGATTTATCAATCTGTTTGGAGCAGCCGACTTGGTTTAATGGAGACACGCTTTGGTTATGTGTTTAAGAGCTGGCCTGCTGGCTTTGCGTTTCAAACAGTTGAATCTCTCTGTTTGAAAAAGCAAATCATGTGTGTTGAAGCGGTGCTTATTGCTGTCATGTTTTCTGTAGGACAGCGA
The DNA here is from genome assembly GCA_944474145.2 of Dicrocoelium dendriticum. NCBI lineage: Eukaryota > Metazoa > Platyhelminthes > Trematoda > Plagiorchiida > Dicrocoeliidae > Dicrocoelium > Dicrocoelium dendriticum. The sequence goes on along the minus strand of OX104065.1, from coordinate 11,665,040 downwards.
TGCGATGTTAGTACTCGTCAAAGTAAAATCCACTGTCATCTGCTAAGGCATTAACCTGAATGGCAGTGGAAAATAGGTCGTCCTGTATCCCCGTTAACTTGCAAATTATTTAGTCCGGCCGACGTCTCCGACTACTCAGTGGCTTAAGCTTCTGGCTGGTTGGCATCTGCCTCTAGCGGTCATGGGTTCGATCCCCAGTAGGGATGGAGCGAATGCGCACCACTGACGATCGAAAATGTTTCTGGTGCTTTTCCAAGCTGGGCTTTGCTATGTAGCTTGTGAGCGCCTGGGACGTTAACATTAAAATGCAGATTCTCCCACGCATTAGTAATAGAACATTCTCATTGTTGGAATCACTTGCAAGCTGACTCTCCGAGGGCTGTTTGAATTTGAATGAGCAACTTTGACGGAAGTAGGAGGAAAATAAGCTCACGGTGCACCAGGCGAAAGCTGCTCCACTGGCGAAGGAACTGACTCACCGAAGAAGTGGAATACAAAATCCATTTCCAAGAAAGAAGCAGGGTGTCATCAATTAGCTCGTCATTCGATTCGTCCATTGATCTTGCTTACGAATTAACCGGTATAGGTTGTATTAAAATGACATTGAAACACTTCCGTATTACTTATTAAAATACCTGTTACATCGAAGCATTTGTGAACTCTCATTATGGGTGGCAAGCAAGACAAAGCTAACCTACATATGATGTTTTCTCGTACTTCGATCTACGGCTGCATGGATGCACCGCCGTACCAAGTGCCGTCAGACCACTCATATAAATATGTGAAAGGCAGCCTGTTGTGTTTTCAGGTCAGCAAAATAATACGTACGAAAAGCAGCCGAAAAGGATTGAGTTGTACTGCGAAAGTATGGGTTTTGATGGTGAAATTCATGTGTGAAGTTTGTCGACGGGATTTGCATTTCATTTACATGGGTATTTATTGCTTTCACGATGATCTACTCGAGGTATGGTCCAGTAAATTTACTGATGTATAGCGTGCAGTACTGTTAACAGTTAACAGGACACTACTTCAGATGATGCGGTAAAATGGACGCAGATTTCGACTGATTCCCCCTTTGAAACTAATTGAAATGAATTCTTAAGCATACTAATGTTAACTTGGTTGCGATATACTGAATAATAGCGAAACACAGAATTGTTTATATTCAGAAGACGACATAGGCAGCGATGTCCTAATGAAATTACAATTTAGGGTAATGCAAGTTTTGAAGAAAAAATGGACAGAAGTTGAGTGCCTTATGAAAACTGCAGAAATAGCGACCTTCTACCACAAAAGTGGACGACGTGTCTTTTTACACACTGATTTTGTAGGCCGGTGCTCTCTGTCTACTCACAAAATCGATTAACTCATGAATTAATGGTTCGCTAGATCGCTAAGGAATCTAACGCATACACTTGAGACACTTCGCTAGACTTCATAACTGGTGACTATACACTTGTTCTCGTGTGGCAGTGTGCATTGGATTTGCAGCTTCAATAATTACTCTCTTCCTCTCTGCAATGAGCCGATCGCCGTAGTTTGGTCATTCAGCTACACCAAGATGTGTCGAAATGTATAGCCCAGTGATTCAGCCAGCTTGCATGTGTCGCTATTCAGAAGCACCAGCTTGGTGTACTCACACACACCAGGATGTCAGCTGTACGAAACCGGCAAAAGCAGCTGAAAACTAGGGTGTCAAGCTGCAGCGAAGAGCACACAGGAAATTGGTTGTACCGATTTTCTCCATGATGTATAAGGTCTACGTGTGCCACCAGAATGTATACGTTATCCAATCCTGACTATTTCAGCTAAAGCTTGGCAACTTCAAGGTGTAGGCCTCACATGATCGGGAGGCGCAGAACTCCAATGCTTATGCATCTTTCCTTGGCAGTAACGACTGGAACTACTGGGAGTTTTCACTGGGCGCTATCGGTGGTCTCATATTTGTACAACAGACATTCAGTTAGGCTAAATACATATGCCACCACTTAATGAAGCTCAGTGCGAACCACTTGAAACTTTAGGGACACATAATAGTTATCCAGATTGCCGGTGGCACTACATTTTCCGTTGGGTCTGTCGGCCCTGCAACACCCCAAAATCCAATTTTTCGAAAAGCTGCTACGGGTGTCTTAAAAATGGTTAAAATTTCTCTTGGCGTCCTGCAGCTTGCTACATAGGCCATATTTCCGCGGGATATGTGTTATAAGTTGCACTAACCGGAATTATTTATAACACTTGCGTATGAAAATCACTACAGAGGGTGAACACTATTACTTTTACAAGAGGTATTAGCGATGGCATATGCTGATTTGTGTGCTAAAATACTAACCACACTTACCCACCCTCGCCATACATCGATACATTTGGTGCATTCGCCTCCTTGCTCATAGTAGATTATCGTTTCATCGCTTCATCAGTAAGCTTTAAGATTGTGAGGTCCATGTCATTTTAGTGTGAATTACAACATTTACCATTCAGTGGAACCTAGTGCGCACTGAATTTTTCATTCTCTAACTCGTTGGCCATTGTTCGCGCACAAATCTGTTGCTGTAGTTGAGTATTAGAGTACCCTCATCTGTTTGGATTGTGGAACATAATCTCATCTGAGGCAACAGTTCTCACCTAAGGAAAATTCTGTCATTCTGAGCACGATAACCTCCTTATAAGTGGAGATTTTTGGTTGGTGCCCGGTCCCACTACTGTCATTCGTACTTTATAACCTAACAATAAACTGCACTGTGTTATCAAACGTTTCTCGAAGAGTTTATTGGTCTAGTCCTCAAGGAACCAGCCGTCAACCAATATGGCTCCGGCTGTCTCTTATGCTAGCTTTCGGTTATGCGGTGTAGTGTTGTGAACAGGCAACACCAGAAAATCTTCTACTCCCTGACTTCCTTTCACTGCAGCAACAATACATGGATGTATAGGCATGGAAGGAAGCTTTATAAGTTACTTAATTATTTCACAGGATGTTCATCTGAAAGCCACGCTACTCGGACTGACGGGTGTATCGCATGGTATTTGCCCGTATTCTGTTTTGATAAGTTTGAAACAGCGCGCAATGGCTAATCTTCCGCAAGGCAAGTTTTCTGGCGAGCTGGTAACCAGACCCATGATTAGTATTGAGGAAGGTAACCACACCTGCCGGGACGCATCTTTTCAATGCCCAATGGATCGCCTGAAGTTTCACATCATATGACACTTAAAGACATTACCCAACAATTTAATCAAATCGCTAACAGAGAACCAACTTTTTGTGCCTTAGATTTTATAGTTTCAACTGGACAGGTGAAAAAATTGAACGCTGACTGATTCGTTTGTTTCAACCGGGGATGCCGTGATCACATGCAAAATCCTAAGTGGCACATAGACGGATTGGGATCACAAAAGACGCACTTGCAAGGGCCCTACACGGCTTGAAATTCCTAGTGCTAGACTCACCACTGGTGTCACTATGCGGATATAAGCAGCGTAGCTGGGCGTCCGGTGATTTGTCTAAATAATTCCAAGTGTATTTACGAAACCAGCTAGTCGTTACATTAGCGATTGGTGTGACGGAGCAACATGAAGATCATTTCTTGCTGTTTACACCAAAATGTGCATTAGCAGATATGCTGAATAACTGGAGTTGTATGTGGTGTGTACCGGAATTCTATACATTTGGAATTAGGTATGGGATCGTTGATAACAGTGACACTTGTGGTCAAATTGCCTCATCTTGTTCAATTATCTTAATGAAAATGATTCATAATGGAAATCAGCTAAATCTTTTTCAAAGAGCAAGTTGTGTTCTTACTGTTGACGTCACACTGTCAAGTCGACATTTGAAATCCGCCGAAGGAGGTTATTGCATGAATGGCTCCATGTTTTCAGACTGACATCCCTAGCAACATGGTTGGCAGCAACCGGTTTCGGGTTTGTGTGTCACTGCGACCAGCCATAGGACGCATGCGCTCACAGAGGGATCATGGGTGGTTTGTAATGCACCACCCACAGCTCCAACTACACAACCCATAGTCAGTGTAAACCCGAAGGAGTAAGACCAGGAGGCAAGTTGATGGGAGCCACGGTACATCAACAGAGCCCGTCCACACTCCTTCACAGGCGAACACAAGCACGCTGTATTTGGGGGATCAAGTTCACACAAGGCGGTGGCTGGACCATAGTCCGTTCCACACTGAGTGCTCGGAAACGCTCTTCGAGCCTAGCATGGCCACATTGACCGTGCACCCCGTCCCCTCCAGCAATGACCAACTGTCTCCTGGAGTCACTATGGACGAGGTAGTGGGTAATAGACAGGTAGGCACCTTGTCAGCATGCACATCAATCGCAACCACACCAGGGGTATCAAGCAACAGTCCAAGGAACATAAAGTATTCTATATTGGTATTTGCGCGGGAAACGCATTTTAGCTTGCCAGATGCTGAGGAATCCCAACCACATTTGCTGACAGCTGCTGGTACTGAACCACATCAACCTTGGAGGACGTCCGCTGAAACTGACAATACCGTATAGCCGGCAGGAATGCTGCAAAACATTCTTCTCAATTCAAGTGTAGTAGCCGTGGAACCCTCTCCCAACTTATAACATTTTTGCTGCCTATTCGCATTTCATGTTACAACTTGTGTTAGTCAGGGGGCTACATAACGCAACCAAACTGAGTGTTTCCAAAACTCCAACCAGTGGACTGTTACTTTTATCACGTGAACATCGGCTCATTCTGCGCATTTCCATGGTGAGTCCACCAAGCCACTTTTCATTTTATCATGAGTTTTCATTTTCCCGGTTATGTCCATCCTACGGGATTTGGTAAGCGTTATCTTTTTACCCCAAATACACCACTGTTCCATTGTGCGCCCAACCATTCTCTTCACCCATCCTGTTTTTAGCATCAACGAGGTCCCATAGGACTCTGCCTTTGGTCCTGAGCTCTTCAAAATCTACATCAATGATCCTCCATCTGAACTCCAAACTGATTGCCTCATATATGCTGATGATCTTAAATTGTGGTTAGAGGTGGCCAAACTTGATGATGCCGAACTGCTACAGACAACGTTGGACTGGTTGCACTGCTGGTCCATGGAGTGACAGCTACCCATTAAGCATGCTAAGTGTTCTGTCCTCCCAACTGGTGCCCGGACCCCTTTGGTGCTTATCATGTTGAGGGATTCCTGCTCAGGAAGACAACCTCTGAGAAGGATCTTGGAGTTATTGTCTCGCCAAACCTAGGCAGGACTCAAGACATCCTAAAGAATTTTTCCGCTGCTAATAGGATATTCTTCTCTATAAGGAGATCCTTTTCCCGGATGACTCCAGAGATATGCCGACTTCTCTTCAGCTCTCATGTTCGACTAATTCTTGAGTACCGATTGTCAGCATCCTATCCTCTCACGAAAGGCGGATGCATACTGATAGAGAAGGTTCAGCGGCAGGGATTGAAATCCGTCATGAGGCTCCGGAATCTGTCTTACCCTCATCGCCTTCAAAGGATGAACTTGTTCTCCCGGGTGTATCGTCGTCGCCGTGATGACTTGATTTACATGCGACCTACTCTCCGAGGGGAGATGGGCGATGAGATACAAAAGTTCTTTCGCCTTTGCGCAGATAGTTCGACACGAGGCCACGGTATGAAGCTGTTTAAACTAAGGAGGCTTCTGGTTCGCTCTGATGTCACTTTGTCAACTCGTGTGATGAATGACTGAAACAGTTTACCTGAGCTAGTCGTCAGTGCGCAAACAGCGGAATGTTTCGAACGATTACTATACATCTATTTGCTGGACAAGCACGGATCTTGCTGTGTTGACTATAACCGCAATGTTCCCTTGTGGAACACTATGCCGCTTCAACTCATATAATCCATGCAGTGAACATGAAGTGATAGGACGGACAAGGGATTTCTTTTCTGCTCTCTCCAAACCATTGAACCAATGAACCTCGCAGGCAGAACTAAATGCATGCAACCGAAAACGACACCAGAATGAAGGCAACGTAGTTTATGATTCAATCCGCTAAAAAGTGTGAACTCGGTTGAATCTGGTAGGACATGATATCATTCGCGGAGCTGGCAAACTTTTTGAGTTCTGCTTGAAGCTCTTACTCTACCATTTTCAATTGGTTGCATCCTTAACGCAATGACCTTCATCCGAGGTAAAGCACCCTGCATCCTTAGCGCAAAAACTACCATCCGATGGTCACGAAAATTGCAATTACAACGCCCTCAGTGAGTCACATGTCCCCTGGCCTCAAACGGAAATCTCGTTTTCTCACTTAAGCCATCCGCTCGTCTTAGTACGCACCAGCATCAGAGAATAAGGGTGTGGAAGCAGGGACTTACCCATACACTGGATCCAAAACTCAAACCTTGGGAATTGAACGTTAAGCGAAGTCAGCACCATTCGGGACGAACGCAGGTGTAGCAGCTATCATATCTAGTGGATCGCACTCCCTGGCCTGAACGTGCGCGTTGTGAATGGGGTCAAAACGATTTCGCAAGGAGGTATTGAGTGAACAAAAGAGATGTCTATTTGAGGCCAGCGGACAGCTGACTCACTGAAGGCGTCGTAATTGCAATTTTCTTGACTATCGGATTGTAGTTCTTGCGCTAATCATGCATGGTGCTGCTCTACGGATGAAAGCCACCGCGTTAAGGATGCAATCAATTAAGGAATGGTATATATGGTGGGAGAGCATGGTCTTGTTTGTCGTGCAGGTGTTCATGATGTGTGACTTTCAGGCCGTGGCAGGTGGTTGCGTTGACCGAGGAAGTTAAACTGCGCCACGTGGCTCGAGCAATTTGCTCCGAATACACCACAGAGATCTGCTAATGCAAAACAGGTGCGTTCGTGTTGCACTAGCAGGTGTCAGTCATTACGTCGAACCCTGCGCTCAAGGATTGTCGTTTATTGTCGATAGTGAGGACCCTACAAGTCTACAGGATGCGTTTGATACCTAGTAGAATAAAATGTCGTCTCTAGTGCCGTTTGGACTACTTGGCATGGTAATAAATTGTGAACGATTCCATCCTATGTTTTCTTGCCTAAAAGCATTACAAACCGTAAGTCATAAGCTATCATCACCAATTGACAAAGTTTACAAACTCAAATCTCGTGGTCTTAAATTTTTCGCATCGCTTCTTCAAAAGATGATATTACGACGCTTCAGTGTTTGAAACTGAAAAATTTTCACTTATTTGCTAGGGGATATTATCTCAACAGCAGGCGCTGAACTTTCATCAATCAGCCAGGGGCGTTGGTTGACTTGAACACTAAAAATCTGCACAAATCACCCGTGCTAGCTTTTCAGCTTTGAGAAGCAGGAACAGTGGGTAAAACGAGGAGGTTCGATTACCGACTGTATTTTTTGCTCTGCAAACACTCACGCATCTATTTCACTGAGTTGAAAACAGTCCAAACTATACTTCAAAGAGATGGTACTAGCTGCATCACCAAACATTATATTTGGTTAGGTGAACATCTGTTGAACGTCTAAATGTTACAATGAGCCCCAAGTTGTGGGAGCCGAAAGGACTCAGTAAGCCGTTTGGGCAGCGATTCCTGACCTGAAGACGCTATTAAACAAATTTAAAAGTGGGAGCAAATGTGCAATGATTGTGAACTACTCAGACAACTAATCCTTGCCTGGTGAATAAGCAGATTTTGGCTGTCTTTCCATCAATGTTGACACAAATCGCAACGGAATATTGCGAACATATCCGATGTTTGTTTAGACTCTTGAAATTGTGTCACCTACATTATGCTGAGACATGTATATAAGTCTGAAGCCAATTGATGCTAAGCCATGACACTGACAAGGGCACTAGAGTTTACTCAAGCTGCAAAAGTAATTCCAACCGGTTAATGACAAGTTGTCCCGAGTATGCAACCACCAATACACGTCCACAATTTCGAGCACATTGTTGCTGCTGAGTATTTTACAACGGACGCATTTGTGTAGCTAGCGACAGCACTTGGAGTCGACGGTCTCGTCACTGCTACTACGTTAGCCCAGGAGGTGGTGGATCTTCATCACCTACCCACGGCCACAGCTGTCCGGCCAATAATTCAGGCACCTATAGTACCCACAGACTCAGACATTTGTTTTCAACTAGTCATCGTCCATGTTAACACCGATCCTATGAACTCGTTAGTAGTTGCCCAAGAAGTGTAACAGTGACGAAAGCATATCGATGCTTCACAGGCGATCAACCTGCGGTCGATGCATTATATCAAAATAAGCTGAGCAGAAATACAAGCTTTCAATTCACAGTACATCAACTGGACTTCTGGCACAGCTAATGGCTTCTGCCCCGATATCTTTAAATTAAGATATATCAGTGGAATTTACTTACTGATCTCTTGTTCATACCAGATCGAACCAAACGAACGACATATTGAACGATGAGTACTGTGTTGTGACCTACTGGCTATTTGTGACAAAACTTGTGGGCTTTTAGCCGCATAACACCTCGGATGTAAATCAAGTTTATTATTTGTTCACAATCCTTGGCTTAACACTGGTCCATAAGAACGGTATTAGGACCATAGGATGTCTACTAACTTCCATGGCCCAAATTGTCTACTTGTGATGAGTCGTGTTCATGAGTCAATGGAGGTCAATCGACCCACGGGACGGTTGATGACGTAATCAAGTTCGTTGCCAGGGCGATAACGAGCAATCGAATCCACTACAGTCCAAGCTTACATAATCAAACATCGAGCTTTCTCTTTCTCCACTTCACTGGCATCGCTAAGATGGCACATAACTCAGGAGCATTCGTGTAACCATGGTGAAATTGATCGTTCGGTAATGTGCATCCAATGAGGCGATACGTGGTAGTAACGATGTCACCAATATCATGATAGGGAGAAAAGTTGCATATCTTACTTTGGGTGTGTGGAGTGACGTCTAGAACAGTATATTCGAAATGAACTATGATCGAGTTGCGTGGTGATCATGTGACACTATTTTGCTCCACCATGCAGGAAGTTTGGTAAAACGAAGAAAGACAACAGCCCATCTTCACTGGACACTATGGCGAAGACAAAAGCTAGTCACAGAATCTGTACATAACTGCAGGTTTTATTTCTCGATGGTGTGAGAAACTTTTCTGGATAGAGACAGATCAACTGGTACACAGCAGCGTTTGACTGATGTGCTCCCTCTTAGGATGGGAAAGATTTCACTTCAGCGTGCAGAGTTCCAATGTTTGTTATCATTTATGTGTATTTCATCAATGTAAATTTACAGAAAATCCACCATAAGTTGACAATTCAAGGCGTAGGACTAAACTGGTCAACATAGAATGGTGGCCAACATGCTGTCCTACAGAATAAGTAGAGTACATTACTACCCTGTTGTGAGTAGTACAGTATAAACTACTTCCACGAACATTCTATTTCAAATCTATTAAACTAGTCCTTAAACAATAACAAACACAGTTAAATCGCAGTATTTATTAAACCAAATCGCAGTGTAGTACTATCAAACTTAAATCTCTTTTTGAAAATGTCAATCTTGGTCAGTTTAGGTCGCTTATCACAAACGTAACTGCGCAGGAGAGTTTCGAAGCTGCTCCCTCCCAAAACTGCGATGTTGCGAGACAGAAGCTCGGAAACCACTTCGGATGCCGTCCCAGTTATTGAAATTGCAGTTTGCTTCAAAGCAAACGTTGCTCTCAAATGAGATTGCGCGTTGCGATCCAACCACACAGGAAGTACCCTAAAACTCATTGAGGTTACTGAACAGATTAGCTTAGAACTGGTTACTCGACTGTTCGGAAGGCACTCAAATTCCTGATTGTGACTTCTGCAATGAGTGGGCACACGTTCAATGATAAGTGTTGTGTGAGGAAAGATTTCACACACAAACGGCCGAGGTCAATTTGTGGACGCGGATCTGTGATGGTACCTAGTACGATGTAAATGGTCTTGCGCATAAACCTTGAGGCTCGGGACACAATGCACACGCGACTACAGAGACTGAGAAAGTGCTGCCTAGTCAAACGTCTGGGGAGTCGTTAATTGCAGTGATCGTGGGTTATGGGAATTGCAAAGTCCTTCAACATTCACATTATTATGTGAACAAACGAGTCGCTAGGCGACCATTTCAAAATAAACCTCCATGAGATCAAGTCATAGAGGTTGAATTAACAATAATTGTTATGGCCCAAGCGGTCAACATACCGATTACAGAAATGGTCGCTACAGACAGAGGTCTGGTTCTGTAGGATATGCATGATGAACGTTCAAGTTATGAAGAAAAACGGTCAGTTTATAGAGGTGATCGACATACAGAGGTGGTCAACCTCTGAGTTTCTGAGAATAGTAAAAACTAGATGACCCAGTGGAACACGGCTTTATGACGGATATAACTACGAATGCTTGACAAGTCCCGTAGTAAGGTTAGGGTGAATATTACAAAACAAAATACAATGTCAATAAAAGAATGCGTGAAATACTTGAGATATTTGCATTAACACATAAATGAATATTCCTGCCGGTGATTTGTGGTGATTATGACACCGTTTAATATTTGTTCTGCACTAATGCCGGCATCTGATGGTTATGGGATATATCATTTAGAGTAAATTTGTTAGAGCATCGTCAAGAAAATTGTGAATAGGGATAATTCGAAGACACTAATTACATACGCTAAGAGGGCTTTCCAGGGCTATGGAGCTCGTAGGGAGTAAACGTTTTGCCGACATTCGTTCCAGTCGGCTGTGCAGCGTAGTCAACTTAAAAAGATGATCCCTCAGAGATGTGTTTGGTGGAGTTTCAAATGACGGTGTAGTTGAGGATTTTAAGATCTGATGCACCATTACAAGATCGCTTCGTAGTGGCCGATAAGGTCCACGGTACACTTTCAGTGTTTCCAGCCTAAATAGGTAAAGAAGATAGGACAAATATCTGACGTTCTTCATCGCCTTGGTTTGTGCAGTATAGGGTGCGATGGGTTTGTGTTTCTGCAAGGGTTACCACGCTTCGGTAGCGTATTCCGCTTGCGGCCTCAAGTACGTGCCAAGTATTTTCGGAAAAACTGAAGCGGCAAACTTCCGAACGCTCTACAATGGAGGCCGAAGGGCTGGTTCGCTTTCTTTGATACCTTTTGTGTCTGTCACAAACGACCAATATCATCTCTCATGGGAACGCAGAGACCCCACTCTTGAGAAACTAGATGTAGAATCTGTAGCCCAAGCCGGTAACTGTGAGTACTCTGATGATATATCCTCATTAGTTTACACTTGGCGACATTGAAATGGAGCATGTTCTCGCCGGACAGTGTTTACGCTTTATTCAGGTCGGCGTGTAGAGCTGTGTAATCATCCACCTTTTTGATAACACCCCATATATTTAGGTCATCGGCATATATTAGGAATTCTGAAGCCAGCATTCTCGTGAGATCATGTACGAAAGATCGCCTAAAAAATGCAGGTGACCAACGTGGCAATTCTAAAAGTGATAACAAGAAAACCATATTTCAGAACAGTATTAGGGGGAGTTGAATTGTATAAGTAGAAATTCGTCACATATAGACTCACTCAGATAGCCGTCAGTCACCAGGAAAAGCACTGTACACACGTATCATCCGTTTGAGAATCGTCAGCAGTGCACATTCCATCAGGCCCTGGTAGGGCTCGAGCACGCTCAATGTAAGTGTTCATAGTGTTTCCGAGATTCTGGATTCTCCTGATCAAATGTGCGAACAAGAGCTGTTGTGCTACATCCGCGAAGCACTCTCTTTGGACCATGTTATTGCCAAATTCTTGACAAGATTTTCGTCATCTCTTAACTACAAGGGCTGAGGTCCAAGACTAATTAAATTACATTTCGTGAGAATGACGCAAGTTCTATTGGTAACTGGTCAAAGTTTCGAGCCAGATTGCCAATACAGATACGGCTAAAGCAGCAGGCGCATGGCCAGTAGTCGTAAGCAATTCGATGGAACTGGCAAACGTCGTAAATTCTTTATCTGCACAGTCCTGCGGAGAGATTGACACAACAGCACCCACGGCACAAAACAAGACTGAGCACGGTACGAGCAAAACTTCTGTTCAGGAATGCTGAACATGCAACTTGATTGAAACAAAAAAGAGATAAAAGTCCGGCCACCTAACGGTCAGTTTAAAAACAAAGACACACTTGACATCCTCCAACACATTCCTAACCACAAATCACTATCCTGCATGTACACAAACGCCCAAGGACTTCTAAGTAAGCTGGCTAAACTTAGAGAAGTCAATGCTTCACAACCGGACTTCGTCATGATTACTGAGACCTGGTTAAACCTTGAGATAACCGCTTCTGAGATCAATTTACCCGGTATGTCGCTGCTTCGGAACGATAAAACTGGAAGGGGTGGCGATGTCATTCCTTATTATATTACAAACCGCCGATGTAAAGTTATCGATCACCCGGCAATCCGCGCTCCTGATTCGCTTTGGTGCCGCCTAAGGTTGCAGAACAATGACACATGTCTACTAGCGTGATTTCCCGCCAACCAAACTCTATGTCGGAAATGCACGCCAAACTGCACCACGTCTTCAGTTTGCTTTGAACAAGTCCTACACCCATATTCTAATCGCTGGAGACTTTAACTTGCTCGACATGGAAACGCCAGCAACCGGCGGTACGCAGTTTAAACCCTGCTTGCAAGAGCTAATTGCTAGCCCCCATTCGTACAACCAAGAATTCTCTCCACTAGATATGGAACTGCTAATAAGCCGTCAGTATTGGATCTTGTGCTTACTAATGAAGGACTCATGGTTCGCGGGATAATTATAAGCACACCACTGGGTCGTAGTGTCCATGTCACTCTACTCTTTTACTATTTATGCTACCAGGAATATCTAGAAAAGTAGGATGATATATTGCATTGTTAAGGATACACTTTAACTTTCTTAAACCAATGCACCCTAGAAGTTGCCTGGGAAACGTTTACAAGAACGTTTAGCACACTGGTAGCGCACGCATCGGAACAGAAGTCCTTCCATTGTCAAAGGAGAAGAAAGTCATTTCTGAGGAGCAGAAAACGTAAGTGCATGTCCCGGAGGGATTAGGCATGGCGAACTCACGAGGACTGCCCGAATGCCAAAACCTGGACTGCGTACGTGGCACTTCGTAAATTCTGTTTGAAATTGATCCGCGAGGACAAGGTCACTCATCAACAGGAGTTAATGTAGCGATTCTGCACAAACCGCAAACCACTGTAAATGCACGTTAATGGCCCATGAAATGTGAAGCGGGGGATTCTAGCACTAGTCACAGCTGATGGTTACACGCGCTCAGCTGATCTCCTACGGCTTCATTACTCCCAAACTTTCCAGTAGGTAGCGAGCCTAAATATTCTCTTCGTTTCTAGTACTCCACCATCGGGTTTAGACAACATCACCTTCACTGCGGAAGCTGCGTTGAAGAAGTTGTTATCTATGTGTATCCATAGTTCTCCTGGAGTCGACAACATCAGACCAAAGGCACTGCAGGCGGTAGCTAATGATCTAGCAGAACCGCTGGCTGTTTTCTATTAGTGATGTCTAAATAAGAACCATATTACACCAGTATGGAGACGGTGTCATCCATCCTGTACATAAAGGAGGTCGTCGCATTGAGCCTATCAACAGCTGTTCAATAAGGCTACTTTCTGTACTATCCAAAGTGTTGGAATCAAGTGTGGCAGATGCGCAGATGCGGTATCCTGAAAGCCACACTTTAATGGCTACAGAGCAACATGGTTTTCGTCAAAAGTGTTCATGTAATACTAACTATTACTTGCAGGTAATAGCTGGACTGAAGCTGTTGATGATGGAGCAGGAGTCGATGTTATCTACCTGGACTTCTCAAAAGCGTTTGATCGCTTAGACCATCGCATTCTCCTTCAGAAGCTTCGGAACTATGGCATTGCGACCAAATCCTGAGTTAGATTAGCAATTTTCTACACTAACGACGGCTAGTGGTGAGAGTCCGAGAATTATTGTCTGATGCAATCGATGTGGTGTGTGGTGTACCAAAAGGCTCGGTACTTGAACCTCGTCTATTCTTGGTGTTCATTAACGATTTGGCAAGATCAACTCTTTCCGACTTCCCATTTTTCACTGATGATATCAAGTTATGGCAAGGGATCATAGGACCGGACGAACATCAATGGCTCCAATGCGATCTTAACACAGTTTCTAACTGGTCAGTTCAAAACGCCCTACCATTCAGCGTACACAAATGTCGCTTTGTACAATTGCGCCATAGACATAACTACGCCCATTTACTTGGGACAAACGGATTGCGGACCAGCTCCAAGGAACGTGACCTTGGTGTGCTCGTACAGATTGACCTTAACTTTGAAAAACAGGCTGAGGTAGCTGCGAAAATAGGCAACCAGCACGTTGACATGCTGCGAAGTGCATTCGGGATATATGACCCATCAATCTTCCCAAGCATACACAATTTCTACGTGCACCCGCATTTTGAATACGCTATCCAAACTTGGCAACTTGGTTGAAGCGCGACCTAGAAGCGTTAGAGGCACCACAACGAAAAGCAACAAAGAATGTAACGGGCCTGCGTTATCACCCTTACCACCGAATGCTGAAGTTATTGGGAATTTTCAGCGGACGCTATCGAAGGCTGCGCGGTGATCTCACATTAGCTCATCAGATACTGAGGGAACCCAAATACGTATGCCACCATTTGCTGAAACTTAGCCACAACACGCAGCTCAGGGGTAACTGCTTAAAATTGAAGGAACAATATAGCCGTCTAGAGTGTCGACGGAATTACTTTTCCCTTCGGGTTTGCCAACCCTGAAACGCACTCCCAGATTCGGTTGTATCCTCTCCTACCTTGGACTTTTTTAAAACGATCAGATGTTGCTCATAGCTACCAGCATTTTGTTACCTAAACTCCTCCATTGTGCATTACGCCAAGCATGCTTTTCAACAGGATTAATGTATCAAATGGATCCAAGTGATCAACCATATTTTACTTTTCTCACGCCTTACATCAACGATCATGCACCCCAGTGTCTTTCAAAACGTTTACGCTCAATTTTATTTTAAATGTTACACTGATGCAATTTATCAAAGTATCCATCTAGGCAGACGTTCGGTAGATAACTAAGATATATTTTGATTTTAACATAGTCACCGCAACCATCCTACGGACGTGTCAAGCACTTGCTTTTATCCTGTGATAAATCACTGTTCACTGTTTATTCTGAATGACAAGAAGGGGCGTGGCCCGAATGCGGAGCCCTGAAGTACGCCGCATTTGAGTTCGATTGGTTCGGCGTGCAAATTTTGCTCTAATATCTGACTGCCATCGTTTAACCCTTTGGGGTTGGAATTGATTTACCTGTAGCTCGACACTTGCCACATAATTTTACCAAACGCCGTGTGGAGCAATGTATCAGAGTTCTGCCCTTACTTAATTGTTGAGACAAGGCTACCGTACGTATCCTCGCCAGTACGGGCAGAAATGATGCTTGCAATGAAGCAGTATTACAATTTAAACAAAGTGATATAAGTACCACCAGGACACAAAGGGTTAACCAAATTATTGATCTATATGATTCACGCAAAACGTATAAGATGTTGGAACAGTCTTTCACTTAAACTAGCAGCCAATTTTAAGACCAATCCATGCCACTGAACAATAGTTCCCGGGTGGAATGTGTCGTGTCACCTTACTTTGATTTGCTCTTATGATCGATTCGTGTACACCATCAACAGTCGTTGGATCAGCTATGTGCCAATATATCTGATTGGTTGCACCTGTATACTTCCACCTGTTTTATTGTAACACTTGCAAGTGTAGACATGCTCATACGTATGTTCCGTCGCTATTCTGTTTTTCTGCGTTTTCAGGATACAGCAGTTTAAACATCGAGGACACAAATAACAGGAGTAACCGCGAGGTCCCACGGTGACATGAACAATGGCACAAAGTCAGAAAGTATGCTAGCAATTCTTTGCGTTGTATCAGTGTAGAACGATGTGACAAACAAATGTCCGTTGCACACATTCATTATGGGGACAGCTGGTGGCAGAAGAATGGGAGAATAGATGGAGTGGGGGTGCCTTAATTGCACCAATGCGCCCATTGCCCAGATGTCATTACTAGTCTGTTGTGGCTGTTGCGCATTGAATTACATCAGCTTCTGTCTATTTCAAAATTAGGCCACATTCCAGCTTAAAACGGAGAGGAAACAAATAGTTTATTCTTCGAACAATCATGGTTTCAGTAAAATATGTTGCGCGCCAAAATGTGGCTCATTTTCTAATACAATCCCATGTTTTTACTTGTTGTGAACCTTATACACTCTCTCATATCATGCGCTTTCTGGATTATTTTCATAAAACCTTGAATATACTGCTACAATCAGCTGTTGAAGGTGAATTGGGTGTCCTGGTTCAAGATGACTTGGGTTGCTCCAGGCAATCCGAAAAGGCCTCGTAGACTGAGAACCAACACGTCGGGCTGTTGCGACGGGCGTTTGCACGAATAAACAACTCCATGTTCCCGCAAATGTTCAGTGCGTATGTTCGCTCCCATGTTAACTACGCAATTCAAGCCTGGCGTCCAAGGCTAAAACACAACTCCAACACGCTGGAGCAGCCACAACGTAATTGGAATGCGCAATCTTTAATACCAGGAGAGGTTGCAACGATTGGGGGTATCCAGTGAAAGCTATCGCAGACTACGAGGCGAGCTGATTATGGCATACTTGATTATGCGATACCCACATCACGTGTGCCGCCCTTTACTGCGACTCAACAACAATGCAACACTGAGGGGCCACTCACTGAAACTCACTGTACAGTGTAGTCGCCTAGAGCGCCGCAGAAATTTCGCTTCTGTTCATGTCTGTCACCCGTGGAATGCTCTCAGAGTCGTTCGTCACTACACCGGCATTAACAGTACGTAAAGGACCGTTGAATGAAGCACTCATCCATTTACACTTTATCACTTAGCGTCACATCTCCATCCTACTTCTGGAGTTTACCACGGAATTATTTGATGTTAGCTGCGGTTGCTGTGAATCTAAGCGGATTGCATGACTACGGCGGAGCAAAGGACAATTTCTTATTTTCATATTTGAAGTACTAAGTGTTTAACTCTCATTATTACCATTACTGTGATTTCGATCTCCGCACAAACTATGCAACGGGACTTGTAAAGCAACGCTTCTTAACACGTGTAAATTACTTTTTTATTGTTCATTCAATGGGTAGCGCAGAACCATCTGCCACTGCATATATGTGTTTCAGCACGATGGAATTCAACTACTGCCATAAGGTTAAATTCAGCCGGGAATGGCTTCATTTTCGGTAACACTTGATTAAGTATCGAAGCAACACCAGCGGTGAACAGCGGTGGTTTCTGTATCGTTTCAGCCCATGCATCGTTCAACCATAGCGGGTCTAAGCGTATCTAATTATGCGACTGGTTTGACATACTGCATATCTATTGATCATTTGATCTCCTTTCGGGGGCGAAATAATCCCGAGTAACCGGATGAGACAAAGAGCACGCAATCATGAAATAGTTTTAATCAGCACGTATATCACCGTGGCTTACCGTGGAATTCTGTCATAATAATCCGTTATACAAAAATTGAAGATATGCTTGTTCTATGATGTCCAACTTGCAAAAAAAAACAAATGGCTGTCGTAGGTAGTAACAGTGATGCGATAAATGACCAGTTTGCTTCTAGTGTTGTTGTGGTCATGTTCGAATACCGTTACCCATGAATGTATAAGTTTGTACATGGAGGTATTTATTGACGGACACTTTTCAAACCCATGCAGTTTGCCGCATCTCCTGAGGTTTTGGGCCAATTGGTTCCAGTGCCTAGATTAAGCAGGTAGAAAGAAGTTCTCGGTCATCCTTGTTTTCTCCCTGGTAACTGTAGCCCTGGGGGATGAACGCAATTCTGAGGTAAGATTCGTGCAATGAATGCAGCAAATTTTTCTGATTAAGTTTCCTTTTGTTGTTTAGCTCACTGGAGTGGGGAATGGAATACCGTGCACATTACTGACGATAAACACCCAACAAAGACAGTCAGAAAATTAACGCACACCCAAATGTTTCTAAGCTTATCAGTAAGTTATCAAACATTGGCTCCACACTGCGGTGAAATCGCTCACAAACACTAAAATTTAACATTCAGTTAATTGATCGAAGTTGAGGATTACGGTGCTTAATTGGAAATCTTTAGATCAGCGAGGTCAGTTCCATTGCAACTCAACCTTGCATCTCGATGTATTTGCACTCTAAACAAATCCAGCGTCACAGATCAAGTACACAATGTTCGGAGTGGTTGGACCTAGCTGAATCGTCGCTTTGTTTATGGGCAGACTGTCTCAAGTAAAGCACCACATCTCAGCACTATGCTACACAAGCGAGGTTGTCTTTCTTGTGATTAACAGCGCAGTGGCCGGAACACGTTTGCCGTCCAATTACTCTGAATATACATGCCGGAACCGGTGTGGTTAGAAAGCACTACAAGATCCCCATAAATTGCGCTTACACTCCAGACGGAACGCAGCTAGACAAGCATACTTTACTTTCCCTGTCACCACCATTGCTACAAGCTAAGGCTATAAAACTGGGTGTAAATATCTTAACCGTTCCCCGTCTCAGAGCACATCAAAATGGATCCGGTTATTGGGCAGATACGGGTTCGCACCTTTGACTTCGGCTTACTTTAGCGTCAGTCTCAGATGGATACCAGATCCTTTGCGACAAATTGATGATAAATAATTATTTTAATGAGACATGCTGGTCCGATTAGTTGTTACTACGCTCGTCGCCCGCATAATGTATGTCCGACGGATTTATGGCTTACTAATATTTTGTGTTAGTAAATACAGCTGCTGGCGGTGTCTGTTCCACCGTTGTAATCGAAACTGTTTCTCTAAACGGGATATGTGAAGAGGGGACTGCAGCGATGGAAATTATAATCTGAACTCCGTCTTCTTAATTTGTGTTGAATCTGCGCCTTTTTCCAGACAATTGTGGTAACCGCGATTATGAGTTTGACAAAGAGCACCTTACGAGGAGGACGTCATTCTCAACAGCAAAATGTGTTGGCTTCAGTGCTATCTCCCGCCATCTACGTATGGTTGCACATTCAGCACAACAGACGGGAGAGCGCGTTTCTAAACGCAGTATCACCGCTACTTCCATGGAGAGAGTCGGGCTAAGAAAAGGATGCAGTTAAATAAGTTATTTATATAGCTGAAGTACAGAAGGATACTATACAGTTATTGCCGATATCAGCCGACGAGTTCGTGATGTATTGATTCGATGTTGAATTTCTAGCGGTTTGCAAGCAACCAAGTCAGTGAGTCAAAGGTCACCTAGACGGCCTCGGTTAACATGCTTGCAACTATGCATAGTTTTCACATCAACACATCTTCTCGGTTATGAATTTGTTAGATTGATAAACTCGAGCGTTTCTCAAGGTTCTCGTTTATCTGGTGATCAACGTTATATCCAAAGTTCCACTTCAAGCTCAACTTATCTCAACCTGAGGTGTCCATAAGAGGACGAAACCGGCCGTCTATTCCAAGATACCGTCGGTCTATTGTCAATGTAGTGAGACAGCAATACAGAAGCCCTACTTTCGAACAGTCTACTCAAATTAGTAGTGGACCTTTTGCATGGGATCGATCAGCAAAGTATTCGTTGTACCCAAATACGTTGTAATATCATACAAAATTATTGAGTGCCGCTCATATGGTATCCCAAATAGTTCCGGTTTCAAAGCTAAGCCGTCTTATTGATCCACAGGCCGCGGCCTATCTGATTTCTTACCGTAGTCGATCGATGACGTCTGACCTACCACAGAGACCGACACAGCTGGAATGTGCTCGCTACTACATCGATTCGTTTGGGCATGTAGAGAGTTACGCTGATGACTTTGGATGGGGCTTAGACGGCCTGTTTGTTTTCACTGGATATTGAAGAGCACAATTCTTGCCAATATTAAGCTACCTACAGAGTTAATGAATGGATGTATGAATATTTCTCGACTGTACAACTTACAGTCCAACTAGCTGGACTGATTATTTGGTACAATATGATCTCAAAAAGGGAGATGCAATTTCAAATGTTCCAGAACAGTTCCGAATCAGGTATACGGGGAGTTCAATCGGTAAAAATGGTAAAAAGGAGACTTCTAAAATAGGATGAAAGTGGTTATTGAGAAAAGCACAATAGGATTAACGCGGTTATGTTTGGAACATACGCCTGGAGACCTGCTTCCATGCGGGGTAGTTCCTCGGAAGGTTTCATCCGCACTTCCACGTTCCTTTTGGCTTCGTGTCGGTGTGGCATGACGGGAGGCGAACCGTCATCGTATTAGCTCATTTTTATGGCTGTGGTTGTATATGATGAGCAGTAGGTTCGTAGACATAAGTGAGCTCACTATCTTTCATTTTCTAATAATCTTTAGGCCATTCAGCCCATTTCGTCTTCTGTCTCATTCAAGTTTGACAATTTTTCCGCTCG